>JAJGRX010001496.1:600000-1025628 GCA_025461125.1 Carex kokanica
AGAGAGAGAGAGAGAGAATCTTGGCTCGGGAAGAAAACCAAACCTAAGAAATTAAACTCGATAATGAGAATACACACAGTGAACTACCAACTAGTACTGTATCACAGCATCAGTCACATATGTGATGAAATATTAAAAGAAGCAAACTGGTAATTAACTAAAAAGGTACCAAGGACAGCCAATAAGAAACTGGAAAGTGCTCAGGGGTAGAAAGGTAAATTGACCAAATCAACTTCATAAGCCTTAAGAGGACTCCAAAACAAACGATCTGGGACTTGATTTCACATTTTTAGCATTTTTTTTATCTATATTTAATCGATTATCAAAGTTCATTGCTGGAATTTTACATGTATCATCTCACAAAGTTGATTTTTTTTTTTTTTACATAGCTAGATTCTGAGTAAGATTTTTAAAATTGATAGGCTTATAGTGTACATAATAACCTAAATTTCCATAACAAAAACAAAAATTTCGGTTTGGTAGAACTCTCACAATTAATTTACAAAGG
The DNA here is from genome assembly GCA_025461125.1 of Carex kokanica. Taxonomy (NCBI): domain Eukaryota; kingdom Viridiplantae; phylum Streptophyta; class Magnoliopsida; order Poales; family Cyperaceae; genus Carex; species Carex kokanica. The sequence goes on from JAJGRX010001496.1 coordinate 600,509, forward strand.
TTAAGTGTCACAATTGCTCTTCATAAAACAGTATAGTGGAAACTCATGTAGGAATTATAGAAATACAAAATCATAAAATTGAAATAAAAATATAAACATACATATGATAAGATTAACTATAAAAACTATTAAGCATGGTTCCTAATCCACATTCAAATCTGCTGAAATCCGAGATCATCAACAGTAATTCTGAAATTCCAAATCCAGCCATTAAATTGTTTCGAGATGCGTGCACAGAAAAACTAGCTGTTTCGAGATGCGTGCACAAAAAAAGTTGGATGGCTGAATCTCAAATTTCAAGAATTCCAGAGTTACTGTTCATGGATCTCGGATTTCAGCTGATCTAAATCCTCCTAATCCATAGCGTTACTATGCCAGACACACCCACCCACCCACCGGGTCCGGATCCCCTAAAGTAACCCAATCTTTGGGTTTTGGATCGAGACCGTCCGATTCGAATTCGTCGCTCGAGATTATCTCGGGATTCGAATTCGTCGTCGGGATGTGTGCGCTCACTTCACGGATGGATTTTCTCGGATTCGAATCGGACGGTCCCGATCTAAAATCCAAATATTGGGTTACGTGACTAGATCCGAACTCCCCACCCACCCGAGATGGAAATTTAAATCATAACAACTACTGACTACTTGGGCCTACTTGTCGGTGATGCAAACTCGAAACAAATCTAAACCAGCGCCTTGCGCAAATCTTAAGACTAATGCTGGCCCAAATCTAACGTCTCCAACGCCAATCTTGATGGCCCGATTAAAAATAAAATGCGCTTTTGCGATCGGGTCCTTCTGATATATGCAAATCACCAACACAGTCCCTAATAATTTTTGTATAAACCATGGTTCTGAAACTCAGAATCGGGTTCTTGACCATAGAATCGGAATCGGGTGAATCGGCCATAATCGGCCAAGTTGACTTGGTAACTCGGATTTTTTTGCCAGAAGCTTGTTTTGTAGCCAAAAAATAGAAAAAAATTGGTAAAAAAATTGGTAAAAAAATTGGTAAAAAATAAATTGTAGGAACACTATATTAAGATAAAATATCAATAATTGAACTGCTAAGTGAGTGCGCAATAAGGTCTTGTCTTTAGAATTAAGATAATACAATTGAAGTAGATATAATGTAGTTCGCGTGTAGATACACGTTAAGGTCTTATATATATCTTTATCTTTAGAAATGTAAGCTCAACAATTTATGTCCGAATTTATTTATTTTCCAATCGTAAGCGTACTTTCGGATATAGATAGTGACTAAATTAAATTGGAAATTCTGAATTCTTCAATTACTTGATCCAAGAAATAATATAAAACATAATATAAAACATATCAAGATTTTTCGGAACAATTAGAATTTTATACATCAGAAAGATTAAATTTTATTAAAATAAATGCCTCTTTTAATGCATTAATAGCAAATTTAAACAAATTATTGATAATGAAATCTGAACTAATTAAAACTTTAATTTAAGGACAACAAACATGACAATTAACTAGTTACGATACCTCAAATTTTCAAAATTTATTAAGTATAAAATTATAATTAAGAATAAATTTAAATGTAATTTAGATTCATAATTGAAATTCGAAAATTTGAAACTTTATGATCAAAGGAGATTGAATTTACACTAACAAATTAATTATAATAAAGAAAACAATAAGACCCGACACACAAAAGGACACACAAATTCCACCTCAATTAAAATTCCTTATGTCTCTCCTTTCTTTTCATTCCTGGAAAAGAATCGGCTCCCCATCTCTCCAATTTATTTTTTCTCTATTTTTCAAACCCGCACTCTCTCTCTCCTTCTCATCCTATGACAACATGACCCCACTCCCCACTTAATCTCTCTCCTTTTTTATCCTCTCACTTACCAGTGGACCCCACCTATTAAAACCCCTGTCTCCCTCTTATTTCACTTCCAATCAGACCCCATCTAAAACCTTTCCCTTCCTTCCTGGAGAAGGCAACGAAGCCATTCCGCTTTTCTCTCTGTGAATTTTCCCCTCTTCTCTAATCGCTGTCCGCGTCTTCTCCAATTCCCCGTCTTCTCCAATCTCCATTCTCCAGTTGCCTCCGCCTCAGCAACTTCAAATCGCTCTCCGTGCCTCCGCCTCAGCAACTTCAAATTGGTCCAGATTGGTGAGAATTGGCCATTTTGGCCTTGAATCGGCTCAACTTGGTTGAATCCACTGTTCAATCGGCTGGACTCGGTTGTTAAAAATCGACTAACTCAGCTGAATCAAGCACTATTCATTTGAGTTTGGCTGAAAAAATTGCACGGGCGAGAAACTCAGATGAAAATCGGATCGGACATGGCCGATACCGAGTTGACTCGGAATCGGCCGATTTTCTAAACCATGGTATAAACGCCCTTGGTGCCCTAAAATCCCTGCAAAATAAGTAATTCGGATCCAGTGAAGTAACCCAACTTTTGGGTTTTAGATCAAGACCGTCCAATTCGAATCCGAGAAAATTCATCCGCGAAGTGAGCACACACATCTCGGCAACGAATTTGAATCTCGAGATGATCTCAAGTGACGAATTCAAATCGGACGGTCTCGATCCAAAACTCAAATATTGGATTATTTTAGGGGATCCGGACCCTACAAATAAGCCCCTTGGCCTTGAGCATCCCTTTTTGTGCCCTGGGCCTTGTAAAAACTTGAAATCACATGTGCCAGTCCTTCAGAATTTACAAATAAGTCCCAGCCTTTAAAAATCTCTGTGAACAAGTCATTTCGGCCCATAACTTGCTCATTTCAAGTCCGAATGAGCTCAAACCAACTCCAAATCAACTCGAATGAAATCCTACACATTCCTAAATCAACTTAGAACCACTTTAGACCAAAATCAAAACCAAAAGGTGTCCAAATAATTTTCCAATAAATCCAGATAAACCCAAATAAATTCTAAACCAACCCGAATCAAGTCTAAATCAAGTCAAAACCCTAAAATACCTGAACCACATCCAATAAAAATCTAAAATGCCCAAGTTAAGCCCAATAAATCTCCGACCAAGCCCATACTCGATCTTAGCCCCCTATTTGACTCAACCAAGACTAAAACAAACATGGTACGTTGTACCCTTATAAGTTATAACCATTTGCGGGGTTCAGAATCCCCCAAATTAAACACAAAAAAACGACAAACTGATAATGGGTGGTCCCCATATAACCATTTCAAACTTGAATCCCATTGGCCCATTTTGACTTAAGCCGATGCTCAAGCCTCAAGTCATCACTCGACAACGGATGGTCACCATATCACCTCTTCTAATTCCAAAACTTGCATTCGGTGAAAAGAATCATTAACAGATGAGACCCCGACTCTAGTACTTAATTCATACAGAGGTCCTAAATCCCGTAATAACGAGGTGCTCGAGACCATAAGCGTTCTCGGGATAATTAACGGTGGGAGCTTGCGCCCGTCGGAAGTTAAATATTTCCACAATCAATAAACTCTCTCGATGACCGATTCCAGTACACAATAAGTTCTCCAGGGTGAACCCGTGAGACAAATATTTATTCCTCTTTTCTCCCTCTTACATCTTCCTTGTCGATGATAGGGAGGATGAACAGACAAATCAACCGAAGAGAGAGAAAACATATGAGTTTTAAAAATTTGTCCAACACCAGTGTCCTGTCCAGTGCCCATGTCCAAGCCTTTAAAACTCTGTTTACAACTCTTTAAAGTGATACTCGCAAGACTTTAGACCTCTCTCTACGAGCCTTTAAATTATGAAATCTGGGTAGTTCAACTCCTAACGACTTTTGTCTCCAAGCCATAAAAGGAAAGATTTCTTTTATCCACTATTTTTTTGTTTCCTCCGATCATTCTTGTCTATTTTTCCGACGATTTATGATGAATTTTGCGAATCTAAAAATACGAATATCTTCTACTCGATTTTCTCTTTCAAATTAGATTTATGAAGAATTACTTTTGAGTTATATCCGTGTCGCTGTTTTTTTTACCATAAAAGTTCGTAATCACTTTTAATTCTCAAGTCTTCAAAACTTCTGTCTACAAACTTTTAAAATAGTCGTGTCAAGCCTTTGAACATCTGTCTACAACCCTTAACTTATCATTATTTTTTTCGCAAGTCTTTAAACCTCTGTCTACAACCCTTATAAATTTTTTTTGTTTCTCAGTCTTTAAATCTCTACTTAACCCTTTAAAGTACTCATATTAACCTTCAAACTTCACATGTAACTTATCATTTTTTTTCTTTTACGTAGATACTTGAAATTTTCTTATCAAGCCTGTAAACCTCTATCCACAACCCTTTAAATTATTTGTGTCAAGCTTTTAAACCTTTCATTTAACTTATCAATTTTTTTTGACAATAAATGCCCATAGGCACTTTAAATTCTGAAGCCTTTAGAGTATTCATGTCAAGCTTTTAAACCTTACATGTAACTAATAATTTTTTTTGACGATAAAAGTCCGTAGGCACTTTAAATTTTGCTCCTCAAGCCTCTAAACCTTTGTCTACAACATTTAAAGTACTTGTGTCTGGCCTTTCAACCTTACATGTAACTAATCAATTTTTTTTAACGGTAAAAGCCCATAGGCAATTTAAATTTTGTTTATCAAGCCTTTAAACCTCTGTCTACAACCCTTTAAAGTACTCGTGTCAAGCCTTTAAACCTTACATGTAACTTATCAATTTTTTTTACAGTAAAATCCCGTAGGCACTTTATTTTTTGTTTTCTCAAGCCTTTAAACCTCTATCTAAAACTCTCTAAAGTATTCGTGTCAAGTCTTTAAACCTTACATGTAACTTATTAAAAACAAAATTTTGACAATAAAATCCCAAAATTTTCAACCCTTTAAAACTCTGTCTACAACAATTGAAAGTACTTGTGTAAATCCTTTAAACCTTACATGTAACTTATCAATTTTTTTTTACAGTAAAAGCCCGTAGGTGCTTTTTGTTTCTCAAATATTTAAACCTCTATATACAACTCTTTAAAGTAAAAAAATTGTTTCTCAAGTCTTTAAAACTCTGTCTACAATCCTTTAATTAAAGTATTCGTGCCAAGTCTTTAAATCTTACATGTAACTTATCAATTTTTTTCTATTTTATACAAATTTCTACATATTTCTAGAGCTTTGAAGCGGTATTAGTTTAGGGGTTCACCAATAAAAGAGTCAATAGTTGAAACACTATACCAACAACATAATAGCAGAATTAAATTTCAAGCAACCAACAACTTTCTCATGCAAAACCGTACAAATTTTTTTAATGCAAATCAACGTTTGATTGTGATTGATTGCACTAGATATTAATGCAAATTAATGCAAATCAACGAAAAAACACATTGTACCTTGACCCTAAATTATTTTAGAGTCAATCAATATCTCCAACGACTGGGTCAGCAGAAGCTCTAATAACATATCCCTGTGGATCATGGTTCTGAAACTCGGAATTGAAATTGGAATCGGATACTTGACCATAAAATCGGAATCGGATGAATTGGCCGGAATTGAAATAATCGGATCGGAAACTCGGATTTTTTTGGTAGAAGCTTGTTTTGTAGCCAAAATATAAGAAAAAATTAATAAAAAATAATTTGTAAGAAAACTATGTAGACAAAAGATTATACTCAAATAATCCGCTAGTTATATAATATAATATAAGCATTACAAATAGAACACCTTTTGTGCAAGCTATCTATAATTTATGCAAAGAAAAACAAGATTACATTGGCAGCATAAATTTAGTGCAGGATTATCTTGACAAGGTATGTGTTAAGTTTTTTTCTAGTTCAAATTATGTTTGCATAATTTGATTTTTTTTTTATTTGAAATTATAGATTAACAACTGCCAGGAAAAAAACGTAAAATAACCGAAGGACTCGGCCTAACTCGGGCTGACTCGGACTGACTCGGCTAAAAAATTGGATAACTTGGCCGATTCAAACACTGTTCAACTGAGTTTTGATGAAAAATTGCATGGGCGCGAGACTCGAGTGAAACTCAGATCGGACCTGACCAATACCGAGTTGACTCGGCTGAGTTTCCAAACCATGTTGTGGACCCCACCCTTGACACCATCCCTTCCTCCTAAGCAGTTGTTCTACTTCTACCTAGCTTATTATTCACTACTACAGAAATGGTCATTGTACACGGCACATTGTACACGGATTTGGCAATTTTATATAAAAACCGTGTAGAAGTTGTAATTTTTTGGATGCCTGAAATATCTGTAGGATCTCTACATGGATATTTATTAAAGAATCAGTGTAGAAAGACGTGAGAGAGCTACACGGACGTTTACTAGGAAATGTACACGGCTTATTGTTTAAATAACAGTGGAGAAAGCCTTGAGAGAGCTACACGGATATTTAATTAAAGAACCGTGAAGAAATGTAAGAATTGTACACGGATGTTTGTTTAAATGACAGTGTAGATAACCTGTGAGAGCTACACGGATGTTTAATAAAGAGCCGTGTAGAAAGGTCGCAAATGTACACGGTTTTTTGTTTAATTAACAGAGTAGAAAGCCTTGAGAGAGCTACACGGACGTTTAATAAAGAGCTGTGTAGAAATGTTATTTTAGGTTTTTGGTTATATAAAAGACATTCTCCCCAGCGCCGTTTTGATCAATTTATACTCTCCCTCTCACAGTTAACAATTGGGTTGAGATGTAGGTTTATCAATTATGTCGGATCGCAACTTATATCAATATGAGCTACTGTTTATGGAGCTCACAGATGAGCGGTCCGATATAATTGATAACCTACATCTCGAATTCTCATGCGAAGTATTGAAAAAAAAATTATCTCTCTATTCTGATCAATTTTACTGGACGAAGAGTTGGGTGAAGGACCTTCAGAGCCGGATGAAGAGTCGAATGAAGAGTCGGAGATCATCCGACTCTTCATTCGACTCTTCATCCGGCTCTGACGGTCCTTCATCCACCTCTTCCCTTTTTTTTGATGGTCCTTCATCCAACTTTTTACTCAACTCTTTCTTTAGTAAAACATGTATCTTCATATTACCCTCTGTAAACCCTACTGGCACCAAAAGGAAAGAACCACCCTATTCTAGTCCTTAATGGAAATTTTTAGTTTACACCCTCCGTAAACATGTATCTCCATGTTACCCTCTGTAAACCCTACTGGCACTTTTCATACTATTTGTTTAGCAATTGATATTTTCATCTTGCTCTGTTTTGCTAACTGAAAACAAAGAAAATACTTGCTCGAAAAAATGGAGGCTAGCATAGGAAAAAAAAAGAATTCTAAACGGCTGTTTATACCATTTTATTGTTAGCAAATTGATATTGTCATCTGTTTTGCTTTCAAAAAACATAGAAAATACTGGCTAGCAAAAATGGAGGCTAGCCCAAAAAATTAAAAAAAGTTAGAAAAAAAAAAGAAAATTCTACACGGCTGTTTATATAAAAGTCCGTGTAGACAGAAAATTATACACGACTATTTATATAAATGTCCGTGTAGAAAGGTTAATCTAAACGGCTACCTATATAAAAGTCCATGTAGCTCTCTTAATGCTTTTTACACGGATTTATAGATTATTATCCATGTAGAAAGGTTATTTTAGGGTTGGAACTATATAAAAGGCCTTCTTCCGGCGCCGTTTTGATCAATTAATACTCTCTCTCTCTCTGTATTGAATTGGTCTGATTTCTGCACACAAGGAACGAGGCCGGATCTGAGATCTTGGAAGTTAATTCGCATTTCTCCTCTCTATTGCCAAGGTTAGTCATACATATATATATATTTCTCTTTTCTTTATCTAATTTTCTGTTACTAATTAATATTGCTTAATTATTTCGGTCAATTATTATTTAATGCATGCGTGCTTGATTTGTTAAGATAATGTAACTAATTAGTGTATTGTGGTCCAATAACCGACCTACTGATGCTTTTAGGTCCACGCCCGTTCAAAATTAATCCAATAGGGATTAATTTTGGAAGGTCCCCGTTTGGGACTGCTCTTTGAATATTGTGTCTCATTTAGGATGTGAACAGTACATATTAGCGGGATTTAATTAGTATTTGAGAAAAGTTCGACAGTATTTCTCCTTATTGCTCCTACGAGTATGTAGTTTTTACGCATACTTTGGGGAGTTAAGGAGAAATGCTGCCGAATTTTTCTCAAATACTAATTAAATCCCGCTAATATGTACTGTTCACATATGAGGCATAATATTCAAAGAGTGGGTTAGGATTGTAAACCGGCCCTTTATAAGCCAAGAATTTGGAACAATATATATGCTGACCACCATATATGTTTAATTGAATTTTTTTAACTTTAATTTACAGATGGATCGAAGTTGGATATACGAATTGCGACGTGATAGTGCAGAATATTTGGCTCGCGTTGATGAGTTCATAAAATTTGCTGAGAGTTATAGAGTGGACACAAAAGATAACGACATCTTGTGTCCTTGTAGAGATTGTAAAAATTTTATAAGATTTGGGGATTCGGAAGAAATTAGAGCTCATTTGATTTGTCGGGGATTTAAGAAAAGATATACATGTTGGTTTATGCATGGTGAGAAAATTGGGGAATGTAGTGGAACCAATAGAAATTATGTTTTGGACGAGAATGATGATAATGTAGAAACTATTGATAATTTTGAATTTGAGTGCAACGATGATTTTGAGAATGTCGAAAATTTCGATAATGCTGTGCTTGATTGCAACGAGGATGATGAGGTGGAGATGAATACTGATGAAAATGCAGAATACGATTTTACTGAGAATCTAGAGGACATGTTACGTGATGTGGAAGATGAAATTAGTGATAAAAATTATAAAAAATTTCAGTATCTGTCTAATGAATCTAAAAAGCCGTTATATCCTGGGTGTACTAAATTTACAAAACTGTCAGCTGTGTTGAAATTATTGAACTTAAAAGCAGACAACAGTTGGAGCGATAAGAGTTTCACGTCCTTATTAAAGCTTTTACGAGAGATGCTCCCAGATAACAACGAGTTACCCTGTACAATATATCAGGCGAAGAAGTTGATCTGTCCAATGGGTTTGAAGATTCAAAAAATAAATGCATGTCCGAATGACTGTGTATTGTACCGTGGAGAGTACGAGGCCATGCATGTTTGTCCTAAATGTGGTGTTTCACGGTATAAACGTAAGGACCAGGACACTGACGATTGTGATGAAAGAAAAAAGGCAAGGCCTCCGGCTAAGGCGGTGTGGTATTTCCCGATAATACCGAGATTCAGACGGTTATTTGCAAATCCCAAAGATGCGAAATTGTTGCGTTGGCATGAAGAAGAGCGCAAAAGAGATGGTAAACTAAGACACCCGGCTGATTCAATTCAATGGATAAACATTGATAGACATTTCAAAGGATTTGGTGGCGAATCACGAAACCTTAAGTTAGGGGTGAGCACAGACGGAATGAGTCCGTTTGGAAGCATGAGCAGTCAGCACAGCACTTGGCCAGTTCTTATATGCATCTACAATCTTCCTCCTTGGTTGTGCATGAAACGTAGGTATATAATGATGTCATTACTAATCCAAGGACCCAGACAACCCGGAAATGACATAGATGTGTATCTCGCACCATCAATTGAGGACCTCCAGAAATTGTGGCGTGATGGCGTCCCGGTCTGGGATGCGTACGGCAAAGAGCAATTTAATTTGCGGGCCATGATATTCTGCACCATAAATGATTTCCCCGCGTACGGGAATTTATCGGGTTACACTTGTAAAGGAGCAAAAGCGTGCCCTATCTGTGAAGATGACACGCAGGTGCTGAGGATGAAAAATTGTAAAAAGAATGTTTTTATGGGGCACCGTAGGTTTCTTCCTGTTAATCACCCATACCGTAAGAAGAAGAAGGTATTCAATGGGAAAATTGAGCTTGGAGTGGCACGTCGTCCGTTAGATGGGAAGAATGTCTTCATGCGGGTTAAAAACCTTGATGTTGTTTTTGGAAAATGTGCCAAACCACCACCGAAAGATATTTGGAAAAAGAAGTCCATATTTTGGGAGCTACCATACTGGGAATATTTAGAAGTGAGACATTGCCTAGATGTCATGCATGTTGAAAAAAATGTCTGTGACAGTTTGATTGGCACATTATTGAACATTTCGGGGAAGACTAAAGACGGTCTTAAAGTTCGAGAAGACATGAAATTAATGGGAATACGACCCGAGCTTGCACCGCAGGATAAAGGGAAGCAAAAGGCATACCTACCCCCCGCAATGTGCATAATGTCGAAGATTGAGAAAACGAGCTTTGGTAAATGCTTTCATAGTATTAAAGTCCCATCAGGGTATTCTTCGAATATTAAGAAGTTGGTGTCGATGAAGGACCTGAAATTTATTGGTCCGAAATCCCACGACTGTCATGTTTTAATGACACATATGATTCCTGTTGCAATTCGGGGAATTTTACCGAAGCCCGTGCGGCAAACCATTACGAATCTTTGCTTTTTCTTCAGTGCAATTAATTCCAAAGTCATAGACCCGCTCAAATTGGACGCTTTGCAAAAGGAGGTTGTCGTTACCCTTTGCCATCTTGAGATGTATTTTCCGCCATCTTTTTTCGATGTTATGGTTCACCTTGTTGTTCATCTCGTGAGGGAAATTAAGATCTGTGGTCCCGCGTTCCTGCGGTATATGTATCCATTCGAGAGATTCATGGGTATTTTGAAAAGTTACGTAAGGAACCGACATTGTCCCGAATGTAGCATTCTGGAAGGATATTCACAAAAGTGGTAATTGAGTTTTGCACCAACTACATGACCGGTGTGGGTCCTATTGGCGTTCCAAAATCTCGATACGAGTGAAGGCTCCAATGAGTAGGGACAATAGGGTTGAAAGCCATAGTTGCTGATAACGATGACCTGCGAAAGGCACATTTTATTGTACTACAACACATGGCAGATGTTGCTCCATATATAGATGAGCACATGACAATCCTTCGACAACAAAACTACACGAGAAGTCAGAAGTGGCTTACTGACGAGCATAACCGTTCTTTTATAGGATGGATGAAAGACAGAGTGAAATCACACCCCGAAAGGTCCCCCGTAAATGAAACTGTTAGATTGCTGGGCGAAGGACCCCAAATGGTTGTTAGAACATTCCAATGATACGAGATTAACGGATATACATTTTACACTAAATTACAGTGTGATAAGAGCACGATGCAAAATAGTGGGGTGACGTTGGTGGCGACGTCTCAAGAATTCAGTAGATCGGGGGATGCCCGGCCTGTAATAGCATCAAAGTCTTATTACAGCGTTATTAAAGAAATTTGGGAGCTCGTTTACAATCCTCACCTTAGCATGCCCTTGTTTCGGTGCCAATGGGTCGAAGACCGGGGTGTTAAAGTTGATAACGACTGGTTCACCCTCGTTGATTTTGACAAAGTCGGGTATGTTGATGATCCGTTCATACTTGCCAAGCAAGCCACCCAAGTCTTTTATGTCACTGACCCGAGTGATGATAGGTGGAGTGTCGTCCTATCCGGAAAAAGAAGGATTGTTGGGGTAGAAAACGTCACCGACGAAGAAGAGTACGACCAATTCGAAGAGATATCTCAATTTTGTACTGATGTGCAAGCTGAGATAGCAACAATTGCAGAACAAAACGAAGCAAATTACATGAGATCTGACCACAATGAAGGATTATGGGAAGATGTTCAAATAGTGGAAAAAAAGAGAAAAAGGAAAAAAAAATCCAATGTATAATATTTACTCCTTTTAAACTTGAAAATTTTAATATTTCTTATTTGGAAAAAAAAAATTCAATGTATAATATTTATTTCTTTTATAATATTTCAGAGAGCCCAATGAAGAGTCAGACTAAAGACTCAAGGCCGGTTTACAATCTTTGGATATTTCTGTCTCATTGTAATATTTTTATTTCGTTTCTAATATTTCTTTTTTGCATATCATGAGCAAGAACCAGATAGATTATTTTAGATATGTGGGCAGAGTGGTTTCAACAGGAATTTTGTAAACCAGAAATATGGATTTGTATAATTTAGTGTAGGATTTTTTGTATTAATTTTTGATATAATCTAGTGTACATGAATTTTTGTATAATTTCTGATATAATTTAGTGTACGTGAATTTTATATTTTATTTGTTTAAATAAAAAAATCCATCTTTCTAAGAAAAATCTTTTAATCACGGATGTTTCATTAAATATGTAGAAATTCAAAGGGAGCTACACGGACATTTAATAAAACATCCGTGTACAAATACATTTATACACGTTTCATTAAATGTCCGTGTAAAAATTCAAAGGGAGCTACACGGATATTTCATTACACATCCGTGTACAAATACATTTCTACACATATGTTTAATTAACATCCGTGTATAAATGTATTTTTTCCCCTAAAATTATTCTCAAATAAAAGTAATCGAAACGAGGGAGTTTCTCAGATTATATTGAATTTTGAAGAGTCGTTTCGTCTTCTCAGAATTAAAAAAATAAGGCAACTTCTCGAATTCCGTATAACCTGTTCAAATTAAACGTTTTAATTTAAAATTGGACACGGACGTTTAACTAAAAATCTGTGTAAGAAAAGTTTTCTTCACGGTCGTTTACTTTTGAAGAGTCGTTTCGTCTTCTAAGAATCATACACGGCTGTTTAATTAAAAATCCGTGTACGAAATGCTTTCTACACGGTCGTTTAATTTTCAAGAGTTGTTTCGCCTAATAAGAAACGTACACGGGCGTTTAATGAAAAATCCGTGTACAAAAGGTTTTCTACACGGATATTTAATTAAACGCCCGTGTAGAAATTGAAATATTCAAATCGTTACATAAATCATTATTTTGAAAATACTTTACTTGAACAACAGGGACTAAATTGCATGTTACAACAGCATCCCTGTTATTTTGAATTTTTTTTTTAAATAATATACTTTTGAAATATTTACTTGAACATAAGGTATTTTTTTTCCGAAAAATTATTCTATGGTTGTTTTATAATTTGTAAACCCAGATAAGGTCATATCAAGTAAAGTGTTCATTTATGTTTTCAAATTGGATTATTTAGAGAGCATTAAGCATTAATTATTCTATGATATTATTTAGACAGATTATTTAAGTTAATTTTAAATAATTTTTTTTAAAAATAATTTACTTTGTAGTGATTATCCATAATGAATTATTTGTTGGTTGTTTTGTACTGCTAATTTATATCTATAACAGTATTTATTTAGATAGCATGAAGTATTTAACAAAATAGTTAAACGGATAGAAAACAAAATGCTGATTAAATTAAGAACAAAAATATATTACATCAAAACAAAACGAAAAAAAAAGCTAACTTAATTAAACACTCCTTCACTGGCCTGGCTGGATTGCTCCTTGGCCTGACCCCCTCCTTCTAATCCAGGGTCTCTTTGGCCTGATCCAGGGATTGCCCCTCCTTTTGTAGGGCTTTGGTGGTGGGTGCCCCCTTGGGCTTCGCCGTGGCACATTTGAGGGCGGCCATGGCCATGTCCTCCTGTAGTTGGGAGGAGGCATTTCATAGCCGGGAGGGACTTCCAACACGGGAGCATCTTCGGGAGGGACATAGCCGGGGGGCCATGGCCATGGCACATTTGCATCTTCCGGTGGCACCGAAGCGGCCATTTCTTCTTCCAAATCTCAGAGAAAAGTAATCAAAACGAGGGAGTTTCTCAGATTATATTGAATTTTGAAGAGTCGTTTCATCTTCTCAGAATTAAAAACATAAGGCAACTTCTCAAATTCCGTAACCTGTTCAAATTAAAATTTTTAATTTAAAATTGGACACGGACATTTAATTAAAAATCCGTGTAAGAAAAGTTTTTTACACGGTCGTTTACTTTTGAAGAGTCGTTTCATTTTCTAAGAATTATACACGGTCGTTTAATTAAAAATTCGTGTACGAAATGCTTTCTACACAGCCGTTTAATTTTCAAGAGTTGTTTCGCCTTCTAAGAAACGTACACGGGCGTTTAATGAAAAATCCGTGTACAAAAGATTTTCTACACGGATATTTAATTAAACGCCCGTGTAGAAATTGAAATATTTATTTGCATTTATTATTAAGTTCTGCTAGATACTCGAAGATACATGGATAAAATAGTTTTCAAGCTAAATAAAACTGAAATCAGGTTCCTTTTTATTTTTAAGTTTTCCATTTTGAAAAATATGGAATTTGAAAAATATGAAATTTGAAATTTGAAAAATTAATCTAGAAAAACCATATATAGGCGCGCATTTCATAATTTCGCGTAAACTAATTATACACGGGTGTTTAATTAAACGTGTAGCTCTCTTACGTTTCTACACGGTTGTTTAGTTAAATGTCCGTGTATATTTAGTTTACGCGAAATAAAATGCGCGCCTCGTCTTTGTCGCTCGATCTTTTCAAAATCTCGTCTCCCCTAAAACCTAAACCCCCTAATCTCGTATCTCTTTCTGTGGTGCTGCCATCGTTCTCTCTCTCGGTGCTAGCTCGATCTCCTCTGAACTCACCAATTGAATCTCTAAGCTCCTCTCGCGCGGTTGCTATTCTCTCTTTGAAAGGTTCTCTCTCTCTCTCTCTAAGTTGCAATGCTCCCTGTATATATCTTGGTTAAATCAAAACCCTTATCTCTGATTGTATTTTGGTTAAGTGAAAAGTTACCTCAACTGACCTATTCTGGTGACATGGACAGAACCAAATGTTACATGGACTAAATTGCAAAACCAACACTATGATTGAACAAAGGACCTAACAACACAAAATTTAGACCTAAATTTTACATTCATAGCATTTGTAATAATGTTTTCTTTTTTGTAGAAAGAACCATTTCACAGTCAGGTGAGAATGCAGATATGATTTTGGAAACAGTGGAACCGCAGGCAGATATGATAGTGGAAGAAGAGGACCCGCAGGCTCAGACAGAAAAGAGGAAAAGAAACTGATAATGTGCACGAAGACCTTAAGGCGAAGGATTTGCAAATCGAGTTCAACAAAATCGGATGTCCGAAGGGTCCACGTAGGGTAGAGTACACAAATTGGTGTGACAATTTGGTGAAGCAGAATGCACCTATCTTGGTTGAGAGGTGGGACAAATTCGATGACAAAGATAAGAACGAATGGTGGAACATTGTGAAGGTAAAGTACCTAACAATTATAAACCTTATTTTGATTATTGTTCATGATCGGTAATTGGTTAATTCGTTTGACTGGAACACCCACCAACCTTCACATGTAGTTCTTTCTTTAATCTCTTGAGTTATATTTTTCAGGACCATTTAGTAATTGAAAAAATCTATAAAACTATACATGCATTATATATTCATTTTTCCTATTCTCTCTCTGTTTGTTATTTCTTTTTTTGTTAGATACAAGTTTTCTAGCATGTCTTAACCTTAGCATAGTTGGAATTTGCTTTTATAAGTAAATAATAACTTTTTCAAATTGCTATGCATCATGTAGTTGTCTTCCTGCAAGTTATATATGTCTATACTTGAATGAACTTACATGCAATAATTTTGTTGTCAATCATGCAGGCTCATTGGAACATCCAGGATGACGACCCAAAGTCCACGAAAAAGAAAAATACTCTGAGGAAAATGAATGAAGCTTGGAAGCAATTCAAGAGCACGTTGAAGACGGATTTCATGGAGAAAGGGAGAAATCCGGTAGGCTACTATAAATGGCTGAAACAAGAGGACTGGGAGGAGTTTCAAGCTTTGAAGTCCACAGAAGAGTTCAAGGTATATAAATTTAGCCAACTTTGTCTTTGTTCTTTCTCAATATGTACTTATCTTCCTTAACTAACTGATATACCTTGATGTGTGAAGATAAAAAGTGACGAGGGCAGGAGAATCGCGAAATTGAACAAGTACCCGCACAAATTAGGGTCAGGTGGTTATAAGGGTAAGTCGGCCGAATGGGCGGCAGTACTGGACAAAAACAAAGATTCTGACTCACCTGTGGTTAGGATCCAAAATCCTAGGGGCCAACACTGGCTCATGGGAAGATCCGAGGTAACCGCTGACGGGAGGATAGTACTCCCAAATGACGTGCAACCCGTGGCTCAGAAAATGGTAAGAGTCTTTGTGATAACTAATTTTTTTTTAACAGTTGGATGTGGAGGAGGAGGTAAATTCGGGCTCCATGACTGTCGAAAGAGTGGATGATTCCTTGTCCGTAGCGCTCGAGAGTAAAGAACACACGGGTCGAGTTAGGGGTGTCTCGGTCTACAGTGGCTGGAAGGATGTATACGACAGACCAAAACAAAAAAGAAGACCGCGTGCCAAAGTTAGCATGGACGAGATGGAATCAAGGTTGGCACAGGTACGCCAAGAGGTACACGAGGAGATCAGAATGGAGTACGATGGAATGATGGCTGAGATGAAATCAAGGTGGACGAACCAAATTACATCTCTTACGCAGCAACCCGAGCAACAACCTCCCGTTTCGCCAGGATTTCGGCGAAGCAGTCAAGCATCCGGGACCGAAGTGCTGGGCGTGTTGGACAATCTACAGGTAATCACTACTTGTTCATAATCTACCCGTAATTTTGACTTGTTCATTAACTAATTGCTGATAATTATTGCAGGATGCCACAGCATGCGACCTCGTCGTGTGGCACGATAAAACTCCTCTGACCCTTACTAAGGGCATTGTACATCCCCAGCCGGTTATCAGCTAAGGCCCAACCATCTCCCCTTAACGGTTGACATGATCATGAGCGAATGGGCTGCTTGCATGCCTCTTCCTGTCACTACCGACGAATTGCTGGTGCTTGATGATGCCCGTGCACATACAATTGTCCAATGGCCCAAGTGTCAGATTATTTTGGATCAGGTAATTTCTAAATAAAACACGGATATCTTATGTTACATTCAAATCATTATTTTGAAATACTTGAAAAAATGTTCAAAATTTGATACAAACCCGAAGAGGCGTTTCCAACACTACGGACGAAGCTTTGTCACTGGTACGGCAAGGCTTGAAAGTAGTCATCGGGGCTGATGCGCCTGATATCTTGCATTCATATCTATATTTTGACCTTAAATTCGTACCAAAAACCTGTGTTTTAATCTATAAATTCGGTTATAATTCATTGAATATATATAGAATGTGGTACTGCTGCAAGTTATTCTTATTCTGCAGGAATCGGGCGAAATCGAGAAGAAATCTGGAATTTAGAAGTCTCTACACGGTCCGTGTAACATTCCACACGGGCCGTGTCAACCTCGACTCGACCGATGACACGACCGCATGAAGACCGCTGACTCGACCGCATGAAGAACACAGGCACACGGTCCGTGTAGAATTCCACACGGGCCGTGTCAAGCATTTCCGGAAACAAATCCAGAATTTGGAAACAAGGCTAATTAATGGAAGGTCGGCAAAACGAGTATATAAGCGAGATTTCTTGCACCAGAGAGGTCATTCTGGAGCAGAGAAGCATTTTCTAGGGTTTGGTCTTGACGGCTAAGCTTGGAGACGAAGTTGAGAAGCGAAAGACGCAAGTTTTCGACGGATCTTCTTTATTCTTCGGGTTTTGTCATGGCTAATCTTTTTATTACTTCTTTATTTTGTTTTAGAACTATGTCTGAGTAGATTTCTTAGTTTCTAGGGTTGTGATGTAATCGAATGTTTTGTTTTGTATGTTAGTTATTGGATTCTTTTGTTGAAATTTGTGTTTGCTTGATTGTGATTGATTTTAATTGCTTAGTGTAAGTTATTTGATTTTTATTGGTTTACCACTAGATGAATGATCACATCTAGAAGGTACTTTGGCCCTTATAATCTCTTAACCAAACTAAGTACATGAGGTAGGATTAGTGATCCGAAAGGTGAAACCAAGTAGTAACCGACATGTGAACATTTCCTCATATCGACAGAATGAGGTTACCTTTAGTATTCCAACCAAGCAACTAGGTAATTCAGACCAACATACGACAGTTGAGGTCTAGAACCCGACAAGGGCATATATTGCAATTCCATACCAAGTTAATAAGCCAACAGACGACAGTTGAGGTTTAGAGACATTAGGTCTGGTCAGTAGAACCCTACACAAAGGAACACAACGAAGAAAACAATAACTGCTGCATTCACTCGAGGGCCACACGGACCGTGTACAACAGTATACGGCCCGTGTAAACCGACACGGCCTGTGTAGGACACTACACGGATCGGGCACCTCGAGGCAAAACTGAGATGACTTCATAACCCTGGAAACGCCTTTTTACATCTGATTTAAACCAAGTTTATTTACTTCTTTGCATTTTATTATTGTCATTGAACTGTTAGAAATTTTAGAAACCAAAACCAACCTTTTCCAACTTCTAGTCTTTATTTAATTTAGGTGAAATTCTAGATTAAATCTGAACCGTCCCTGTGATCGATACCCGATAATATACTGCTCGATAGGATTGTATACTTGCAGTCTGAACCGAAAAGTGTGTTTAAGGTTAAAAAGTACAGTTTACTGTACTGAAACTTTGTACTATACCTTTTTGGTGTAACAAGTTTTTGGCGCCGTTGCCGGGGACGGCATCATTTATTTTCTGGATTTTTGCTTATTTTAATTAATCTAGATTTTAACTTGTATCATTTTCCTTTTATTTTTCTCTCTCTTTCAGGAAAACTGGCATCCTTACCTCCACCCAAGGGAGACTACAATCTGAGGAGTAAAGGACCACTTCCCGACGCAGACACAGCTGGTCCTGCTCAACCACCTCTGCACACGGCCCGTGCAGACGATACACGGTCCGTGCACTCCGACAACCCCAGCAGAGGAGAGATGAGCAACAACGGACAAGACAGGGAAGATGACGAGGTTGATGGCCTCTCTGATGATGACATGGCCGACTTTGTGCCAAGGACCTTGCGCGAATTCAATGTACCACGCGCTGGAGACGTGAGGGGAGCCATCAGACTGCCGCGAATCGTGGGACAACAACCGAACTTCAATCCGGGAGTTGTCAACATAGTCCAACAGAACACCTTTCATGGCTTGGATCATGAGGATCCACATGCCCATCTCCAAACATTTCTTGAGTGTTGCACAACCATTAAAACCAATGGCGCAACTGCTGATTACATTAAACTTGCACTATTCCCTTTTACTCTTAGGGATAAAGCCAAGAAATGGTTAGGGTCTTTACCAAGGGATTCGGTAACCACTTGGAGGGAATTGTCTAAACTGTTTCTAACTAGATTTTTCCCTCACAAAAGAACTGCTAAGGTTAGGACCCAGTTAACCAGTTTTAAGCAAAGACCTGATGAACCATTGAATGAGGCATGGGAAAGGTTTAGGGAATTGCAATACTCTTGCCCACACCATGGTATACCAGATTGGTTGTTGATTCAGACCTTTTATGATGGTTTGACTGATAGTACTCGCACCTCTATTGATGCTGTTGCAGGTGGAGCACTTATGTCAAGGGAACCCCTTGAAGCCATGAATTTGATTGACAACATGGCTCAAAACCAACAATGGTCCGGCCGCGACAACACTCGTGCTGGAGGAGGCGGCCGATTTGAAGTTGATCAAATCACTGCTCTAACTGCCAAGCTTGATGCTATGCAGAAAGCCTTCGACAAGATGAGCGTGAAGGCAGTCAATCAGCAACCACAACCATGTGTGATGTGTGGAGATGAAGGCCACGCTTACGAGCAATGTCCACTAGCGCAGAGGGATGAAGAAACCGAGCAAGTCAACTCTCTCAACAATGAACCATCCTACTTTCCAAAACCTCCTTTCAACCGATCCTACTCTAAAGACTCGGTTGAACAACAAAACTGGAAGTGGAAACAAAACAACTCTGTGCCATACAACAATGCTCCAAATCCCTCTTTCAACAACTCCTTCAACAATCCCTCTGGCAGTAACAACAACCGAAACTTCTACCAAAATGCCTCTTTCAACAACTCAAACAACCGAGCAGCTCAATCCGGTCCACCTAAGCCATATAATGACTTCATGCATGAGCAAGGAAAAATGAACCAGATGATGTTTGATCAAATGCAAACCATGAACGCTCAGATGAATGCTCAACTGGCTGCTCAGAACAAGTTGATCGAGCAAATCAGTCACCAAGTTAACTCGAACCTTACACCACCAGGAAGACTACCTAGCCAACCTGAGGTAAACCCCAGAGGGGAAGCTAAGGCGGTGACACTGAGAAGTGGGACCCAGTATGAAGGACCTGCCATGCCCAATGAAATTTCAGTTGACACGGACCGTGCAAATCTCACACGGCCCGTGCAGAATCCTGACCGAGTCGAACTCACACGACCGGACAACACCACCAATTCTCCTGCCAATGACACGGACCGTGCAGATTCCACACGGCCCGTGCAAACTCCACCCTCTGAGAAAATTGATCATCCAGACCGTGCAAAGTTCACACGGCCAGCAGGAAACACGGAGACAACTGTTCACACAGACCGTACAGACTCCACACGGCCCGTGCAAAGAGAACCTGAAGGCCAGAAAAAGACAGGGGCCGAGAAACCACCACCATACCGGCCACCTGTACCCTTTCCTCAGAGACTAGCTGAAACCAAATTGAACGAGCAATTCTCCAAATTCATAGATGTTCTCAAGCAACTGCACATCACTATTCCATTCACCGAGGCTCTGACTCAAATGCCCACCTACGCCAAGTTCCTCAAAGACATTCTTTCCAACAAACGAAGCTTGGGAGGGCACGAGACGGTGAAACTGACAGAACAGTGCAGTGCCATTCTAAGAAGCAAGCTACCACCCAAACTAGAAGACCCTGGTAAGTTTTCTATCCCTTGCACTATAGGGAAAGCCACGATCAAGAAGGCTCTATGCGACTTAGGAGCTAGCGTGAGTCTCATGCCACGCACCATCTTTGATCGAATGGGGGTTGGAGAGCTCCGACCTATGCGAATGACTTTACAGCTAGCAGACTCCTCGGTAAGACTACCACTTGGCATAGTGGAAGATGTACCGGTTCAGGTTGGTAAATTTTATGTACCTGCTGACTTTGTTGTTATGGAAATGGAAGAAGATAAGGAAGTCCCCATTATTCTGGGACGACCTTTTCTAAGAACTGCAGGTGCGATAATTGATGTTTTCAAAGGGACATTGACCTTGAACATTGGAGAGGAGAAGGTGCGATTTCAGATCGATCGAGCCATGAAGTACCCTTCGCCAAACGAATCTTGCTTCCGAATAGATGCAGTCGAAGAGTGCTTAACGGATTTGGCCGACGACTACTTTCTCGAACAAGTCAACAACTCGCTAAGGTATCATTCTGACTTTCTATCTGAGTTGCAGGTTGAAAAAGGCGAGTTGGAATCAATTTGTGCAGCAGATGTTCATGATGACAACCCAGAGGAATTTGGACACGGACCGTGCAGAAGAGTCTGAAAAGCTGGAGGACAAGGCACTCGGGTCGGACAAGGCTGACACGAGGACTGTACACGAACCGCATACATTTGACACGGACCGTGCAAAGACCCAGGAAGAGAAGCCAACTCCTGAACTCAAGCCTCTTCCATCCAACCTCCGGTATGAGTTCTTAGGTCCAGATAAATCCTATCCAGTGATTGTAAATGCAGGATTAAACCCCGATCAGACCGCCAAACTCTTGGAGAAGCTGAAAGATCACCAAGGCGCAATCGGGTATTCAATCAAGGACCTGAAGGGCATCAGCCCCTCTATCTGCTCGCACCGGATTTTACTGGAAGATGATCACAAGCCCTCTGTTGAACACCAGCGACGGCTCAACCCGAACTTGAAAGAGGTAGTAAAGAAAGAAATTTTAAAACTTCTTGATGCAGGTATTATCTACCCGATTTCTGATAGCAAGTGGGTGAGTCCTATCCATGTGGTGCCAAAGAAGGGAGGAGCAACAATGGTAAAGAACGAGAAGAATGAACTGATCCAAACGCGTGTTGTCAGTGGCTATAGGATGTGTATTGACTACAGAAAGCTCAATGCTGCCACACGCAAGGACCACTTTCCATTGCCATTCGTTGACCAACTCCTCGAAAGGCTTGCTAATCACTCTTATTTCTGTTATCTAGATGGTTATTCTGGTTTCTTTCAGATACCCATCCACTCACAAGACCAAGAAAAGACCACTTTTACCTGTCCATATGGTACATATGCATATCGTAGGATGCCTTTCGGTCTTTGTAATGCACCAGCAACCTTTCAAAGGGCCATGATGGCCATCTTTTCTGACTTTATTGAAAATGAGGTTGAAATCTTTATTGATGACTTTTCTGTATATGGTGCTTGTTTTGACTCTTGTTTGACTAATCTTTGTAAGATTTTGCAGAGATGTGAAGAAGTCAATCTGATTTTGAACTGGGAGAAGTGTCATTTCATGGTCCAAGAAGGTGTAGTTCTAGGACATGTTGTGACTTCTAAAGGTATTGAGGTTGACAAAGCAAAGATTGAAGTGATTGAAAAGCTTGCAATCCCAACTTGTGTTAAAGACGTTCGCAGCTTTCTAGGTCATGCAGGATTCTACCGCCGCTTCATTAAGGACTTTTCCAAAATTGCTAAACCACTAACCAATCTCCTCATTAAAGATTCTGATTTTGATTTTACTGATGATTGTGTTAAGTCCTTTTTGTAGTTTGAAAGAAGCTCTCATTTCGGCACCTATCTTGCAACCCCCCGACTGGTCCCTTCCATTCGAGCTGATGTGCGATGCAAGCGATTATGCTGTAGGAGCAGTTCTAGGGCAGAAGAAAGACAAGAAGCCATGCGCTATCTACTATGCCAGCAAAGTGCTAGACCCAGCCAAAATGAACTACACAACAACCGAGAAGGAGCTTCTAGCCATTGTGTTCGCTCTCGACAAGTTCCGCTCCTACTTGGTTGGTTCGAAGATAATCGTCTACACAGACCATGCCGCACTCAGGTACTTGCTAAGTAAACAGCATGCAAAACCTCGTCTGATTAGATGGGTTCTTCTTTTACAGGAATTTGATATCGAAATAAGGGACAAGAAAGAAGTCGAAAACACTGTAGCAGACCATCTATCTCGACTTCGTTGGGGAGATGATGACTCTGTCACATTGCCAATCAATGACTCGTTCCCTGATGAACAACTCTTCTCAGCTTCTGTCCTGACTTACCTCGACACGGACCGTACAAGACCTCACACGGCCCGTGTACCGCCACACCAATGCCATACGGACCGTACCAGATCTCACACGGCCCGTGCACTGCAACACCAAGGCCACACGACCGGACACACGGACCGTGTAACCGCCCAGTCAGCCCCATGGTATGCAGATATCGCCAATTTTCTTGCTTCTGGCGTACATCCCGCATCTATGACATACCAGCAGAGGAAGAAGCTCCGCTCAGATGCCAGGTATTACTTTTGGGATGAACCTTTTCTTTTCAAAGTAGGTGTTGATGGTATCTTCCGCCGATGCGTACCGTACGAGGAGACACACTCCATTCTCGAGCATTGTCACTCATCTGCTTACGGAGGGCACGCTTCCTTCTCAAAGACAGCCACCAAGGTATTGCAATCTGGTTTCTTTTGGCCTTCTATTTTCAGGGATGCAAGGACCTTTGTCTCGGCATGCGACAAGTGTCAACGGACCGGGAACATCACCAAGCGCAACGAGATGCCTCTCAACTCTATTCTCGAGGTAGAACTCTTTGATGTGTGGGGTATTGATTTCATGGGACCGTTCCCATCATCATGTGGGAATGAGTATATCCTGGTTGCAGTGGATTATGTGTCCAAATGGGTCGAGGCAGTGGCATGTCGCAAGGCCGACTCAAACGCCGTCAAGAAGTTGTTCACTGACATCATCTTCCCTCGCTTTGGAGTGCCTCGAGCAGTCATCAGTGATGGAGGCAAGCACTTCGTCAACCGACAATTTGACAGCCTTCTCAGCCGTCATGGGGTGACACACAAGGTAACAACTTCCTATCACCCTCAATCTAATGGACAAGCTGAAATTTCTAACAGGGAAATCAAGTCCATCTTGGAAAAGACGGTGGCACGGACCCGAAAGGATTGGTCGCTAAAGCTCAATGACGCACTTTGGGCATACCGAACTGCCTTCAAGACACCGATTGGGATGAGTCCGTTCAAGCTAGTGTATGGCAAGCCCTGCCACTTACCTGTGGAGATCGAGCACAAAGCATTCTGGGCTACGCGTACCATCAACATGGACATGCTTGCAGCTGGCGAGAAGCGCATTCTTGATTTGCACGAGTTGGAGGAAATGCGTTTACATGCTTACGAGAATGCCAGAATCTATAAGGAGCGCACCAAACGAATTCATGATCAGCGCATTGCACCTCGCGAATTCAAGGTAGGTGACCTTGTACTCTTGTTTAATTCGAGATTGAGACTATTTCCAGGTAAGCTGAAGTCTAGATGGTCCGGCCCATTCCATGTGAAGAAAGTGTACCCATTCGGTGTGATTGAGATTGGAAATCACGAGAGCAGGACTTTCAAAGTCAATGGTCAGCGTCTCAAACACTACATTGCTGACCATCCCCAGACCGAGCGGTTCGATCAAGATCTCTCTGATCCCGCTCCAGCAGAAACTTAAAGCAGATGGTCAAGCTCGAGACCTAAAACAAGCGCTTCTTGGGAGGCAACCCAAGCCCTTTTTTTAAATTTCTTGCATTTTTACATTTTTATCTTTCTGCATCATACTGTTATTTGCATGCATATTTGTTTTCAATTAACTTGCATTTAGGAAGTTCCAAGGAGAGCACCTCACACGGGCCGCACAGCATATGACACGGCCCGTATAACACCAGGAGGGTGAGACCACACGACCCCTGCGATTCATACACGGCCAGGTTCACTTTACACGGCCCGTACAGATTCATACACAGCCCGTGTAACCGCCAAACGACGCATATGGAAGGTCGCGCTCGCTCCGCATCAGTTACGCCCTTTCGTTTCTGTTAAATACCCCTCTATCCACACGGGCACACCACCTCCTTCCACAGTGCACCCGACCCTTCTCTCGGACCGACCCGACCTCCGCGCGCCGCCGTGTAGCCACCACTCTCGCCGTCTCTACCTTTTCCTCTCGGCCGGCGACTTCTCCACCTCCTTCCAGTGCGCCGACCACCACACCAAAGGTCTCCTCCGTTCAGGTAAGTCCATCTTTCTCTCCTCTTTAAATTTTTCTTCCTCTCCTTCCTTCTTCTCCGACCTCCTGCACAACCTAGCCGCGATCTCCCTCTCTCTTTCTCTTCTCCGCCAGTTCTGTCATTCCGCCGAAACCCTAGATCTAACACGGCCCGCACCCAACCCTACACGGTCCGTGCAAGGCCACACGACCCGTGTCATTCTCCACACGGCCCGTGTCAGCCCTAATCTGAGGTCGTCATGCATCGCGAACGCCGCTCGAAGTACGCCCAGGAGCATAGGCAGCAGGCTCTCAGTGACCCACCACTACCACCTGCGCGCCCACCTTCTCCACCTGCCTCCTTACCACAAGGTACTCCCTCTCGCCACTCTTCTTCCCCTGACGACTCCGATTACGTCTCTGAGGCGTCCGACCACCTCTCTGGGGAGTACACCGATCGAGCAGAGGACTACCAGGATGACTACTTCCCCATCCCCACCCGCCGTATGTTCACGCACTTCGATACCTTGCGGCTGCGCAAGTTCGAAAACACTCGCCGGGTTGACTTCGACGCCCTTCGCGCCTTCGGCATCGAGACGCAGTTTCTCTTTCTCACCGGCAGGATTGGGATTACCCCTGCCTTCTGGGCCATTGAGCATAATTCCTATGAGTTGCTCACGCACGAATTTCTCTCTTCTCTCCAACTCAAGACGGATCGACAGGGCGACCACTACATCAAGTTCCAGCTCCGTTATCAGACTCACCGTCTCTGGCTCCCCCAGCTTCGTCGGTGGTTTGGCTTTCACTCGGACCCCCAGACCGATTCCCTCCATTTCCGAGTAGGTCTCGACAAAGACCACTTCTGGAACCTGATTTCTGGCATGACACCTGGGGCCATTCACAACAAGGAGTTCAAAGGCCTCAACATCGCCCACCCAGTCCTGCGCTGCATCCAGCGCGCCCTTGCCGTCACTATCTTTGCACGTGGAGAGACAGTCTCCCGTGCTAACATTGAGGACCTCCAGCTTCTGGATCACATGCTCCGCCCAGACGCGGAGATAGAGCGGCCCGATCTGATGCTCATCATGATTCACCACTGGCTTGGTCTTCAGCGCTCCACGAGGACGGGGGGTGCTATCACTATGGGTGCCTATGTCACCCACATTGCCGATAGACTGAGGCTCTCCACTGATGGAGACACGCTCTGTAGGGGCCCACGCACCCTGGACACCGACGCCTTTCGATTGGCGACCTTTATCAGGATTCAGAGGAGCTATGGCGGTGGCACTCGATATCTCTGGCGCATGCCGGATGGCCGCACTCAGTACCTGATGCCCTTCTCGGCCCCTCTCTCCTTCGAGGACCGATCTACATGGCTCTTCACTGCGCCCCTCCTGGCTGCTCCGGCATCACCACCACCTCCTCCTGATGATGATGTGCCGATGACTGATGCGCCTGGCTCCTCACACCAGCCCCACATCCCTTTCCCTGCTGAGACCGGCTCGCCCATTGCCGATCCTACCATTCAGGATGTGTACCGCCTCATGCATGGCATGAGTACCACTCAGCGCGAGCACGGTGTTTTCTCCACGACATCCAGCAGCAGGTGATAGACTATGGCGGGCGGATCGAGGCGATAGAGGCCGAGATGCGCTACTGGCGCATTGATGATCCTTCTGACCACTGATCAGGTTTGCTTTCTTTTCCCCAACTTTTATCTTATATCTGTCTTGAAGCATTGAGGACAATGCTCGGACTTAGCTTGGGGGGGAGAACTTTATCATTTAGTTCATGTTTATTTTTTTCTTTTATTTCTAGGTCATGTTTACTTTTTATTGCACTTTTAGGCGATATATTTGCGTGAATTGCTAGAATTAGGAACCTTTGAGAGAAATTTTGAGTTACAATTATGATGACTTTGAGAAGTTAGAAATAACCCCATAAGTCGATCAAAGAATTGCATAGGATGGGATAGTTTAAACATTTGAAAGAACGAAAGTCAAATTGAATTGAGAAATCATTTTGAAACTAAACTGTGCCTTTTAAAACAAAGAACCGGGGTTTTCAATAAAAGAAAGATTGGGATATCCATTGGTATGAAAGAATACCATTGGATGTGTGTATTCATGATATATGCAAAAGACTTAAAACAAACGAAAAGATGGAGAAAATAAGAGTACTGGCAATAAGTCCTACAGGGCGCCTTTGAGCTCGTCTCCCACACTTAGAAAGAAAACAATGAGTACTGGCACAATCCTAATGGATGCCTTTGAGCTCGAGAAAAACCATAATTAAAACTTATGCATATGTCAACACGCGAAGTCTGCAACTTTCTAACCTAAGCTTGTTCCAAGCTTGGGGGGAGTAAAAAGAAAATCACCACCAATGAGGGCATAAGTTTGATGTAAGAATGAAAGATCAATCAATTCGAACAATTAGTTTTAGCAAATATTAGAATATCTCAAATTATGACATTCGATTAGTTGATTAGTGGGGTGAATCAAAATTTATCAAAGAAATCCAAATTGTTATTCAAAAGGACTCTCGAAGATTTTTAACAATAGCAAGATCGCGTAAACTGTTCGCATTAGAATTTACTTTTGCATTTAGGTAATCATTAGGCCAGCCCTTTACCTAAGTTGGGATTTTTGCTTGAGGACAAGCAAGATTTCAGCTTGGGGGAATTTGATATCTTGCATTCATATCTATATTTTGACCTTAAATTCGTACCAAAAACCTGTGTTTTAATCTATAAATTCGGTTATAATTCATTGAATATATATAGAATGTGGTACTGCTGCAAGTTATTCTTATTCTGCAGGAATCGGGCGAAATCGAGAAGAAATCTGGAATTTAGAAGTCTCTACACGGTCCATGTAACATTCCACACGGGCCGTGTCAACCTCGACTCGACCGATGAAACGACCGCATGAAGACCGCTGACTCGACCGCATGAAGAACACAGGCACACGGTCCGTGTAGAATTCCACACGGGCCACACGGGCCGTGTCAAGCATTTCTGGAAACAAATCCAGAATTTGGAAACAAGGCTAATTAATGGAAGGTCGGCAAAACGAGTATATAAGCGAGATTTCTTGCACCAGAGAGGTCATTCTGGAGCAGAGAAGCATTTTTCTAGGGTTTGGTCTTGACGGCTAAGCTTGGAGACGAAGTTGAGAAGCGAAAGACGCAAGTTTTCGACGGATCTTCTTTATTCTTCGGGTTTTGTCATGGCTAATCTTTTTATTACTTCTTTATTTTGTTTTAGAACTATGTCTGAGTAGATTTCTTAGTTTCTAGGGTTGTGATGTAATCGAATGTTTTGTTTTGTATGTTAGTTATTGGATTCTTTTGTTGAAATTTGTGTTTGCTTGATTGTGATTGATTTTAATTGCTTAGTGTAAGTTATTTGATTTTTATTGGTTTACCACTAGATGAATGATCACATCTAGAAGGTAATTTGGCCCTTATAATCTCTTAACCAAACTAAGTACATGAGGTAGGATTAGTGATCCGAAAGGTGAAACCAAGTAGTAACCGACAGGTGAACATTTCCTCATATCGACGGAATGAGGTTACCTTTAGTATTCCAACCAAGGAACTAGATAATTCAGACCAACATACGACAGTTAAGTTCTAGAACCCAACGAGGGCATATATTGTAATTCCATACCAAGTTAATAAGCCAACAGACGACAGTTGAGGTTTAGAGACATTAGGTCTGGTCAGTAGAACCCTACACAAAGGAATAACACGAAGAAAACAATAACTGCTGCATTCACTCGAGGGCCACACGGACCGTGTACGACAGTATACGGCCCGTGTACACTGACACGGCCCGTGTAGGACACTACACGGACCGGGCACCTCGAGGCAAAACTGAGATGAAGTCATAACCCTGGAAACGCCTTTTTACATCTGATTTAAACCAAGTTTATTTACTTCTTTGCATTTTATTATTGTCATTGAACTGTTAGGAATTTTAGAAACCAAAACCAACCTTTTCCAACTTCTAGTCTTTATTTAATTTAGGTGAAATTCTAGATTAAATCTGAACCGTCCCTGTGATCGATACCCGATAATATACTGCTCGATAGGATTGTATACTTGCAGTCTGAACCGAAAAGTGTGTTTAAGGTTAAAAAGTACAGTTTACTGTACTGAAACTTTGTACTATACCTTTTCGGTGTAACAGCGCCAGCCGCTGCGCCGGTAGACCGTACGGGGCTCTCTGAAGAAGAGGTTAGCCGTTTATCCGAGGATTTGCGGAATCTCCACGCCTGCCTGATTAAGGCACCAGCTTCTATGCAGGACGTAATATTCGCTGTCCCGCCCGAGATTCTCCTACACGAAGGCAGGACAGTCCTGCTGCCTTTCCAAGAATTCAAGGACTTTCTACATGCCTCGTCAAGCGATAAATGGCTCGATGTGGGAGTCCTCACCGTTTTCCTCATGTTAGTGACCAAAAATCATATATATCATGTGTATAGCACTCAAATATATATTCTAATGTGAAATGATGATTTTTCAGGATGTTACACCGAAAACATTCTGTGGATTGTGGGAAAGATAAGGTGAACTCCTGTGCATTCTTGGACCCCGGCAAAACTAATGGTACGATGGTGCAATATCATCCGGAAGAGACTGTCAAGTACTTGTGTTCAGCGATGCATAAGGTTCATTCGGAGAAGAAGAGATTTATTCTCCTGCCATACCACCAAAGGGGCCACTGGTGTTTGATTGTGATTGTGCCACTTGAAAATTTGGTTTTCATCATGGATTCTTCACAGCCCACACCGGGCATCACTCCTCAGCAGTCCAAAATGATCTGCACTCCAATAAGAGAGTAAGCAATAGTAATTCACTTGGTTTGATTTTTTCCCAATTATATATAACAAATTGTGGAATTGCTAATTACATTCACTCAATTTTGTAAGGGCTTTTCTGTAATATATTAAAGATGGAGGAATGCAAAGCACGAATCCGAAGCAGAAAAATAAGTTGAGTTGGAGGTGGCAGCCGGTGAGCACACTATAATTTTATAATTTCATATTTTTCTTCAAAAAATTATTGTCATTCTAACATAGGCCGCTAAATGAAAATTTCAGTACCCGCAACAGTTGGAGGGTTGGAAATGCAGTTATTACACGATGATTTATATGTTTCACTTTGTCGAATCCATGCAATTCAATTGGCCACAATATCCGGTATGTAATTCATATTAAATGTAATTCATATGTTTGCCTTGACTTGTCCATATAATTAATATTGATTTCCTCTAATATTTTATTCTACTAAATTTGTTTTATTAGTTGCATTGTTATAATTACAATATTTATTTTTATAAAGCAAAACAGAGATGTAGTTGTTATATTGTATTTTTCTAATAACTTACATATTTTGAATTTTTGGTAGCATAAATCGAAGAAACAGGCAGGGCATTACACCAAGGACCAGATAGATTCTTTTTGATGTATGTGGGCAAGGTGGTTTCAACAGGAATTTTGTAAACCAGATTATGGATTTGTATAATTTAGTGTGCATGAATTTTTGATATAATTTAGTGTACATGAATTTTGTTTAGGGGTTGTATTCTGATATATTGGAAATTCTTTGTTTTGGAATTGATTTTTAATGGCTAGCACGGCTGCTTATGTAATGATCCGTGTAGAAATAGTTATTCTACACGGATATTTTGATAGACGTCCGTGAAGAAACATGATCGTACATGGCCGTTTAGTTAAATATCTGTGTATAAATCTCCAGAAATTGTACATGGTTGTTTATGTAATAAGCCGTATAGACTAACTATTTCTACACGGATATTAACCTAAAAGTCCGTGTAAATAGAGTAATCGTACACGGATGTTTATGTAATAATCAGCTTGGCGAGCGCCACTGGCAAGGAATTGGACACGGTTGTGTTTATGTAATAAGCCGTGCAGAATAACTATTTCTACACGGATATTAACCTAGAAAGTCCGTGTAGACAGAGTAATCCTACACGGCTGTTTATGTTCCAATCTGTGTAGCTTGGCTTTGGAGAGCGCAACTTGGCAAGGAATTGGACACAGTTGTTCAAGTAATAAGCCGTGCATAATAACTATTTCTACACGGATATGAACCTAAAAAGGCCGTGTAGACAGAGTAATCCTACACGGCTGTTTATGTTACAATCCGTGTAGCTCGGCTTTGGAGAGCGCCACTTGGCAAGGAATTGAAGACGGTTTTTTATGTAATGATCCGTGTAGCTCTCAGGAATTGCACACGGATAAATATCCGTGTATAAATTAGTTCAGGGATTATACACCCTCGCACTCCACACGGCAGGAAATCCGTGTAGCTCCCCTGTTTATGTCCGTGTACAATGACCATTTCTGTAGTAGTGATTTAACATATTATAAGGCCAGCTTAATGGGTAGGCGAGATTTAGGTGATGACAAATTTTGAACCATGTGCATCCTTTTGTCCATTCTGAATTATATTTTTTTTTAAGGGTAAGGTATAGCAACTTGCCATCTTACGATTTTCATTGATAAGGAAAAGTATTTACAAACATTCTGAAATAGTTACTTAGACTAGAAAATGTGAATGAACTAAATGCAAAATTCAACATAAATGGACTGGGGCACTGGACTTGGAATTAAACTAGTAAACATCTAGGACCCACCCACATAATAACCATGTCAAGCTAGTAACCAATAATTGGTGCATGATTTTTTAAAAGAATGGACCCACCCACATAGTATTTTGACTTGGAATTCAACTGAAGTGCATTCTTTCTTGCTAGACTGGATAGATGCCCTAGTCTCTCTGCAACACATAGTTATCATCTTAATTACCAAGTCCCCATCAAAGTCAGAAACCTATGCCAGAAGGTTTACCTGAGGGAACCTGTGAAGATGATTTATCACCTATTTGTAGCAATGAAAATAATAAGAAAAATGTAGCAACCAACCAGATAGCAAGATAAGAAAATCATAATTCAATTTCCATTCCATTCGATTACTTTTCTTCATTGAAGCTCACTTTACATTTAACTCAAAATAAGCAAACATGGTGTAGATCATGTTTGGGCCAACAAAAACCATCATCCAAGACCATCTGTGCGGAATATAAAAACTGAAGTGTGGAAGCATACGTGAACCAATGTCTCCCTTTTGCATGAGAGCGCAACCGATTTGGTTCTTTCATAATAGCAAGATCTTTTAGAGAATCTCATTTGTTCTACCTTCTCCAAAATCTCTCATACACTTATCTAATGGAATAATTAGAGTGAGTTCAGAATGCCTAGCTTGTATTCTCATATATAAATCTACCCAAAGAATCACCTTGGCTGTTTAATTTTGTAGTTATTCAATTCAGCCCATCATTATTATTGAATATTATCCCTTACGTTCTACACATTGAACCTCTTGAAAGGATTGTACTCCTTTTCCTGCTCCTTCTCAAGGCTTGTATTTATTTTCCCGCATTATACATCCATATTGACAGCATACACATCCTTGATTTTGGTACTAGAAGAGATGAACAAAGTGATGATTGCTAAAGTATCCACAATTACTCTCTTTCTCCTGTCTTTCTCACCTTTTGCCATCCCAATCGGTACCTTACTGAGTGCTCAAAACCTTACAGATGGAGAAACTCTTGTCTCACCAAAATCCGTACTTGAGCTCGGGTTCTTCAGCCCTGGTTCATCCAGAAATCATTTCGTGGGTGTATGGTTCAAATTCGCGCCGGACACTGTCATATGGGTTGCAAACAGAGACTGTCCCTTGAACAACACCTCTGGCACACTTACCTTAAATAAGAGAGGGTCAATAATGCTATATGATTCAACAGGAAGGATCGTATGGTCATCTAGCTCTAACTCCTCAAGTGATGCCAATGATTTCAGTCCAATATTGCAGCTAGATGATTCGGGAAATCTTATACTGAAAGATCAAACGAGCAATAGTATCATATGGCAAAGTTTTGATCATCCTACGAATACATTGCTTGCCGGCATGAAAATTGGCAAAAACTTGAGGACTGGCTTTGAAACATATCTCTCTTCCTGGAAAAGCAGAGATGACCCATCAGAAGGTAACTACAGGTTTGAGATGGACACTGGAGGTGCTCCTGAGATTATTATCTGGGACCGTTCACAGATAATTGGCCGTACTGGTATTTGGAATGGAGAATTTTTTAGTGGGATACCCCAGATGTTAGATTATCACATATTAAATTATAAATGTGTGTGGGATAAAGATAAGGTGTCATATGAATTTGAACCTAAGTCAAACTTGACCTTGTCCATATTAGTGCTGGACGAATCTGGTAAAATTAAACGTCTTATCTGGAATCAACCTGATCATACCTGGAATGTGTATCCTTTGACATCAAAGGATAGATGCGGCCAATACGCAAAGTGTGGGCCTTTCAGTATTTGCCAGAGTTATGATGTGGAAGTGCAACCCTGTAGCTGTCTGACAGGATTTGAGCCGCTGACAACACCGGAGGGGTACCAGAGAAACACTTCAGGTGGGTGTAAACGCAGTTTACCATTAGATTGTAGAGCTAATAGTGATGGGTTTTATCGAATTGAAGGAGTGGAGCTACCATATTCACATAATGCAACCATTGATGCGAGGATCAGTGTTGAGGAGTGCGAGAGCAAGTGCTTGATGAATTGCTCATGCATGGCATATGCCCCCTTGGATATCATGCAACAAGGGAGCGGCTGTATAATGTGGCAAACTGTACTTACTGATACGAAGTACATTGAGGGCAGACAAGTTCTTTATGTGAAGGTTTCAAAGTCTGAGCTTGGTGAGTTTTCCCTCTATTTTCATGTTGCTTATGGATTCATAAGTCATAACTTGTAGGTAAACATCCTTTTTTCTTTTGAAGGAATCACAGTTCTGTTTTAGCAATAACAACTATGGCAATAGTAAGTAACAGTAAATAAGAGTTTCAGAAATTAGCTTTCCATACTGTGTTAGCTAGTTTAGATCAACATCAACTTAGATTTTCATGAACTGTCTTTCAATGTAGGTACAAATGTAACAAATCATAGAATACCGAGGGCAGCTACTATTGGAATAATATCAAGTAGCATAATATTAGTGCTCCTAATATCTTCAATTATATGTCTAGTATGGAGGAAAAAGATGAGAAATTTAAAACAAGGTAACAGCAGGGTTGTAAGTCAAATCTGATTAATCTGACAATTCTGACTTAATTCTGACAGACCCAACCAACTTGACTCGACAAATTACGGATACAGAATTTGGTTGGTTAGATATGTATTGTATTTTGATGAATCCGGCTAATAAATTTCGGATATATATCTTGTAAGACGGTTGAGTAAACCCAACCCGACCACAGTACATTATTTTTCTTAAAAAAAGTTATTTATACATAACTATAATTGTAATATTATTATAGAAATTATGTAAATATTGTTATTACAGAAATTATGTGGATATTGTTAATTTTAATTTTTTAAATAAAATTTTCTCTAGTATATTGTTAGTTAGAGTATATTATCTTATTTGATTTTTTTCCAATAATAACTTTTTGGTTCTTATTGATTTTTAGATTAAACCCACTGAACTCACAAAACCCCACCATCAAACATGAAACTCTGATGAATGATTAACATAGTAAATTGGATTAACAATCCCAATGAAACCCAACCAACCCGACCCATTTATTACAAAGATTGCAGATCCAAATAATTTTTTCTGCTTTTAGACATCTTTATGCTTATGCAGCCATATCTTCTACCACAGGTAAAAACCTGAAGTATTTTGAGCAAAATGAGTCGCTCGAAGGAACAGATCTCCCTGTCTTTGACATGGACATGATTTTACAAGCGACAGATAACTTTTCAAATACAAATAAATTAGGAGAAGGTGGATTTGGCATTGTCTACAAGGTACTCCTTGCTATTTGTTTTAAGGCTCACATGTTTTCAGAAGAAATACTCATGATTCACTCATTTATGTAATTGCTTATTACTACAAAAAACAAAACAAAAAAAAAACTAATTTGAAATACAGTCAAGGAAAAAATAATACTGCAAAAACAAACTATCTGTTATTTACCTTTTTAAAAGCATCCTCCAGACCTTGTGCTAATAAAATCAAAAGGCACTCACAATCACAAAACATGCTAGGGTCAATTGCCTTGTGGCCAAGAAATCGCAGTGAAAAGGCTATCAAGAGAATCCCTGCAAGGATTAAACGAGTTCATGAACGAAGTCTTGCTGCTCGCAAAGCTGCAGCATAGGAACCTTGTTAGACTCCTTGGATGCTGCATTGAGGACAATGAGAGATTGTTGATTTATGAGTTCATGGCCAACAAAAGTTTAGATTTTTATATCTTTGGTATGAATCACAACTTTGAAACACTATTGATTTATGAGTTCTTCCTCATCTTCCATCAATTCAATAATTACAGCTAGATTTCTCTTACAATTGTTGCATGAAACTTTTGAACTGCCAGGGTATGTCATATTTTGTTAATCATGTAACAGATGCTACAAGGCGTGCCTGCTTAAATTGGACAATGAGATTAGAAATTATAATTGGAATTGTTAGAGGGCTTCTTTATCTTCATCAAGACTCCAGATTGAACATAATCCACAGGGATCTAAAAGCAGCAAATGTTTTATTAGATGAACAAATGAATCCTAAAATTTCAGATTTCGGCACAGCAAGATTGTTTAAAAGAGAGCAGGGAGTGATAACCACGGAAACTGTAATCGGAACTCGGTATGTGTGAATTCAGTTCTTATACCTCATATAGAAATCAGTTCCACTTGAGTAATTTCATGTTTATTATATTTCTTCTTTTCTTTCACATATTTGAAGTGGATACATGCCTCCTGAGTATATCTTGGAGGGTGCAATTTCGGTTAAATCTGATGTCTATAGCTTTGGAGTTCTACTTCTTGAGATAATAAGTGGCAAGAAAAATCAAGGCAATCAAAACCTTCTTGCTTATGTAAGTTACATGCCACACTTCCCAGAAATAATTTACCAAGACTTGTACAAATCAAGTAAATTTGTAATACATACTATTATACTAAAAATTGTGTAAATCATCATGTAGGCATGGGAATTATGGGAAGAAGGAAACATTATAAAGCTGCTTGACGACATGATGGAATGCTCAGCCTTTGCAACAGAGCTAATGAGATATGTTCATGTGGGTCTTTTGTGTGTGCAAGAATGCCCTGATGATAGGCCATCCATGAGCTCTGTTTTCACAATGCTATCAAGTGACACATTGCTACAGGACCCCAAGAATCCCTGGCTTGGTACAAGAATCAGAGGTTTTCCCTCAGAGTGGTCCAACCAACATGATTCATCAACTGCGGTCTCTGTGAATCAACTGACCATAACCAGAATCGAAGGCCGCTAGAGAATCAAGAGATTGTAGAATCTGTTATTATTTCCAAATTTCCTCTTGGTACTTTGTAAACAGGGGCTTATCATAAGTCAAGCTAGGAAGTCCTTAGTCACCCCCATAATTTTAAATTTTTTAATCATGTATATTGAAACTTAATTAAAGTTTCCTTTTTCTAGTTTTTTTTATATAGTTTAGCCCCCCTCATGAAATCCTAAATATGTGTGCTTGTTGCCTAGTGTTTAAAAAAATATTTTGTGGTTGTGAAGACTTGAGTTCAAATTCTAGTGGGTCACATATACATATTATACATTTTATATTTCAGCCCTTCAATATAAATATACAAATTATACATTTTATACATATTACATTTTTTTTTCTTGCACTGCCTCATCTGGATTAAAAAAAAATATACAAATTAACGTTGTTGTTTTTTTTTTTTTAACATCTGGTCAAGATTTTATCAGCTATTATTCTGTAACTGTAAATCCATATTACTAAAGTAGGAATGAGCAAATTATTTTTCATACTATTTCAGTTAAAATTTTCTTTTGCACTAAAATTTAATTCGTGTGAAAATTTCTGATTTTTTATAGGACGCAAATAACTGCCCCCCAACTACTCATGTCCAGCTGTTGTACCCTAAAAAAAAATGGGGAATTTGTCTGAGAGATTTACCAATTAATTTCTTAGGAAAATTGTTCATTTCAGAAGTCTGGATTCTAGTTTATTGAAATTCACAGAAATAAGACAGTGATTTTACAACAATATTCCACGGTTTAAACCTTGAATTTTGGTATAAGGAACTAAAGAAATATCCAAAGCAATCACCTTATATGATCCTTTATAAATGCTAGAAACTTATACGGGTACACAAGGTGTGGAGGCTTAGTAAAATCCTTGGATCACTAAGCCCGGGTGCAAACTGGAATTTTTTTTATAAACCAGAATTAAATTTTTTTTTTTTACGAAATAAACATGATTACTTTTTTTTTTTACAAAAACTATAAGAACCAAAATACCATTTCGGTCCGTTATTTTTTTCCTTTTTTTGAATTTTCTGTAGTACTGGTTTCACAAGTTTTCATATGAACTGCCACAGAAAATTCAAAAGGGGACCGGACCGAAATGCCATTTCAGTCCGGAATAATAAAAATAAAAAATGGACTGAAATGACATTTCGGTTTTTTTTTAGTTTTTGTAAAAAAAAAAGTAATCATGTTGGTTTTGTAAAAATATTTTTTTTAATTATGGTTTATAAAAAAAATTCTGCAAACTGGGGCAACCAAACCGAACCTTAATGATATAGCCCACAAAACAGACAGAGAGAGAATCTTGGCTCGGGAAGAAAACCAAACCTAAGAAATTAAACTCGAGAATGAGAATACACAATCTTACACATGACCAAAACACGGTACAAGCATTAAAGAACTACCAACTGGTACTGTATCACAGTATCAGTCACATATGTGATGAAATATTAAAAGAAGCAAACTGGTAATTAACTAAAAAGGTACGAAGGACAGCCAATAAGAAACTGGACAGTGCTCAGGGGTAGAAAGGTAAATTGACCAAATCAACTTCATAAGCCTGTAGAGGGCTCCAAAACAAACGATCTGGTACTTGATTTCACATTTTTAGCATTTTTTATCTATTTTTAATCGATTTTCAAAGTTCACTAATGGAAGTCTTGATGGCCCGATTAAAAATAAAATGCGCTTTTGCGATCCGGTCCTTCTGATATATGCAAATCACCAACACAATCCCTAATAAATTTTTTATAAACGCCCTTGGTGCCCTAAAATCCCCACAAATAAGCCCCTTGAGCATCCCTTTTTGTGCCTTGGGCCTTGTAAAAACCTGAAATCACATGTGCCAGTCCCTAAGAATTTACAAATAAGTCCCAGTCTCTGAAAATCTCTGTGAACAAGTCATTTCAGCCCATAACTTGCTCATTTCAAGTCCGAATGAGCTCAAACCAACTCCAAATTGACCCGAATAAAATCCTACACATTCCTAAATCAACTTAGAACCACTTTAGACCAAAATCAAAACCAAAAGGTGTCAGAATCCAGCAAGGAATTGGGGCTAATCCAATTCGATTGTGAGTCAGCTAAGACAAAGGAAGTAGAAGGAAGGACTCAGGGCAGCGAGGTCAGGAGTTCGGGCAGGAAATTAAACAGAAATGAAGCGCTGCTAACGGGGCCCAACAGGTCAGAAATAGATAGAGGCGCTAGCGAAAGATCTGGAGACTTAGAGGCTCGTTATTACAGATCAGCCATTCCAGCTGAACTGTACGCTGAATTGGAGCGACGAGATGCGTTTGAGAAACTTAGTGAACGGATTTGATTGATTCCAGAGACAGACACATCGCCTTTAAATAGAGAATTAGGCTAGGGATTGAGATTATGAAATCAGCTATCAATTGTTGAACCTTTACTTCGTTTCTTTCTTCTTTACTGTTGTGTATCGCTACTGTTCTCTTTTTCTGGTGATTTAGTAAAATTCGATTATTTCTTTATTCCAATTTGTGTTCTTCCATTTGTTACCAAATTGATTGGAGAACACGACAAGTGGTATCAGAGCAATCAAGATTGCAACTGGGATAGCAAGATTCGTGACAGCCAAGAGCTCAAGCCGACCACTAATGCCGACAACTTGCAACAACGCGAGCAACGACGACTTATCCATGGATTTGGCAACACTGACTACTAGGTTCTTGCAAGCAGAGTCAGCACAGCGCGACATAAGCAACCATTTAGTTCAGCTTGAGCATCAGACGACAATGGTGAACAAGCAACTCCAGGCCAATACTCAAGCTGCCAGTACCAACACTCATGCGATTGCCGTAATGGATCAAAAGTTGGATGCCATGTCTCAGGCCAATTCTCAGCAATTCAAGGAGATAAGTATCAATATGGGTGAAATGGCTCGACTAATGATAGCCATACATGCAAGAATTGGGGGTTCTTCATCTGACACTTCGAAAAGCAGCAACTCGGGCAACCCAATTGTGCAGCAAGGAACTACTGATACGGGCAACCCAAGAAGAGATGAACTTCCCAACCAAGGTGTCATCTTGGAACAAGGACAAACCAGAAGGGGTGAAATGCGTCAAGAAGGAAGACAGATTGAACAAAGAGTGAACTTGCCTCGAATGGATTTTCGTAGTTTTTCAGGAATCAAACCAACATCTTGGGTAGAGTTTTGCAATTTCTACTTCGACATGTACCAAATTCCTGAAGAGTATAAGTCAAGAATGGCCACTATGCATTTCAGAGGGCCAGCTGAAGACTGGTACAGGTGTTTCAAAATTGCAAATCCCAACTCTCAACCATGGGCAATTCTAGTAGAGGAAGTACTCGATTTCTTCTCACAAAAAGATGGGAATGCTGTTGATGAATTTAAGAGGGTACACCAATTTGGAGATCTAAAAGATTACATAACCCAATTTCTACAAGCAAGAGCCAGGCTGACTCAACAGAGAAGGATAACTAGTGAAGATTTTTATGTAGAGGGATTTATTAGTGGGTTAAAGGAAGAAATAAGGAATACCCTAGAGCTGTTTAACCCTATCACACTTAATGATGCTATTAGATATGCTAGACAAATTGAACTTTCACTTGACAGTACAATTAGAAAGATTAGTGCAATAGTTAAGCCAAATCAATACCAGAACAGAAATCAATACCAACCTGCAACTGTAGATACTAAGTGGAGGGACAAAGGGCAAACCTTAATAAGACCAAATCAAAAACTTGAGTACCCTAAGCTCATGGGTAAACCAAATGGTAATCTGACATTGGATCAAAAAAGGGTATTAGGTTTATGCTTTAAGTGTGATGAGAAGTGGTAGCAAGGGCATAAGTGTAATTCTAATCCATTCATACCATAGAGGCTGAAATTGATAGGACACTATGCTCAAATCAAGGTGAACCAAATCCAGATCAAATAGAACCAATAGATGAACCAAATCAAGGTGACTTTGCTGATTACATTGAATATGAGGAAGGTGAAACTGCTTTTATTAGTATCTGTAATGGACAGTACAACACCTCCATGAGATTTAAGGGAAAGATAGGGTCAACTCCTGTGTGTGCATTCATGGATAATGGAAGTACACATTCTTTTATTCACCCCAATATTGTTACCAATTTAGGATTAACAGTAGAGAAAACAAAACCTCTAACAGTGAGCGTAGCAAATAGAAATAAGATGAGAACTGAGATGATGTGTAGAAACTTAAAATTATATTTGCAAGATAATGAATTTACTGTAGATTTAAGAGTATTAGATGTACAGGGCCATGATTTATTATTAGGCATGGATTGGCTTACCAAATTGGGACTCACATTGGTTGACTGGAACAAAGGAAACATGAAACTGAAGAAAGATGGAAAATTCATCAAGTTGGAAGATGAGGATGTGGAGGCAAAGTTGAAATTGCTCACTGTAACTGAACAAACAGCAAGTAGGCTAAAAGGGAAGCATGAAGAAGGACAAGTTTTGTTAGCACAGCTATTCAAAATTGAAGAAAAGGTAGAGGAATAGGTACATCCATGCTTATTACCTATTTTAAAAGAATACTCTGACCTCTTTGCTGAACCAACTGTGTTACCACCAAAAAGGAATATAGATCATAGAATTCCACTCAAACCTGATTCTAAACCCATCAATCTTAGACCCTACAGGTTTTCTCATTATCAAAAATTAGAAATTGATAAAATAATAGAGGAATTACTCAAAAACTCCTTTATTCAACCCTCATGCAGTCCATACTCCCCAATTCTTTTAGTAAAAAAGAAAGATAATTCTTGGAGAATGTGTGTGGATTATAGGAAATTGAATGAGAATACCATAAAAAATAAATACCCAATACCAATTATTGATGATCTACTTGAACTGAAGCATGCAAGGGTATTTACTAAACTGGACTTGAGATCGGGTTACCATCAAATTAGAATGCATGAAGATGATATCTATAAAACAGCATTTCACACACATGAGGGGCTGTATGAGTTTAGGGTAATGCCTTTTGGCCTTACTAATGCACCTGCAACTTTCCAAGCACTTATGAATTCAATTTTTAAACCCTATCTTAGAAAGTTTATCCTAGTTTTCTTTGATGATATCCTTGTGTTTAGTATTGACATGAATTCACACATCAACCATGTGAGGAAA
Source organism: Carex kokanica (assembly GCA_025461125.1). Taxonomy (NCBI): domain Eukaryota; kingdom Viridiplantae; phylum Streptophyta; class Magnoliopsida; order Poales; family Cyperaceae; genus Carex; species Carex kokanica. The sequence goes on from JAJGRX010001496.1 coordinate 642,149, forward strand.
ACTCTTGAAATCCTTAGAGAAAACCAATTGTTCTTAAAGAAAAGCAAGTGTGAATTTGCTCTAAGCCAGATTGAATATCTTGGTCATATTATATCTCAAGATGGTGTGTCTACAGACCCAAAGAAAATTACCACTATGAAAGAATGGCCAACACCAAAAAATGTTAAAGCTCTAAGAGGGTTCCTAGGGTTAACTGGTTACTACAGGAAATTCATTAAGGGATATGGACTGATTTCTAAACCTCTCACTGAACTTCTAAAGAAAGATGCATTTAGATGGCATGAGGAAGCCCAATTAGCCTTTGATACTCTCAAAATAGCCATGACTCAAGCTCCTGTGCTAGCTTTACCAGATTTCACCCAACAATTTGTAATTGAAACCGATGCTAGTAAAGATGGCATAGGTGCTGTCTTAATTCAAAATAAAAGGCCTATTGCATTTTTGAGTAAAAAGTTGGGAGTTAAGAATCAATTGCTCTCAACTTATGAGAAAGAATTCTTGGCTCTTCTCACAGCCATAACTAAATGGAGGCATTATCTCATGGGGAGTAGGTTTATAATCAAAACTGACCATATTAGCCTTAAGTACTTGTTAGAGCAAAGGATTAATACAGCGAGCCAACACAAAGGACTTAGCAAATTACTTGGTCTAGATTACACCATAGAGTATAAGAAAGGAGTGGAAAATACTGCTGCTGATGCCCTATCCAGACAAGAAGGGAATTTTGTTGAATGTGCAGGTTTAAACATGATAAGTGAGATCATACCTCAATGGACCGTTGACATTCTAAACAGCTATGAAGAAGATCCATGGATTGCAGACCTAAAGGAGAAGATGAAGAATCATACTGAATCTGAAACAAACCACCTGTCAGAACACCAACAACTGATTAGATACAAACAAAGGATCTGTGTAGGAAACAGTGGTGATTGGAGAAGGACTATAATCAGAGAGTTACATGCATCTAACCAAGGAGGGCATTCTGGAATCACTACGACGTACTTACCACATAATTAAGAGATCTTTTTTCTGGCCTAAGATGAAGCAACATGTTCATCACTTCATTCAAGCATGTGAAGTTTGTCAAATGAATAAGCCTGAGCACAACCACCCTCCTGGTCTACTTCAACCTCTTCCCATACCCAAAGAAGCCTGGTCTAGTGTAGGCTTAGACTTTATCACTGGCTTGCCAAGATCTGAGGGCAAAGAGGTAATTTTCGTGGTAGTGGATCGGCTGACAAAGTATGCCCATTTCATTGCTTTAGCACACCCCTACACAGCAACTATTGTAGCTCAAGCATTCTTCGATCATGTCTATAAACACCATGGATTGCCTCATGACATCATTTATGATCGTGACCCAATCTTCACAAGCTGGTTTTGGAAGGAATTGATGGCGAAACTAGGGGTGGAATTAAAGATGAGTACCTCATATCATCCTACTTGAGGTGCATGACATTTGAAAAACAAAAGAACTGGAACAAGTACCTCACCTTAGCTCAATGGTGGTATAATACCTCGTATCACAGTGCAATAAAGATGACGCCGTTTGAAGCATTGTATGGATACGCTCCACCACAATTGGCACTTGGTAGTTCACCTCGCAGCCAGGTAGATGCTGTAGATGTTGTTTTAAGGGATAGACAATCGACAATGCAGCAATTATAGGCGAATCTAGTCAAAGCTCAAAACAGGATGAAACAACATGCAGACTCAAAGAGGAGCGAGAGAAAATTCAATCTAGGCGAATGGGTGTACTTGAAGCTGCAACCATATAGACAAATCACAGTGGCAGGATTTAGAAACCAGAAATTAAGCCCAAGGTTTTATGGCCCATATGAGATAATACAGAAGATTGAAACCATGGCGTATCGTCTCAACCTACCTGATGGATCGGCAATACACCCTGTTTTCCATGTCTCACAGCTTAAATCTCGCATGGGCAGCTCTCAGGCCATCTCTCCAAACTTACCTATCTTAGGCCCAAGTGGCAATTTACTGCCAAATCCAATTGCTATCCTAGCGAGACGAATGGTGAAGAAACGCAACGCAGCTGAGCCACAAGTTTTGATTCAATGGTACCACCAATCAACTGACGATGCCACATGGGAAGACTACAAGGAAATCGCACAGAGATTCCCTGAATTTATTCTCGAGGTCGAGAAATCTTTGAAGGGAGGGGGTGTGTCAGAATCCGACAAGGAATTGGGGTTAATCCAATTCGATTGTGAGTCAGCTAAGACAAAGGAAGAAGAAGGAAGGACTCAAGGCAGCGAGGTCAGGAGTTCGGGCAGGAAATTAAACAGAAATGAAGCGCTGCTAACGGGGCCCAACAGGTCAGAAATAGATAGAGGCGCTAGCGAAAGATCTGGAGAGTTAGAGGCTCGTTATTACAGATCAGCCATTCCAGCTGAACTGTACGCTGAATTGGAGCGACGAGATGCGTTTGAGAAACTTAGTGAACGGATTCGATTGATTCCAGAGACAGACACATCGCCTTTAAATAGAGAATTAGGCTAGGGATTGAGATTATGAAATCAGCTATCAATTGTTGAACCTTTACTTCGTTTCTTTCTTCTTTGCTGTTGTGTATCGCTACTGTTCTCTTTTTCTGGTGATTTAGTAAAATTCAATTATTTCTTTATTCCAATTTGTGTTCTTCCATTTCTTACCAAATTGATTGGAGAACACGACAAAAGGTGTCCAAATAATTTTCCATAAATCCAGATAAACCCAAATAAATACTAAACCAACCCAGATCAAGTCTAAAAATCAAGTCAAAACCCTAAAATACCTGAGCCACGTCCAATTAAAATCTAAAATACCCAAATTAAGTCCAATAAATCTCAGACCAAGCCCATACTCGATCTTAGCCCCCTATTTGACTCAACCAAGACTAAAACAAACATGGTACGTCGTACTCTTATAAGTAATAACCATTTGCGGGGTTCATAATCCCCCAAATTAAACAACAAAAAAACGACAATCTGATAATGGGTGGTCCCCATATAATGGGTGGTACCTGACTCAAGCAAATTGAAACGGACGGCCCAGAATAATCTTATTTGAGCCAAACTCAATCCGGTGCCTATGGAGACTGTAGGGGCACTACTACAGAAATGGTCATCGTACACTGCACATCGTACACGGTTTTGCCAATTTTATATAAAAACCGTGTACTAAATTGGTTTTTTGAAAGTCCGAAAAATCTGTGGGAAGCCTGCACGGATATTTATTAAAGAATCCGTGTAGAATTGCTTGGAAAAAATGACCGTGTAGAATTTATTAGAGAGCTACACGGATATTCAACAAAAATCCGTATACGAATAGCTACACGAATTTTTGATAATAAATCAGTGTATAAAGATAAGAATTGTACACGGCTATTTATAATATATATCCGTGTATGAATGGTAGAGAGCTACACGGTTTTTTGATCAAATATCCGTGTAGAAAGGGTAATGCTACACGGATTGTTTTTTAAATAACCGTGTATGAATAGTTAGAGAGCTACATGAATTCTTAAGTATAAATCCGTGTAGAAAAGTCTTTCTAGGGTTTTGGATCCAGTAAAATTAATTAGTATTTTATTTTTGGTATAAAAGGCCTTCTCCTTCCGGCGCCGTTTTGATAAAGTAATTATATTGTCTCTCTCTCGCTCTCTCTGTATTGAATGTGTTGATCTGATTTCTGCAAAGGCTAGTAGCTGGAATCAGAGATTTTTGAAGTTTTTATTTTCTCCTCTCTATCTTTCAAAGGTTAGTATATATATATATATATATTTTCCTTTTCTTCCTCTAATTTTCTGTTACTTATTATTGCTTATTTAGGTCATGTGTAATTCATGCATGCTTGATTTCTTAAGATAATGCAAAAACGGCAGAAAGTTCGGCTGAGCGGGAGCCGAAGTGTGGGGGCAGCCACGCAAAAGCGGGGGGAAGTCGGCTGAGTGGGAGCCGAAGCATGGGGGCGGCCACGTTTGAAAAAAATTTGAAATTTGAAAAAGTTTGAAATTTGAAAAAAATTTGAAATTTGAAAAAAAAATTGAAATTTGAAAAAATATTTGAAATTTGAAAAAATTTGAAATTTGAAATTTGAAAAATATTTGAAATTTGAAAAAATTTGAATTTAAAGGAGAATTTTTATTCTCTATTATGCATGCATACTCATATATGTTGATAAAATGTATTTTTTATTGGAGATGCAATATGTTGGAGACCTTTAACAAATAGGGATCATGTCATGGATCACATGGGCACTCTCATTTTTCATATGTTGGATCTAATACAACTAGTTTGTATGAAATTTTGGTCCAAACTAGATCATAGCCCAACGTTTTGGCAACATGAGCACAACCTTGATCACATGATTACTAAGTGGTCAGGACATAACTTAATCTACAAATATTGTATTGGATCTTGAGGAGTATATGTTATATGTGGATCACATGGGATTGTATATGTACACAAAACAATGTCTATATATGTTGATGCTTTTATGCTTTCTTTTGTTATATATGTTGATGCTTTCATGTTTTTATGCTTTTTTTTGTTATATATGTTGATATTAGAATTTTATGCTTTTATGGTTTCGGTTAGAATTTTGTAATGATAAATATGGATTTGTATAATTTTGTCATGCTAAATATGGATTTGTATAATTTTGTATAATTTCGTGTGCATAAATTTTAAATTGTTATCTGAAAAATTTAAATACTGGCTAGCAAAACAGGAGGCTAGCCAAAAAAAAAAAACTAAAAAAAAAATTATAAGACAATCCTACATGGATATTTAACAAAATTCCGTGTAAGAATAGTAATTTATAAAATAATCCGTGCACGAATACATTTCTACACAGATTATTGGATAAATGTCCGTGTAGGATTGTTTCCTACACGGACATTTATCCAATAATCCGTGTATGAATCTATTCATACACGGATTATTAGATAAATATCCGTGTAGAATTGTTAAGAGAGCTACACGGATATTTAGTTTAAAGTCCGTGTAGAAAGATGAGAGCTACACGGATATTTAGTAAAAAATCCGTGTATAAAGATTAATCGTACACGGATATTAGATTAAAAGTCCGTGTAGAAAGAGGAATCGTACACGGATGTTTAGGTAATATCCGTGTAGCTCGGTTATATGGAGAGCGACACAGGCAGGTATTCGTACACGGCTCTTTATAAGGTAATCCGTGTAGAAATCGTTACAATCGCACACGGGTAAATATCCGTGTGTAATTATTTACCGATTCATACATCCTCACCTTCCACACGGCAGGAAATCCGTGTAGCTCCTCCATTTATATCCGTGTGCAATCTCCTTTTCTGTAGTAGTGGGGTCCGTTTTGAGATTCGTGCCATGTTAAAAGAACCGTCTGATCGTAATTATCTTCGGTCGGTAACCTGAGGTGATGTGAATTCCCATATAACCATTTCAAACTTGAATCCCATTGGCCCATTTTGACTTAAGCCATGCTCAAGCTTGGAGTCATCACTCGACAACGGATGGTCACCATATGACCTCTTCTAATTCCAAACTCCCGTTCAAGTTAGATCTTAAGGACCTAGAACCCCTTTAGGTTAAATTTAAACATCAGACTAAAAGGAACAAAAACCCTTCCAGACTTCAAACCCATGAAACAAATTTCTAAAAGGATTTAAAGAATTCACGTTCAGGATACTAAATCTTTTTTAGTCAATATTGTGCATCATGGCATATTAAAACCAGACTTGTATTCGGTGAAAAGAATCATTAACACATGAGATCACCCTGACTCTAGTACTTAGTTCATACAAAGCTCCTAAATTCCGGAATGATGAGGGTGTTCGAGACTATAAACGTTCTCGGTGTAATTAACGGCGAGAGCTTGTGCCCGTTGAAAATTAAACATCCCAACAATTAATAAACTCGCTCGATGACCGATTCAAATACACAGTAAGTCATCGAGGGTGAACCCGCGAGACAAATATTTATTCCTCTTTTCTCCCTCTTACATCTTCCTTGTCACTGACAGGGAGAATGAACAGACAAATCAACCGAAGAGAGAGAAAACAGATGAGTTTTAAAAATTAATCCCCAACACCAGCGTCCTGTCTAGTGCCTGTTATGTATGTGGGCCTGATTCTAGGATCATGCGGGGGGTGGCAGGGGGGCGGCAGCCCCCTGCGAGCGTTGTCTGAGGCTACGAAATAGGCCAGATTAGTCAAATTTGTGATCTGAATGTACGGCCCAGAAATAGGCCATTTACTGTTGGCGTATTTTAGTTTTGTATATACATTTTAGTGTTCTCCTTTAGTTCTTTGTACCGTGAGTTGTAACCTAACTGAAATATAGTGGATTTGTGCGCTGGCGACGGCCGTGGGTTTTTTCCCTTCGAGGGTTTCCCACGTTAAATTCTCTGGTGTTCGATTTCCTTGATTCTCTCGATTTCTCTTTTGATTTTGCTCTCTGGTTCGAAATTCCCTTTACAGTGCCCATGTCTAAGCTTTTAAAACTCTGTTTACAACTCTTTAAAGTGATACTCGCAAGCCTTTAAACCTCTGTCTACAAGACTTTGAATTATGAAATCTGGGTAGTTCAACTCCTAACTACTTTTGTCTCCAATCCAAAAAAGAAAATATTCCTTTTATCCACTCTTTTTTTTTGCTCTAATCATTCTCGTCCATTTTTCCGACGATCTGTGATGAATTTTGCAAAACTAAAAATACGAATGTCTTCTACTCAATTTTCTCTTTCAAATTAGATCCATGAAGAATTACTTTTGAGTTATATTCGTGTCGCTTTTTTTTTTACAGTAAAAGTCCGTAAGCACTTTTAATTCTCAAGTCTTTAAACCTCTTTAAAAATTTTGACAGTAAAAGCCCGTAGGCACTTTAAATTTTGTTTCTCAAATCTTTAAACCTCTATCTACCATCATTTAAAGTACTCGTGTCAAGCCTTTAAACCTTACATGTAACTTATCAAAAAAAATTACAGTAAAAGCCCATAGGCACTTTATATTTTGTTTTCTCAAGCCTTTGAACCTGTCTACAATCCTTTAAAGTATCCGTATCAAGTTTTTAAACCTTGTAACTTATCAAAAATAAAATTTTGACAGTAAAATTCTAAACCGCTATCTACAACTATTTATAGTACTTGTGTCAAGCCTTTAAACCCTACATGTAACTTATCAATTTTTTTTGGACAGTAAAAGCCTGTAGACACTTTAAATTTTGTTTCTCAAGTACTTAAACCTCTATATACAACCATTTAAAGTAAAAATGTCAAGCCTCTAAATAATCTGACATGTAACTTATAATTTTTTACGGTATAAGCCCGTAGGCACTTTAAAAATTGTTTTTCAAGCCTTTAAGAATTGAATTGTGACATAACTTGAAGAGTTTAGTGGCAAAATAAGATTGTAGTATGTGCTAGTATTATATTTTTAGATTAAAGGATCAAGATGCATGATCATATATTTTTATAGCAAAAATCTAAAAATGAAGTATGATGTTGCAATTTAGAAATTGGTTTTGAAACATGACATGATTTGCATCAAGTGTTTGAATTGCATTGCATATGCATAAAGGATATAAGACATGAGTTGAACCATAAATTTTGCATGATATACTTGCAAGCATGATACATAGTTTTATATGAACCATGCTCCTGTTATACATGAACCTTGAATAGAAATGTGAATATATAGAACACATTGATTTGCTTGTATATGGAATGTCTTGTATGTACTTTGATGGGAATTGAAGCATGAAATTCGATGGTCATGTAGGCGCCATATTCGGGTAGCGCATAGCGTCAGCTGTGTAGGCGCCATATTCGGGTAGCGCATAGCGAGAGCTGTGTAGGCGCCATATTCGGGTAGCGCATAGCGAGAGCTGTGTAGGCGCCATATTCGGGTAGCGCATAGTGAGAGCTGTGTAGGCGCCATATTCGGGTAGCGCATAGCGAGAGCTGTGTAGGCGCCATATTCGGGTAGCGCATAGTGAGAGCTGTGTAGGCGCCATATTCGGGTAGCGCATGACCGGATTTATGCTTGGTGCAAGAACTTGTAACGCATGATAAACAATGGAAAATATTTGAGAATTTATATACTTGAACAATTGTGCATATTTGAGAATTGCTAAATTTGGAATAAAGCATGGTTTAACAATAGGGTTGCATAAGTAAATTGGATTGAACTTTTAAGTCTATTGCACATGAGCATTACATATTGTGAACTTACTTTTATGTTTGATTGTTATGGTCTTATAATTGTTTCTCACGGTTGCTGATTTTTGTTATCATACTTGAGTATTCCATAAAGTAAAGTTCTATTATTTTCGTTGACTGATTATAGTTGAAGCTAGTTTATTGGAATCTTAGATTATTATTGTAGTCTATATATATTTTTGGTGCTCGGTGCTGTTTTGGTTTCAGTTGGTCGGATCTGGGGATAACTCGACTGGAACTGAATACCGCACTGGGAGATTTTCAATCTCTCATCTTTCCACTTTGTGGGTTCCAGGTACAAAACACAAGATAAGGAAATATGATTTCGAACTAGAAGACTGCGGGACTTGCAACGAAGAAAAGTAAGTTTGTCATTGGTAATTTATATGTATATATGTGATTCTGTAAGATGTTAAAAAATCGCCTTGCGCTGTTGAGCGTGGCGGGTTGTCGGCCCCGTTGTCGGGGTGTGACAGGGACCGTCCAATTCGAATCCGCAACAATCCATCCCGAAGTGGAGCGCACACATCTCGAGTGATAGATTTGAATCCCGAGGTGATTTCGAGCCTCAGATTCGAATCAGACGGTCCCGATCCAAAACTCAAAAATTGAGTTACTTTATATAGGGATCCGGACCCTCCCTTGACACCATCTCTTCCTCCTGATCAGTTGTTCTACTTCTACCTAGCTAGGATGACTTCATCACGAATTAATACTTATTATTTAACGGATTATAAGGCCAGCTTAATGGGTAGGCGAGATTTAGGTGATGACAAATTTTGAACCATATGCATCCTTTTGTCCATTCTGAATTAGATTTTTTTTTTTAAGGGTAAGGTATAGGAAGTTGCCATCTTATGATTTTCATCGATAAGTAAAGTATTTACAAACATTCTGAATTAGTTAGTTAGACAAGAAAATGTGAATGAACTAAATGCAAAACTCAACATAAATGGACTGGTGCACTGGACTTGGATTAAAATAGTAAACATCTACGACCCACCCACATAATAACCATTTACAGCATGGCTTGAGCACTTACAATTATCAATAAATTTTTCTCTCTATAATGGACACATGTCATTTTCTTGTACTAGTCAATTGCATTTAGCATAAGCACAAAGTATTACTATAGATCGCTTTTTCTTTCTTGCTAGACTGGATAGATGCCCTAGTCTCTCTGCAACACATAGTTATCATCTTAATTACCAAGTCCCTATCAAAGTCAGCAACCTATGCCAGAAGGTTTACCTCAGGTAACTGTCTAACATGTAGGATGGGGAACCTGTGAAGATGATTTATCACCTATTTGTAGCAATGAAAATAATAAAAATAATTTAGCAACCAACCAGATAGCAAGATAAGAAAATCATAATTCAATTTCCATTCCATTCGATTACTTTTCTTCATTGAAGCTCACTTTACATTTACCTCAAAATAAGCAAACATGGTGTAGATTATGTTTGGGTCCACAAAAACCATCATCCAGGACCGTCTATAAAAACTGAAGTGCAGAAGAATACCTGAACCAATGTCTCTCCTTTGCATGAGAGCGCAACCGATTTGGTTCTTTCATAATAGCAAGATCTTTTAGAGAATCTCATTTGTTCTACCTTCTCCAAAATCTCTCATACACTTATCTAATGGGATAATTAGAGTGAGTTCAGAATGCCTAGCTTGTATTCTCATATATAAATCTACCCAAAGAATCACCTTGGCTGTTTAATTTTGTAGTTATTCAATTCAGCCCATCATTATTATTGAATATTATCCCTTACGTTCTACACATTGAACCTCTTGAAAGGATTGTACTCCTCTTCCTGCTCCTTCTCAAGGCTTGTATTTATTTTCCCGCATTATACATCCATATTGACAGCGTACACATCCTTGATTTTGGTACTAGAAGAGATGAACAAAGAGATGATTTCTAAAATATCCACAATTACACTCATTCTCCTTTCTTTCTCACCTTTTGCCATCCCAATCGGTACCTTACTGAGTGCTCAAAACCTTACAGATGGAGAAACTCTTATCTCACCAAAATCCGTACTTGAGCTCGGGTTCTTCAGCCCTGGTTCATCGAGAAATCGTTTCGTGGGTGTATGGTTCAAATTCGCACCAGACACTGTCATATGGGTTGCAAACAGAGACTGTCCCTTGAACAACACCTCTGGCACACTTGCCTTAAATAAGAGAGGGTCAATAATGCTATATGATTCAACAGGAAGGATCGTATGGTCATCTAGCTCTAACTCCTCAAGTGATGCCAATGATTTCAGTCCAATATTGCAGCTAGATGATTCGGGAAATCTTATACTGAAAGATCAAACGAGCAATAGTATCATATGGCAAAGTTTTGATCATCCTACGAATACATTGCTTGCCGGCATGAAAATTGGCAAAAACTTGAGGACTGGCTTTGAAACATATCTCTCTTCCTGGAAAAGCAGAGATGACCCATCAGAAGGTAACTACAGGTTTGAGATGGACACTGGAGGTGTTCCTGAGATTATTATCTGGGACCGTTCACAGATAATTGGCCGTACTGGTATTTGGAATGGAAAATTTTTCAGTGGGGCACCCCAGATGTTAGGTTATTATGACAAATTAAATTATATTTGTTTGTGGGATAAAGATAAGGTTTCATTTGAATTTGAACCTAAGTCACACTCGACCTTGTCCATATTAGTGCTGCAAGAATCTGGTAAATTTCAACGTTTTATCTCGTATCAACCTCATCAGACCTGGAGTGAGTACTGGTTGACAATAAAGGATAGCTGCAGCCAATACGCAAAACGTGGGCAGTATTTGCCAGAGTTATGATGTGCAAGTGCAACCCTGTAGCTGTCTGAGAGGATTTGAGCCACTGACAACAATTGATGGGTACCTGAGAAACACTTCAGGTGGGTGTAAACGCAGGTTACCATTAGGTTGTAGTGCTAATAGTGATGGGTTTTATCCAATTGAAGGAGTGAAGCTACCATATTCACATAATGCAACTGTTGATGCGAGGATCAGTGTTAAGAAGTGCGAGAGCAGGTGCTTGATGAATTGCTCATGCATGGCATATGCCCCCGTGGATATCATGCAACAAGGGAGCGGCTGTATAATGTGGCAAACTGTACTTACTGATACGAAGTACATTGAGGGCAGACAAGTTCTTTATGTGAAGGTTTCAAAGTCTGAGCCATAGAAGGCAAAATCGGCCGTTCCGGAGCGGAATCGGCCGTTCCGGAGCGGGATCGGACGGTGCCGATCCGATTCCAGGCCGATTTACGCGGGTAGTGCACATTTCGGCCAATTTCGTCCGTTTCGGCCATATTTCAGCCCATTCCAGTCAAATTTCGTCCCGTTCCGGCCCGTTCCAGTAAAATTTCGGCCGAAACGCATATTAATAAAGAAACATAAAATTTTTTGAATCAAGTGGGATTCGATCCCGTGACTTTCAAGTATGGGTCTTGTATAGTTACCACTACAACACTCAAATGTTATTGTTAAATCTCACAACTAATTTATATATATATTAATTCTAATTCACAAATTTGTAGCAAATTTGATTGAAAGAGTATGTTTTTAGTTGTTAATGCTTGTATTATATTGTATTAGTGGATTATTTGATTGTAATAAATTTTTTTAATTATTTTTATCAATTTTTTCAATTTTTTTAGTATAAACTAGCTTCTGGCAAAAAAGTCCGATTTTCCGATCCGATTCGCCCGATCCCGACCGATTTTTCCGATCCGGATCGGGATCGGACGGGGCCGATCCCGATTCCGATTCCGATTTTTCCTTCTATGGTCTGAGCTTGGTGAGTTTTCCCTCTATTTTCATCTTGCTTGTGGATTCATAAGTCATAACTTGTATGTAAACATCCTTTTTTCTTTTGAAGGAATCACAGTTCTGTTTTAGCAATAACAACTATGGCAATAGTAAGTTACAGTAAATAAGAGTTTCAGAAATTAGCTTTCCATACTGTGTTAGCTAATTTAGGTATGATCAACAACAACTTAGATTTTAATGAACTGTCTTTCGATGTAGGTACAAATCATAGAATATCGAGGGCAGCTACTATTGGAATAATATCAAGTAGCATAATATTGGTGCTCCTAATATCTTCAATTGTATGTCTAGTATGGAGGAAAAAGATGAGAAATTCAAAACAAGGTTACAGCAGGGTTGTAAGTCAAATCTGATTAATCTGACAATTCTGACTGAGCCAACCAACTTGACCCGAAAAATTATGGATATAGAATTTGGTTGGTTAGATATGTATTGTATTTTGATGAATCCGGCTAATAAATTTCGGATATATATCTTGTAAGACGGTTGAGTAAACCCAACCCGACCACAGTACACTATTTTTCTTAAAAAAAAGTTATTTATACATAACTATAATTGTAATATTATTATATAAATTATGTAAATATTGTTATTACAGAAATTATGTGGATATTGTTAATTTTAATTTTTTAAATAAAATTTTCTCTAGTATATTGTTAGTTAGAGTATATTATCTTATTTGATTTTTTTACCAATAATAACTTATTGGTTCCTATTGATTTTTAGATTAAACCTACTGAACTCACAAAACCCCACCATCAAACATGAAACTCTGATGAATGATTAACATAGTAAATTGGATTACAATCCCAATGAAACCCAACCAACCCGACCCATTTATTACAAAGATTGCAGATCCAAATAAAATTTTCTGCATTTAGACATCTTTATACTTATGCAGCCATATCTTCTACCACAGGTAAAAACCTGAAGTATTTCGAGCGAAATGAGTCACTCAAAGGAACAGATCTTCCTGTCTTTGATATGGACATGATTTTACAAGCGACAGATAACTTTTCAAATACAAATAAATTAGGAGAAGGTGGATTTGGCATTGTCTACAAGGTACTCCTTGCTATTTGTTTTAAGGCTCACATGTTTTCAGAAGAAATACTCATGATTCACTCATTTATGTAATTGCTTATTACTATAAAAAAAAAAAACTAATTTGAAATACAGTCAAGGAAAAAATAATACTGCAAAAACAAACTATCTGTTATTTACCTTTTTAAAAGCATCCTCCAGTCCTTGTGCTAATAAAATCAAAAGGCACTCACAATGACAAAACATGCTAGGGTCAATTGCCTTGTGGCCAAGAAATCGCAGTGAAAAGGCTATCAAGAGAATCCCTGCAAGGATTAAATGAGTTCATGAATGAAGTCTTGCTGCTTGCAAAGCTGCAGCATAGGAACCTTGTTAGACTCCTTGGATGCTGCATTGAGGACAATGAGAGATTGTTGATTTATGAGTTCATGGCCAACAAAAGTTTAGATTTTTATATCTTTGGTATGCATCACAACTTTGAAACACTATTGATTTATCATTCTAAAGTTCTTCCTCATCTTCTATCAATTCAATAATTACAGCTAGATTTCTCTTACAATTGTTGCATGAAACTTTTGAACTGCAAGGGTATTTCATATTTTGTTAACTCATATAACAGATTCTACAAGGCGTGCCTCCTTAAATTGGACAATGAGATTAGAAATTATAATTGGAATTGTTAGAGGGCTTCTTTATCTTCATCAAGACTCCAGATTGAACATAATCCACAGGGATCTAAAAGCAGCAAATGTTTTATTAGATGAACAAATGAATCCTAAAATTTCAGATTTCGGCACAGCAAGATTGTTTAAAAGAGATCAGGGAGTGATAAACACGGAAACTGTAATAGGAACTCGGTATGTGTCAATTCAGTTCTTATACCTCATATATAAATCAGTTCCACTTGAGTAATTTCATGTTTATTATTTTTCTTCTTTTCTTTCACATATTTGAAGTGGATACATGCCTCCTGAGTATATCTTGGAGGGTGCAATTTCGGTTAAATCTGATGTCTATAGCTTTGGAGTTCTACTTCTTGAGATAATAAGTGGCAAGAAAAATCAAGGCAATCAAAACCTTCTTGCTTATGTAAGTGGCATGCCACACTTCCAAGAAATAATTTAGCAAGACTTGTACAAATCAAGTCAATTGTAATACATACTATTATACTAAAAATTGTGTAAATCATCATGTAGGCATGGGAATTATGGGAAGAAGGAAACATTATAAAGCTTCTTGACGACATGATGGAATGCTCAGCCTTTGCAACAGAGCTAATGAGATATGTTCATGTGGGTCTTTTGTGTGTGCAAGAATGCCCTGATGATAGGCCATCCATGAGTTCTGTTTTCACAATGCTATCAAGTGACACATTGCTACAGGACCCCAAGAATCCCTGGGTTGGAACAAAAATTAAAGGTTTTCCCTCAGAGTGGTCCTACCAACATGATTCATCAACTGCGGTCTCTGTGGATCAACTGACCATAACCAACCAACATGATTCATCAACTGTGGTCTCTGTGGATCAACTGACCATAACCAGAATCGAAGGCCGTTAGATAATTAAGAGATTGTAGTGTTATGTTTTGACCCAAATTGCTATTCGGACCTATTGGACTTTGTATCTTTAATATGTAGCTTATGTCATAACTCTTTGTAAGAGAGAAAATTAGTAAATTCAGTTTACTCGAGATCTGTTTCTCCTCTCTTCTTCCTATTTGCACCATAACCCTAACAAATTGATATCAGAGCCACCTTGCTGCCGGCAGTCCGATCGGCGGTTCTAGGGTTCAGATCAATTGTCCGCTGCCGTTGAGGGTTTCAAGATCGTGTCTTCTGGTTTTAATTGTTTCGAATCGCGCACTGCGTGAAGACCACGCATTTCAGGCCGATTTGGTCGCTGACAGCGGCTGTACGTAGACCATGATTTCCTTTGGCTGGATTCTCCAGCGCGCAAGTGTGAGCCGCGACTCTAAAGTCGTTTGCACCAAGAAATAAGAAATAAGAAGGAAGACAATGATACTATTCCCAAAATGATTTCCTTTGCACCAATAAATTTAAACATGAATGATTGTAGTTAGGGGTGTGGATGAAACTTTTTTAAATGTCTACCTGATCCGTTTAGTATATAATAAGATGGATATATGGGTAAGGATTTTTTCCGTCCAAATTATGAATGGATGGACGAATGAACCCTGTTGGTAGGATTTTCCTCTCTCCTTTAGCGGATGCTTTGTAGAGTTGAGTAAACTCAAGCTTAGAATTAGCTCAAGCACAATAATTAGTGTTTTGTATTTACTTTCATATTTATTTAGAAAACTTAAAATGTAAAATAAATAAAGAAACTCATATGAGTATCCGCACTCCAGTACCCGCATCATACCTGTACCTTAACTGCCATAACTGTTTGGGGGACCGCAAAAACTGCAACGCTGAATTTTTTCTAAAGTATTTATACCTATGTACGGAAGTATGTATACCTATCCACGAAAGTATTTATACATATTAGGTGGACAATTTTTATGTAAATAATTATCTCCAACCAAATCTCCCAAAACGTATCCGCACCATAAAAACCTATGAGGGACCACTCGAACTATATATGAGAGACCATACACGTTTTTAGATGTGGTTTTTTTCCTCCGTTTAATCTCGTACATATTTTTGTCTATTTGTGAGAAATTTTGCGAATCTAAAACCACAAACGTCTTCTACTCAATTTTTTCTTTCAAATGAGATTCATGATGACGTACTTTCGAGCTCGTCGTCCCATAAATATTTATACCTCGTCGTGTAAGTATTTATACCTATACTTGAAAATATTTTTTTACATATAGCACTGGATTACATTTGAAAATATTAATATCAAGTATTGTAAATATTTATACCTATGAGGTCAACTATATTTGTTAGAGGAAGGTTGACACGGGGACGATTGGGAAGGTTGATGCAGGGATACGGGGTCTCTACTACTTCATTAGAAGAAGATTGATGTGGGACCATTGGGGGAATAAAAATGGGGATGATCATATCAAACGACCACATGCAAATGAAGTCAATCAACTTAAAGAGTTTTTTGTGAACAACTGCACAACACAAGAACCAAGTTCTGCACAATATAATACAGTCTTAAACTGATTTAGAGCATCTTCATCCCAACAATTAAAATTTCTAAATAACTGTTAACCACTTTTTAGAAACTAAAGCCTCTAAGGTTTCTAAACTTTCAAATCCGATCCTGAATTTAATTTTAGAGTTTATATTAAGTCATGTTAGCAATAAGTTAAAAATAAGAAATAATTTAAGCGAATCATTTGACCAGCGTGAAGTTTACAAACAGTTTCTTAATAAAAAACTTTGCCCAATAGTTTCGAAATAAGAAATCCATCTACATCTCTAAAACTGGATTAGAAACTTCCACCTCAGATTAGAAACTCTAATAATATCAGAGATGAAAATGCTCTCAGGTTTAGGGAAAAAAAATATTTTTTAACACTTCATAGCAGTAAGTACATTCTGCCATGTGAAATACTATGCAGTCCAAATTGTTGCCTAACCCAAACATAACCATCCCAAGAACTCTCAACTAATAGAAAATTACACATCCAAACAAATTAGTTGAGATAGTAAAACAGATATACGCTATTCAAACCAAACATTAACAATAGTATCACATCACAAAATAAATAAGGCTGACTTACAAAGTTATATTACTAATATTGTAATGTAAGCTTTAAGTAGCAACTAGCAAAACACAGGTGAACACCGAATTAAGAACTCAATTGTTCTTTCTTTTTTAAATATTGCATACTGCTTTTGTACTTTGACATATTCATCGTCAGATTTTTAAATTCCTTTGTACCATCTCTCAAAGTGTCTATCAATTGTCGTATCGTCTTATTATATTTCCAATACTTGATCTCAACTATCTCAAGCTTTTGCACGAAGAAATAGCAATCATCGATGAAATGTTAGTTGGCACATTTGCACTATCTTCCTCTTTTTCATGAATCCACTGTAATTAATAACAAATGAGATATTTACTTAACCATGCAAATGAAAATAGTACTGATTGAAAGTTAGTAGCCAAAGGAAAAAAATTACGCATTTTTCTTGTTGTAGTATTGTAAGCTTCGTCAAGTTTGGCGAACTCTTTAGGATCCAAGTTACCATTTGAAACTCAGAAAACATACGAAAAGTAACAGTGACATTCTCCAGTTTCTGAAATGTTGGCAATTCTAGTGGCAAAACAACGGTTGGCAATTCCTAAATTTGGAAAATATAAACACAACATAGTACAAAGTCAATCATCAAATTTGGTATCACTGAGTCAAGTGCAGTATTCAGAATATACCAGTAGAAAATTTTCATAGATACAAACTTAACTTTATTTTTTAAATTATTTAGTTATGCATTATTTTATAAATTTGCTATTTTGGAGTGTTACTCTATATTACTCTATATAATAACAAAACTTTTAGACTCTCTTTATCAGGATGAGCTCTAAAGAAATTCAAATTAGCACCATTTGCAAAATGAGAATATGAGATGCATACCTGGTGCCAACTGCAATCGAGATGTAACTCCAGAAATTCAATATTTGTAAGGAAACAAAAGAAAGTAACCAACCCCTCCGAGGAAGTGTTTGTCAATGAAGCTTTTCTCACTAAACATGCAAACGTTAGAGATGGCATGTTTAGAGTTGTTTTAGATAGTTCACCGTCATAGGAAAATGAAAGAAGATTAGGAGCGTTAATAAACATGCTGGTTCCATCTCTATCACATTTTACAATAGCTAGATGCTTTAGACATTCATGAGAAATCATTATGCATTCACTGAAAAAGCAACTATCTAATCGAAGAAATTCGAGTGTTGTGCATCCAGAAAGAAGGTTCTTCATGTTACCCGAGTTAAGGTGTTCATAATGAATGGTTAATTTCCTAAGTTTAGGAAGATTTATTATGGGCACAGATGAATCTATACAAGGAAAACCGAGGTATAGTTCCTCTAATGATGTGCAGGTGTAGATGCAACATGGCACGAAACCATCGTACGTGATATGAAGAACTCGAGTGTTATGGTTCACGGCATAACGGATCCAGTCGCTTACTTGCCATGCATACGTTGACCGAAAGTTAAAACAGGACAAGTGAAACACATCCAAATCCAAGGGTTCGCGCCTCTGCAGGAAAGTGTTCACAAATTTTCCTAACCTCTCAGATTCAGCAGTCTTGTTGAGAAACGCCTGGCGTTCTTTCCATTCAAAATTGAGGAAGGATAAAGAGGTCCAGAGGTGCTCCCACCTTTTTGACAGCACACATGTCTGAACTGCCTCCTTAGTGTTGAGTAGCCCCAAGATGTCGTGAAGTATCGGGTCGGGCAATCTGCTTATAAAGTCACAGTTTTCTCTGCTTGAGATATTAACACTCTCCATTGCATTATTTAATTAGTAGCTCTCAGAGGCATTCACTCGAGCACCTATCACTTACTAAAGAAAACAAAGGCACAATAAGAACTTTAAATTAGTCAAGATTCTACAAGAAGGTATTTAATGGAAGAAGAGAAATACACAAATATTTGTTGGAAATTAAACTCGGACTGTGGAATTGAATGAAGAGAGAAGTATACTTCTAAATTTCTTTTTTAATACTTAGAAAAAGAGTACAAGTGATTGGAGTACAAAGCATTCATATATTTTCCCTCACACCTCACTACATACTCTTTACATCTATTTATACTATCCTAAAGTCGGTTAGGATATTTCTAGATTATACTTTGTGTACAAAAGTCTAGAAAACTTTAAATATAAAATATCATAAGAGGTTTCTACCACATTCCATTATTTCCTACTATATACGTTGGTTAGAAAGTTCTAGAATTTTATAGAGTGAATTTTGGGCCTCTTCCAAATTGATTTGGGTTGGTGCTGTAATTTCAACACTCCCCCTCAGCACCAATATGATCCTCTCAAAATTTTAATTTGCCGATCGATAAGAGAGGAGTATATATAACTTTAATATCTTTTATTACTCAAGAGGAGTACAAAGTTTTAGAGTACAAAGCCTTGATATATTTTTCACTCACATACTCATGTGCCACCAACTATTTATACTACTCATATGGCGGCAATTGAAATTTCTAGATTTTACTTCCTATTTCTACTAACTTTGGTTATGTCGGTTTTGGTTCTATTCTAGAAATTACATGATACAAATACATGTAGAAGCTTCTAAGACTATTAGACAAGTTCTAGCAACTTCATTTTATCACCGACCATATAAGTTGGTAATTTCTTGAATATTCTAATATATAATTTTGGGCTTGGGCCATGGGCCTTCGGTGCTGTGAAATTCAACACTCCCCCTCAGCACCGACTTGATTCCCTTGAAATTTTATTTTTTTGCTGATCGATTTTTTCGTATCCACCATACTCTCTCCCTTGATTTGAAATTCCGTATCCTGAAATGTCGATTTAACTGCATGTTGATATGATCGCCACTTCTTTTGAACTTCTAGCCTTCTCATAGGAACATAGGTCTCCCAATACTTGATGTCGGATTTTTGTATGAAGCCTTTTGTCATCAATCTGGATTTATGATTTTCAAATGAGCCGTTGGAGTTTAACTTCATCTTGTAGATCCATTCATCACCAATGACTTCACGATCTTTTGGTCGATCTACAAGCTTCCGAGTGTTGTTCTTCTTAATCATGTGGATTTTGTCATCCATGGCCTTCTTAAAATTACCATGCTTCTCGGCTTTTTCAAAGCTTTGAGGTTCAACTATTGAGAAATTGGATGACTCATAAATTTTGGGTAAGAATCTTACTTGCTTAGGGAATGACTCTGATATCGTAGTCACTTCTTTAGCACTTCGACTAGCACTTGGGTTTGATCCTGGACTTGAAGTAGTGCTTGAACTTGACCTGTCTTGGCGTTGTGTATCACCTTTCTCTCGTGGCTCGATCACCTTATTTCTTAGTGCCAAATGCGGAGCGTAGCTTATGTGGAGTGGGAAGCTTCTAGACTTCTCCATTTGTATTCTTGCTATTATTTGATTTTTATTTCTTCGGTCGAAAATTTTGCAGCCTCCATCTTCAAAATAAACTGCATACCCATTTTGCACTAATTGCCCCACGCTCAGCAGGTTTTGTTTTAGGTCCGGAACCAATAGTACATCTCGGATAAATTTCGGACCCATCTTGGTTTGTACGGCAATACTTCCTTTTCCTTTTGCTTGAACAATTGAGCCATTTCCCATGCGTACCTTTGTCTCATATGAAGTATCGATGTGGTGAAATAATTCACGGTTCCCGGTCATGTGATTTGTGCAACCACTGTCAAGGAACCAGATATCGCCTTTTTCTTCTTTGACTGAGTGGCATGCATAGAAAATGCTTTCATGACTCTCCTTTTCTTCTATGAAGTTCGCTCGGTCGTTAATTCTTGTTCTGCACATTCGTGCTATGTGGCCGATCTTCTTGCATTTGTTGCATCTCTTTGTTGACCAACATTCAGATGTACTATGGTTCGACCTTTTGTGTATATCGCACCATAAATTTGAATAACTCGAACCTGATGCTTTCTCCTTTTGCGACGACTGCTTGTCTACATCTTGTCTCTCTTCTTCTTGGATATTTCATTGACTCGTGGGGTTATATCGAGGTTTGAAGCTCAGTTTGGAGTGGAATGCATCTTCTACCAAATTTCCTTCGCGTTGGAGTTTTCTCTCTTCGTGTGACTCCAAGGAGCTCATCAATTGTTGAATCGAAAGTGTTGATAGATCTTTTGATTCTTCTATTGCAGTAACGATGTAGTCGTACTTGTCAGTAAGGCTAATTAAAATTTTCTCGACTACCTTCTGATCAGAGATGTCTTCTCCATACGTCCGCATCTGATTGACAATTTTGACGACTCGCGAGAAGTACTCCTTGATCTTCTCCGACTCCTTCATTTGGAGGTTTTGAAATTGTCTTCTTAGCGTTTGCAACTTCACCACTTTCACCTTCTCGGAGCCTTCAAACTCCTCTCTCAAAGTCTCCCACGCTTTCTTGGATGTAGTTGCTCCACTTATTCGTGGAAATAGACTTTCGACAACACCTTGTTGAATTAGAAACAGGGCCTTGGCATCCTTCATTTGTTGTTGTTTTTGCTCCCGTGTCAATTCTCCTGTTGGCGTCGTAAAACCTTGTTCGACGACATCCCACTATCCCTGCGAGAGTAGCAGCGTCCGCATCTTGATCTTCCACATGGCATAATTTTCTCCTATAAATACAGGAACCATCGATTGCGCCTTAGTTACGTCAATACCGGAAGACATCATCTTAGGATGCTTCTTATATTACACGAACGCCCTTGTCTACTTCGCTAACTTGATACTCGAACCTTGGCTCTGATACCAAATGTTGGAAATTAAACTCGGACTGTGGAATTGAATGAAGAGAGGAGTATACTTCTAAATTTCTTTTTCTTTTTTTACTTAGAAAAAGAGTACAAGTGATTGGAGTACAAAGCATTCATATATTTTCCCTCACACCTCACTACATACTCTTTACATCTATTTATACTATCCTAAAGTCGGTTAGGATATTTCTAGATTATACTTTGTGTACAAAAGTCTAGAAAACTTTAAATATAAAATATCATAAGAGGTTTCTACCACATTCCATTATTTCCTACTATATACGTTGGTTAGAAAGTTCTAGAATTTTATAGAGTGAATTTTGGGCCTCTTCCAAATTGATTTGGGTTGGTGCTGTAATTTCAACAATATTATACCATGGACCTCACATAAGTGGAAAATATGTGAAAAAAAAAAACTTCTTAATGCGGGATTTCGGTCCAGTTTGAGGATTTGCAAGAAATCCAAAGCTGGAATTAAATACCCACAACATAATAGTCACATTTTAGTTTAATTAAATAAAGGTCTTCATATACAAATGTGTACAATGCTTAACATCAGATTCCAATAAGTATCAAAGTTGTCACAACAGTTGTTTCTGATTAGCAAAATTATTATCAATTATATAGACAAACATAAAAATAATGGGTAGACCGGACAGCAACACTTGGACTACATATGATCATATCCACTTATTGGCAACATTTCAAGAATTGAAGAACAAACAATCCAGTATTTAAAATTCTGAAAAGGAATAGTATTTAGATCCTAAAAAGAAATTCTTGCAAACCGTAAACAACGCACAAGATAGCGTAGTATCAGTTGTTTCAGAAGGTCTCGTCAAGTCCAGCTTGACAGAATCTGTGCTTGCACAAGGATAACATAGTTCAGTTAGTATTTCTGAGAATACTGTCACTATGAAGTAATTTCCGTATCCCAGTATTTAGGTTATATGTGTGTTTATTTATTATTCATATTTTATTTTGAAAGTTATTCTCACTTAAACTTTTCAATTTTTACCCTCTGACATTGTATTATAACAAAAATTCACAAACAGAAAATCATATTTTGATATAATTAAGAAGAAAGGTTCAAACCACACACACACACAATTCATACCAGAAGCAAAACAGAAAAGGGATTACCAACTGGTACCAGAATGACTGAAGTCCAATACTTCCAGTAAAATTTCTCACAACCAGCCTCTATAAACTATCAAAGGGGATTACTGATTCAAGAATGACTCACAACCTAAGAGCAAGGCAAAAAGAGAGAATATGGCAAGTACCAAATGTAAATGAATCAAGCAAAATGGGTCTTTAGCCAGCACATATCCAATGAAGGATCAAAAATTGAAAAGAGAGTAAACAACTTGGGAAAATAAGCCATATAATTATTTTGAAAACCTCGCTTGACCTTAAAAAGATTACATAACTGAGTATACTATACATAAAATCTTGCCTAAGATTAATTGTTTCGATAATTTCATTCTTAAATTTATTCAACATGACTGCTACTGTCTGGTACCAGCATCCACTCGGGTATAAACCCGTTATACCAAATGAACACTTAGAAATTCAGAGTTGTACTTTCATAAAAATAAAAATTCCCGTAATTTATTGTATGCGCAGTATTAGAGTTACAATCAAAATTCCAAAGAAAAATACCAACCTAGTCAAACTGTCATTGGCCCCTTAAAAACTCACATTAAGCATGATCAATAGGTCAATTCCATGGAAACATGAGAAATTTTAAAATATCTATGCCTATTTTCTATAAGAAACCATTGCCATTCTTCATGCATATGCCATTTGAAAATCACATTTGCGATTAAGCTACATAATTTGAGAGATATTGGAAGCAAACACAAATTTGAACAAAGCTCATACAATACAACAACTAAAATTCAATGGGACTAGCAACCAGATTTACGGTCAAATGAATCACAAATTATAACAGAAAAGATAAAGTACCAGATAAATTTAGGCACTGATGATTGTGAATCAAAGAAATTTGTCTACCTGAAATTGGCTAATCACAGCGAAGGAGAGAGCTCTTCCGTTATCGTCTTCTTTCTTCTTTCTTCTCTTGCTATGCCTTTCTCGTTCTGTTTTGTTTTTTGTTTTGATATTTTGAGAGGAGAAGAGAGAGAGAGAGAGAGAGAGAGAGAGGTCGATATTGTAGGGTTTATCGGTTGGGTTTTACTTGAGTCACATGCATCATCTAGAATGTTAATTCTTGATCCCACCCAAATAAGTTAATTCCATTCTAAAGTAAGGATATTGGTTAATTAATCCATATATAGATGTTAGCACTAAATTAGGAGAATGAAAATAATACGGGTTAATTAATCCATATATAGATGTTACCACTAAATAATTAAGGAGATGGATAAACCCCTCATGTTTTACAATTTACGTATTTCATACTGAGATTGAAAGGAAACAACACATGTAACTTATGCCATTTGTTAAAAGGTCCTGTCATCCCTCCTAAAATTAATCCACACATATTGCACAAAAAAATTAAAGTTAACAATTAATGGTTAATTGAGTTAGGTCTACCTGTTTGTTACTGATGGTCTTACTCAACCCAATAAACTACAACAGTGGAGAAGAAGGAATATATTAAGACTGTTAGAAAAATTAATTGTGTGGAAACTAAGCAGAGGTACTTTAACTTCATTTTGTTATCATTAGATATTAAGTTGATTTGTTCAAAGCCTGGTTTCTAATAAGTGTCAGAAGTTTTGCAAAGGATGTGAAAAATCCCAAAATACCCCGTTGGTGATTGATCCTGAAGTTGCTCTTAATTATAAAATTAATGATGGATGCAACGAACTCAGTCTCAAAGTCAGGCTGAGTCTGAGACCCACTACCACTGGCCTCTCTATCATGTGTCCTCTCTGTCTCATATCGTGGTGGAGGCAGTGGCGGCATGTCGCCCGGATCCTCGTATATCCCGAACTCATCGAGACTAAAATCTGGCCCCTCAGTAGAAAAGGACACCGGAGACGGTGACGGCATCTCGGCTGGACCCTGCAATCATACAAATAATTAAGTAAATTTGATTTGAATGAAGAAATTTGTACGAACTTGACAGTTAATGAAAAATGACATACCAGAGGCTGAACAGGACGTCCCTGTGCGTCGTAGAATGTCTGCCAACCAGTCATGGACAATACCCAACGATGGTAGTCCCACTCTAGCTGCTCATCGGGGAGAGATGGCATCGTAGGACCCAATACCAGGGGCACATCTGGCTCGGTCAGATCTACTTGACGCTAGTTGATGTTCTCCCCATGTGCGCAACTTTTAAGCGCAATCAAAAGTTGCAAAAAATTAATTTTGTTAGATCAAACCTTGATGAACTAATCAGTTAGGAAAAAACTATGTAGTTTTAGGTGCATTATGTGGACCGCCCATTTGCGACCGTTGGGTATGTAACCATCATCGTCCCGGATCCTGTCGCGTATGTAGGCACGTAATTGCCCTGCAAATATACGGATGCCATGCAGACCCGTAAGTACCAAGCCTCATACCTCAATAGGGGATCTCCCGGGGTCTGCGTGAGCTCATCTGGCACCTGATAAAAGTCATAGTGCCTTGGGGTCTCTGCCTTAGTGTAGTACTCCTGAAAATGCTGGCTCCAGTCGTGCTCACCTCTAGGTAAGTGGCTAGTCCTGTAAGGAACACGTTAGTTGCAATACAGAGCTATCAAGTAATATGGGATAATAGATAATAGAATACGACTTACTTGTGCAGGTCTTTGATGGTGGACCTCGACAAAGGTGGCTCTGCGGGAATCAACGACGCATGTCCAAACTGACGGAGTACTTGATCTGGGTAGTGGTGCTCCACTATCTAGAAGTGTACGCGTAGACCTCTTTAGTACCACATCTCCCATTGTTGCAGACAAATCCCCTGCAAACGCCCACTCTCGTACAACTACGGTGTCCACTCAACAAGCTCTGCAGCCAAACTCTGCAGCTGTGAACGGATTGGCCTGATACCCAATGTACTACCGTGGCCCTGATCCAGGTAGTGTTGAGTACCGTGCCACTTCTTCGTGTATGCCAGGCATTTGAGCGGATCGGGCTGTCCCCATGCCAGAGGCTCATTCGGATAGGCTGGCCCACCGGTAGCAGTGACCATGACCAATGCTGAAGCAAAAGTACCGACCCATACATCTGCTTCTTATCCGTCTGCATTTTCAAGAATTTTAGCTGCAGGGTATTTGAATTGGTTGATTAAATAATTAATTAAGAAAAGAGTTAGAGACTTACCTTATAACTATGGCACAGGTAGGAGTACAGATGGGCTAGGACAGCCCCACCCTAGTTGTACGGCGACAGGTGCTCAAGGTCTGCCAGCAGCGGGAGATACATCATCGGTATACAATCACCGCTAGAATCAACAAACATGACAGAACCAAATAGGTCCATCACGAAGCCCCGTGTATATCTGCAATACAAAACAGATAATAAAACAATGTTCGGAATAATATAAAGTCAATAACAAATGTAATAGAAACAATTTATAGTTTTTACCTCTGAATCTGCTCATCGGTGGAATCTCCTGTTAGACTCGGGCTGAAGTGCTCTCGCAACTGCTTCATCCTCAGATGGAACTTAGACCTCCCAGAGCTATCAATGAGAGAGCGAGGATCAGCTCCCAACAACTCCTCGATCTGAGCAGCAAATCCAGCGCTGTCAGATACGCCACCAACGGGTGTTCCACTAGTAGGCAACCCCAAAGGGCACTCACATCCTGGAGTGTCAATGTCATCTCTTCAAATGGTAAGTGAAACGTGTGCGTCTCGGGATGCCATCGCTCCACCAATCCGGCAATAAGGGATGCGTTAATAATGCCACTCCCAGTCCGCAAGATGTACACAACCTGGTACAGGCCCAGATTGATGAGGTACTAATCCATCACCTCGTAGTACTCCATGTGAACGCACCGCAACTTCACATCTATGAGAAACTTGTCCTATGTTGAAAAAAGTAATCAACATGGTGTTAACACAACAAAATTTGAAAAAAAACTAAAAAAAATACATACCTCACAAGAAGCTAGTGAGACTCGGTGCTCGCGGTGGGGCATCCACAGGAGAGGATTGAAATGCTCTATGCTGCCAGTCTCGATCAGCTCGTCAACTACAGGTGGTACTAGACGAGTCCTAGGCCGTCCTCTAGCCATCCTAATGTCAAAAATAAAATTATGTTAACTTACGCTAAGTAAACCCTAAACCCTAATTTCAAAAATTAAATAGCCTAATTTCGGTAAAATATACTACAAAGGGCTAAAATAGGCTTAATTACGCTAAAATATGCTAAAATAGGCCAATTGCGATTAAAATAACCTAAAATATGCTAAAATAGGCCAAAATAGGCTTAATTATGCTAAAACATGCTAA
The DNA here is from genome assembly GCA_025461125.1 of Carex kokanica. Lineage (NCBI taxonomy): Eukaryota > Viridiplantae > Streptophyta > Magnoliopsida > Poales > Cyperaceae > Carex > Carex kokanica. The sequence continues at coordinate 669,068 of JAJGRX010001496.1, forward strand.
AACAGGCCAATTGCAGTTAAAATAACCTAAAATAGGCTAAAATAATCTAAATTAACCTAATTTCCGAAAAATATGCCAAAAGGGGCTAAAATAACCTAATTATGCTAAAATATGCTACAATAGACAAAATGCGGTTAAAATAACCTAAACTACGCTAAAATGGGCTAAACTAGCCTAATTTCGGTAAAATATGCTAAAATAGACCAAAATTGGCTTAATTATGCTAAAACATGCTAAAATAGGCCAATTGCGGTTAAAATAGCATAAAATATGCTAAAATAGAGAGAATGTAAAAGATGACAATCTTTTTATTTATATATTTATCATGTGTGTATAATACAAACTTATAAAGTCTCTATTTATAAGTTAGGAAATGTAAATTACAAACCATTAAAATTAATTATATTGATAAATCTGGGAGATGAAACATAGTTTTTTAGAGAGAAATTTTAAAATAATTAGTGAAGAGTTGTAACATGGACATTTATAAATTTATTCATAACAATTTTTTAAATATAAAATAATTAGTGAAGAGTTGCAACATGTGCCTATATGTGACAATGTGTGATTTTTACTCGTTGTACAATATTATTTCACCTAACAAACAACTTATTCTCTACACAAGTATGTATGGAATTTTTCTTTATTAAAATTGAACTTTTCTTATGAGGACATACGATTCCTCCCGAATCATGAGTGTTTCTTCAAAAGTTATAATTTCTCATAATAATAAATTTACTCCAATGCCAACTAATAATCTATAATTAATTAAATCTATGCTTTAAGCTCTACAAGAAATCATACATTTAACGGCGCTAAGAAACGCCATTAAATGCTTGACTAAACATCGCACATTAAAATTTCCGATGTTTTATTAAATGTCAGGAATAAAGTAGACGGCAAAAGTAAAGAGTGGTGTTTTTGTGCCCTTTTAGCGATGCTTCAATAAACGTCATCCGAAATACTGCTTACCCACGCTATGGTTTTAAATTTTTTAATTATATATATTAAAATTTGATTGAATTTTTTCTTTTAATTTTTTATATAGTTCATTCCCCTCACAAATTATTAAATGTGTGCTTGTAGTATAGTGGTGTAGACTTGGGTTCAAGTCCCACCTATACTACACATTAAATATTTTTACATTTTACGCTTAAACGTATCCAATATAAATTTTCTAGTTCCGTCACTAATTCTATCCACTTTTCCATATTTTTTGGTTGAGATTTTGAAAAGCCCGGAAATTTAATGGGTATTTCAGCAAATGGCCCAACTTATCTCGTGGCTATTGCTCCTGTTTTTTTACATCTAGGTCCGCAATTAATGGAATATTCTAATATGTAATAATTGGTCCCAATAATGCCTACATTTCTGAGCTCAACAATAAAACAAATTTTGAGCATCGCCTATTTTGTTGATATTCAACCAACCCAAATTCAGAGATGGGCTTTTCTATGACTAACATGGACTTTAATTGTCAAATTCATACCTCACAGGTCCCTATTTATAAGATAATCCCATATATGAATCCGTTAAAAATTAATAAATTATTCCTATAAAACAGTAAATATATAGAATAAAATAGGGAATATAAATTTAAAAAGTAAAGTTGTGAAGTCTTGTCGGTTATATATTATTCAAGCTAGCATTCCATAATTTCATCAAAATAGGAACATTAATTTTGTATTAAACGGTACTTTTCACGAGGATAAAAAGTGATTTTTCACAACGGAGTACCGTCATAAACGTGCTTTTTCTATTTGCGACGGTACTTTTCGCGACGAAGTCCCGCCGCAAAAAGTGCCTACTTTGTTGTTGTGGGTGCATGGACGTGGGAATAAAGAACCTGGCTTCTTTTATTGTCTTCCAAATTTAATGAATATTTATGCAAATGGACCAACATATTTCGTCGCTGCTGCTACTGTCTTTTTTACATCCAGGTCCGCAATTAATGGAATAATCTGATATGGATTAATTGGTCCCGATAACGTTTACATTTCAGGGCTCAACAAAGCAAATTTGGAGGCTCACTATTTAGTGGACATTTGCTGGGCACAAAATGTTTCTATACCCGATCTTCTTTATCCTGTTTGTACCCAAACCACCTTTTCAAATTGCTTTAACCATCTGTGTGTTAGTGTAATAATCTAGAAGTCAATAAAATAGGATAATTGTATTTTATATGTTTTGTTCATGAATTAGATGATTAATAAATATATCATTTTGTTCCTCGAATTTTATCGAATTATGGATCATTTCGAGTTCATGACTTGAAATTATAAAACTCCATAATATAGATGATAAATACTCTTAATAGTCTCTAACCGTGGTAATTCGCAAGAACACTAATTGACCATTCAAAGGTTAGTGTGTGGACTAAATGATGGTTAAGTTTTACAAACCATAGACAAAGAGTTTTTATTTTAATCACACAGATACATGTTAGAGAACATGGTATTTGACAGATCCTAAATGAAACATTAAATGGATTGTGTTTGTGTTATTCATGTTTTCATTCAGTGTTAAGTTTTAGAGTACGTATGAGGTATTCGTCTTTCTTACATAGGAAGTGTGTATTCGTGAGTGTTGTTCAACGCTATCAGTAAAAAGTAGCTCTACATATGACATTTCAGTATGCATAACTTATGCGGAGGGGAGATATTCACCAAGACTACTAGTGTCCCTCGTATTTAATACGAGTGATGGTATCACTAGGCCTCTTGATGAAGTAGAATTATCAGCGCGTGGTATGATTAAAGAATTAATCATATTTGATAATATATTTAAGATCGAGAAAAGAATAAGTTTGCAAGGATGACACAAACCTACCTTGAAACTATTCTAATACCATGAGACAAAAGAATAAACACAAGTAAATTATTTACTGGATCGTGATATGTCTATTGCCAACATAACCCAGATCCTATCGGGTCACACCAATAGGAAAGTAATCAGATAATTTTATTATTAATTATAAAGTGTTATAATTAATAAATAAATGTCATAGAGATGACAAGCTTAAACAAATTAAATTTATAAGCGTGTACGACACGTTGTATAAATTTATCGCAACAACAGTCGCAAGAAATATAATTATTCAGAATAATTATATTGATAATAAATGGATTAAAAATGTTAATTATGAATTAACATTTTGGGCCTAAAGCCCATTTGAATTTGGGCCTAAATTAAATTTAGAATTCAAATCAAAAGCCCAAATTAACCAATTGAATTATGGGCTCGATGGCATTTTGGTAATTATGCCAATGGCAAAATCAAAACTGACTTTGTCAATGGCAATTTGGTAATTATCAAAACTAACTTTTGAAGCCTATATAAAGGCATGAAGGGGTGAGAGAAAAATAATTCTGATAGTCTGAATCGAACCGAATCCGATTCGATTCGAACAATCTTTTCCTCTCAAATAGTGTTTTGCAGAAAATAGCGTAATCCATTATATTCTTGTGAGAATAAAAGAGTTGTTGTTATGAATAGTGTTTTTGCAGAAAATAGCGTATTTACGGTGAATAGTGTTTTTTCGAATACCGCTGGTACAGTATTTCTGGCAAAAGAAATACCAGCTCTCTGGTTATTCCTGGTGGATACTGATAGAGGCATCAGACGTCTGGTGCTCTGAATCAGAGTTAAACTTCACTTCCAATTCGAATTTGGAATAAGGTACAAATGTTGTTTTAATTTATTTAAATGTTAAATAAATTTAAGTTTAGAAATCAATCAAGGAGTAGATCCTTGGCTTTTGGTAGAAGTAAAATTTTTTATTTTGCGTTCTTTCCGCACCATAAGCCTAAACAGAATTTAGCAGTAAATTTCTAAACATAATTTAGCAGCAAATTCCCCAACACTGTGGTCCCTATCCGATATTGCCTTATTTAATAACTTTTTCAAACTCTCTCTCTTGTTCTCTTTCTTCAACAATCCCTTCCCTTTTCAATTTCTGATTTTTCTCCTCCACAACAAAACAAATTTCAACCCAAACTCGATTTTTTCTCCAATCGGGTGGTGGCGTCATGGAATCTGCTCGATCCTCCTCCGAGTGACGCACAGCGACGACAGTGACGGCGACAAAGTACTGGACCCTAAACCCTAAACTTGTCGACGGCAACGACGACGACGAAGTACTAGACCACTTGAACGATGAAGAAGGCAGTGGTGGTGGCGCACTACAGCTTTGTCCCACTCGGAGCCGATTTAATTTTGATTTCAGACCTCAATTTCCTTGAATATCGAAGTGGTTTTGAATCACAGCTTCAATTTTGCTTCAATTTAACCATCCATGAACAAGTGAAGGAAAGGTGATTGGTGCTATGCTCGACATGATATATTTCCTCACATTTCAGTCCAATAGATCGAAATGCCTTACCCCCGCTTTATGGATCTGGTTGAAGAGAGCTCTAACAGAACGCAAGTGGTTGAACAAACTAGCGAGTTGATGAAAGGAGCCAAGCATAAGTTTCAAACACTCTTTTGCTCATAAGATTCAAGTGAAATCTTGATTAAAGCATGTCCATATTAGCGGATTGCTATAGAAAAGAATTGCATGCTAGCCGATTGTTTGCTACATGTTCGATTCATATCCTGATTTTCCACTATTTTGATTTTTGACACCATGCCATTGTCGATTTGCTGATTTTTTTTCTTCAAATCGACTATCTGTAGATCGACGATCTGTATACTTTCTCAATTTCTCCGGTGATCACCTCCGTCCCGACCAAATCGCTCCTCTCAGTTAATATTTGAAAATTTTAGTTTACAACATCTATTTATAGGATCTATCTAATAGGTTTAGGATCTATACAATATTTTACATGATCTATCTAATAGGTTTACAGGATCTATACAATATTTTGCAGGATCTATCTAATAAGTTTACAAGATATATACAATAGTTTACATGATCTATGCAATAGTTTTCAGTTCTTTATTTAATATATCTGGATTGATTAATGCAGGTTGTTGAATTAGTATTTCAGCTGATGTAATTGTTTTACAGGATTCTTGAACTAGTTTTACAGGATTTTTGAACTAGTTTTACATAATTTTTGCAATTATTTTACAAGATTCTTGAAATTGTTTTACATAATTTTTGAACTAGTTTTATAAAATTCTTACAATTGTTTTACATGATTCTTGCAATTATTTTACATGATTCTTGCAATTATTTTTTCAGGATTCTTGAACTAGTTTTACAGGATTTTTGCAATTGTTTAACAAGATTTTTGCAATTGTTTTACATGATTCTTGAACTAGTTTTACAGGATTCTTGCAATTATTTTACAAGATTCTTGCAATTGTTTTTACAGGATTTTTGAACTGGTTTTACATGAGAACTTGTGAGTGATTGTTTTACAATTATTCTTTGCAACTTTTTACAAGATTAAGCAAAGTATCTTCCTTTAAAATCTGTTTCAACCTTTTACAAGATTGTTCAACTAGTTTTTCAGGATTTTGCCAATGATTTACAAGATTAGGATTTGAAATGTATTAAACTATTACATGATCTACTTAACAGTTTTATAGAATATGTCAGTTATTTTATAGGTTTTATGCAATAGTTTTATAGGATGTATTAGTTATTTTACATGTTTCATTCAATAGTTTTTCAGGTTTCATGCAATAGTTTTATAGGATACATCAATTATTTTGCAGGTTTCATGCAATAATTTTATAAGATGTATCAGTTATTTTACAGGTTTCATGCAAAAGTTTTATATGATGTATCAGTTATTTTACATGTTTCATGCAATAGTTTTATAAGATATATTAGTTATTTTACATGATTCATTCAAAAGTTTTTCAGGTTTCATGCAATAGTTGCTCAACTAGTTTTTTAGAATTTTGACAATAATTTACAGGATTAGAACTTGAAGTTTTTATTAATTGTTGATATTAATTTTTCTTTCATCTAAACCAGGTTGGAAAGATGTTGGTATTATTGAAGAGGTGTGCCCAAAGCATGGAGAATGATCAATGGACTGTGCAATTTTTATTTTGCACTTTGTCTACAATCTGATCACCGAGATGCCTCTAACTTTCACACAGGTAATTTTTTTAATTTTTAAGTTTATGATGTAATTCCGATTTGTAATTTTATTCTCTTAGCAAGGTAACTCCAATTTATAACCTTTTTTATTTTGTTTTTTTGCATGATGATATTTCAAAACAACATGTTATTCTAGTGATGAGGCTTCTCACTTATCCAAATAACGTTCACCAGAGGGTTATGAAGTAACAAACTTTGTATGTTGAATAGTATGCTTGTGTGGAATTGATGTATTTTGTGTGTTGAATGTTATTGTTTGTGTTTGCTACTGTTGAACAATGTGGTTGTGACTAGTGACATTTTATGCTTGTGATCATTTATTTTTGTTGAACAATGTGTTTTATTGTATTAATGTTTTATAGTTTGCATATATTAGTTTTACATTTTACATCCGGCGAGTTTTATAGTATTGAAGTTTTATAATTTGACTTTGTTAGTTTTATAGATGCATCTATCAATTTTACAGTATTGAAGTCTTATAGTTTGCATCTGTTAGTTTTATCAATGCGTCTTACAGTTTTACAGTATTCATCTTTTAATTCACTTTTCAATATCCATCTTCTGGTTATAGTATACATAGATTTGTTTTACAGTATATATAGTATTATTTTACATGATATATACATATATAAATATTAATAATTGAAGAAAAAATGATGAAAAAAAATTTAAAAAAATTAATTTCGAAAAAAAAAATTTAATTTTGCATAATTTTAGGTGTTATTTGCAAATAACTGCAAATTTGAAAAGTGGTTCGATTTTGAAATCTTCTAGAAGCTGTCACTCTGAAAGTACAACAAGTGGTCCCGAAGGAAGTACAGGTAGTTTGGCAAGTTGTGGAAGTTGCAAACGGTTAGCAACAAACTTGGGAAAACTTGCAAGACTCGCTGATTGTTAGAATTTGAATTTCGTATTATATTTGATTTGTTATTGAAAATACAGTATTAAGTATAGAGTTTTACAGTATTAAAATTTTCATATATGAATCCGTTGGAAATTAATCAATTAAGCCAATTAAAAACACTAAATAAATAATTAAAATAGGGAATAGACATTTAAATAGTCAAGTTGTCAAGTCTTGTCTGTTGTATGTATATTATTCAAGCTAGCATTACAAAATTCATCAAAATTATCCATTATAAAAATTTGAAGCATACTCATAATGTCAAGATGCATCTCAACAAGCCAAATGTATAACCTATAAACTCCTACAAATAGCAAGGAGTATTAATTAATTTTCAAATTTATGGTACAAACCTATGTTGCATGGATACGGGTACGGGTATCATATCAGATACGATACGGATACGGCGATACGGCAATTGTCAAAAATCAAGGATACAATACGTCTATTATATATATTTTATTATTTAATTATTTTATTCATTCGTATTATATAAATTAAATATTAAAATGCAAAACTATAGCTAATTATACATTATATACAATAGATACGATCTTTTAACAACAAACGCGAAGTGGTGTAGTGGTAATGCGGTATGAGTATGATGCCACAGATCCTGGGTTTGATTCTCCTCAGTGTCAAAAAAATTTGGTTTTGGCGCGGTGCATGGTGGACCATGTGCTGTTCGGGTTGTATGCGCGATGCACAGTGGACCATCCGTATCCCAGACGTATCTAGACGTGTCAGGGGTGTATCCCAGCGAGTCAATCCGTATCGGAGACCATATCAAGAGATTAAGGATACGCCACGTATGGATACGTATCGGGGCCGTATCGGGCGTGTATCCGTGTCCGATACGTGTCAGATACGGGTCAGATACGGGTACGGAGCCTATATTAGAGTATCCGAGTAACATTGGTACAAACACATGCGTGAATAAGGAGACTTAGATCTTTTCTTGGATTCCATTTACATGGAATACCTAGCTAGGTTTCTTTAACTAAGATGCTTCTTCTAATTGAAGTGAGAAAAAGGCAGAGAGAGAATCCATATTTACTATATATCCTCAAGCAATACCAATCCTACTTGCTTTACCTTAGAATATATTAATGCCTTTGCTTGTGAAGTAGGTTAGGGACATTCAGTTAATTAATATATAAGATTGGCTACCTTACCTGGTGTTTCCTCGTGGCCTAATAAAAAAATTACAAAGACAGTCGTCCTCTCCTCTTTGGTACTTCTCTCTACATATTTATCTATCTAATTATAAGCATATTTTATTTAATACTAATTCTTATTTCTCCAAATCGTAATTGGATGACCCAGATCTTAGTTGATCGATCCTCCGATATGTGTATATATGCTTACTAGATCCATCTGTTTGTGAATTGTTGTGTTGGGAGATTTGTTAGTTTCATATCCATAGTGTGCATTTTGTCTTTTTTAGCTATTTTTGGAGAGGATATAGAACGAAACCTTAACTTTTGATTAACCTGGATATGGTTTGCAATGTTTCTTCGATTTACATCAGTACGCATTCAATATTTAATCACGTTGCATATTATTTCAGAACATCGGGAAGAGGTAGTATCCACATCAACAAAAATGAGTAATGATGCAATACAACCAGTAGATGAAATATCCACATCAAAAGAAATGGATGACTGGGTTCTGGAGATAGAAGCTCAACCCAACCCTGGCATCTCCCATGCAACCAGACCATCCATGGATAGTAACATTGAAAAACATCCATCAATATTTGGTAAATGGAAATGTTGGGATGATTTTGAGGTCTCTTTCATACCTGAATCTCAAAAGTGGATATATATTGCATGTATGAGGCATTGCTTTGGTCTCAACGTACGTGCATACCTTGAATACATGCAATACAAGGTAGATCTAGCCTGGAGCTACTACCGTGGGGTCGATGAAAAATTTCGTGTTGAAAATAGCAAACGTTTTATAGAACACCTACTGGTCAATAGTTGCTACTTAATATTTGCCATGGTTTTGTTATCAACAGAAACAGACCTACGCGATCATTGGTATGAAATAGTTAACAAAAGTAATTATCGTGCGAAAGGTCTAACGCGTACCGACATTGAAAATATAAAACATTTTATAAGAGAAAATCCAGGGGAGAACCAATGTTACATGTTGACCATGAACTATCAGATACCATGGTTTGTTGTCGAAGTGGTATATACAAAGCATTCCAACTTAAGCAAACTTTTTGATACCCCAATCGACAAAATTGCGTACTTCTTCTGTGAATGCTTGTATCCAGACTCTCTATACGAAATTGTTGGAGATGGTACCGATCTTGAAGATGGCTTCAAACATCTACTACACATCTTCCATTGGTCTCGGGCCCCCGATGGGAAGCATAAGGCTTCAAACAAAAATGCCGCTATTGCTCACTTCCATATACCTAGTGCAACAGAGTTGCAATTATCTCAAACTGTTTTCACAAAGGTTGAGGATGGCTCTATTGATGTGTCTTACAGTGACAGGACAATATGTGGAGTGATGCAACTGACACCCTGGCACCTTATGCATTACAGCAATAAACTCTATGAAAGTCTTTTAATATTTGAAGACCGGTACACCAGTATTAAGAAACCCTTCACTTCCTATGTTGCATGCATGGCGTGCTTGCTAAAAACCGAAGCAGATGTACAAGTATTGCGAGAGAGTGGTATCATCCCAAACCTGAGCTTGGATAACAAGGATGTTTTGTGTTTGGTACAAGGCCTCAAAAATTTAATTGACGATCATCTCTTTATGACCAATGAGCTGGTCATTTTGCAGAAGAAGGTGATGGCACATCATAACAAAAGTGCCTACAGAGCAATTGGAAAGTTGAGGAAAGGCTACTGCCCCGATCCATGGATAACCATCTCTGTCATTGCCGGCATCTTATTGTTTGTCCTTACTTTTCTTCAAACCTTATATGGTATGCTTAGCTACTACAATCAATGATTACGCTAAGCTAAGTATACACCTATATTTTTACATCATCTTCTATCCTTTTCTTTTATTTCACAATATCATGTATGTAATTTAAATTGTGTGAGAACCGGTGGTTTATCTTTATTCAATTCACTATGTTGTTTGTTGTGACATTCTGTATGTTTTGTAATTCTTTTTTCAATGTAATTTATTTGTCATTTTTTATGTGCCTATATGTGACAATGTGTGACTTTTACTCGTTGTACAATATTATTTCACCGAACAAACAACTTATTCTCTATACAAGTATGTATGGAACTTTTCTTTATTAAAATTGAACTTTTCTTATGAGGACATACGATTCCTCCCGAATCATGAGTGTTTCTTCAAACACGCCATCCGAAAGTTTTGATATTTGACAGCGTTTTGGGCTTCTTTTTTTCAGGCGTTATGTGAAACATCGGCAAAAATCATGAAAATATTAAAAAATATAATGGATGGTGAAGAATGCATCAACCACGTACTGCTATTAAAAAAATATGAACATACATTGACACCGCCAAATCCAATCAAAATATGTTTACACATGAATGCAATAGAAAACCATAATCTTCTTGTTGATATTTCTTTTTAGATAAGCATACAAAACTAGAAACCTCTTGCTGCTGAATTCAATGGAATCCTTTCATCTATGAATTCAATTATTTGGGTTCAAGGTGAACTGATGTTTCCTAATAGTGGTGTGTATTGTCACTCTACTAAATTTGAAAATTAGCTTTGAGTGATATTAAGCCCACTAAGACAATCAGTAGTGTGACCTAGCGTGAGATCAAGATGAGTTTTCTTTTGATAATTCTAGCATAACAATATCAAGAACCTATGCAATAAAACTGTAGTAGGGGACAGTTCTCAATTTATCTGCAAAGGGGTCAATAATGGTGGTACATATACATTCTTTTTTAATTTGAAAGAAACCACACCTCAACAAATTTTATCTGAACTCCAAAACCTATTCGCATAACGAGACCAAGATCAAAAGTTGTCATACCAGCATGGCTCCTCTTGATTCCTCCAGTTCAGCATAGGAATATCTCAGTATATTAGAATCTATAAAAATAAAACTTTTGTATTAAATCTACAAAAATACAAAGAAGTCTAAGGAAGTATAAATCAGAATGATTAAAACACAAAAAAATTTCTAAAAATATAAAATTGGGTCTCCAAGCACATTTTAATATAGAGATCACATCTAACTGTGGTGCAACCAATTGGCTTTCTGATTTTCAAAGTCCAAACGGTCAATCCAAACAGTTAGATGTGATCTCTACAATAAAATGTGCTTGGAGACCAAATTTTACATTTTTTGGAAACTTTTTACTATTTATTAAGTCAGTTTTAAAATTGCTGATTTTAATAAACAGAGAAAAATTTCTGGATCATTGAAAATAGGGATTTTAAAACTAGCTTAATAAATAGGAAAAAAATTCAAAAAAAATATAAAATTTGGTCTCCAAGTACATTTTAATATGATATTCAATTGAATGGTTTGGATCGACTGTTTGAAATTTGAAAATATAAAAACCGAAGCGTTTGTTCCACGGCCAAGGAACAAATGTTTTGATATTAGCCAACCTATATATATATATATATAGGTTGGCTAATATCAAAACGTTTGTTCCTAAGCCCTCGTGCAACCGAATGGTTTTCGGATTTCAAAGTCCAAACGGTTGATCTAAACCGTTAGATGTGATCTCTATATTAAAATCTGCTTGGAGACCAAATTTTACATTTTTTGGAATTTTTTCACTATTTATTAAGGCACTTTCAAAATAGCTGATCACATGGTCCAGAATTCAGTTGCACTATTTTTACTGTTCATCCGGATCAGCAATTTTGAAAATGCCTTAATAAATAGTAAAAAAATTCCAAAAAATGTAAAATTTGATCTCCAAGCACATCTTAATATAGAGATCACATCTAACGGTTTGGTCGACCTTTTGGACTTTGAAAATCCGAAAACCATTTGGTTGCACGAGGGCTTAGGAACAAGTGTTTTGATATTAGCCACTATATATATATAGAGAGAGAGAGAGAGAGAGAGAGACTATGGTGAGTTGTGAAGTAAAATAACGATTTACTTCACGTTCATATTCCATTTTGAAAATCCAAACCACCGATCCGAACTGCTCAACATGATCTCCATATTGAAATGTGCTTGGAGACCAAAATTTACATTTTTTGGAATTTTTTTACTATTTATTAAGCCACTTTGAAAATTGCAGATCCGGGTGAATAGTAAAAAACAGTAAAAAATTCTGGACCATTCGATTAGCGATTTTCAAAGTGGCTTAATAACAGTAAAAAAATTCCAAAAAATGTAAAATTTGGTCTCCAAGTACATTTCAATATGGAGATCATGTTGAGCGGTTCGGATCGGTTGTTTAGATTTTCAAAATAAGAATATGAGCGTGAAGTAAAAATGACCTCTTACTTCGCAACTCACCATAGCCCAGCTCTATATATATATAGAGAGAGAGAGAGAGAGAGAGAGAGATAGGCTAATATGCTTTTAGTAGCATTTCGACCGAAATGCTTCCAATTCAAATTGGATTTTCAAAGTCCAAACAGTCAATCCAAACCGTTAGATGTGATCTCTATATTAAAATTTGCTTGGAGACCAAATTTTACATTTTTTGGAATTTTTTACTATTTATTAAGCCACTTTGAAAATTGCTGATCACATGGTCCAGAATTTGGTTGCACTGTTTTTACTGTTCACCCGGATCAGCAAGTTTCAAAGTGGCTTAATAAATAGTAAAAAAATTCCAAAAAATGTAAAATTTGGTCTCCAAGCAAATTTTAATATAGATGGAACATCTAACGGTTTGGATTGACTGTGTGGACTTTGAAAATCTGATTTTGAATTGAAAGCATTTCGGCCGAAATGCTACTAAAAGCATATTACCCTATCTATATATATATATATATATATAGATATATATATCTATCTATCTATAGGTTGGCTAATATCAAAACGTTTGTTCCGGAGCCATGGTGCAACCAATTGGTTTTCCGATTTTTAAAGTTCAAACGGTCGATCCAAACCATTAGATGTGATCTCTATATTAAAATGTTCTTGGAGATCAAATTTTACATTTTCTGAAAAAAATTTATTATTTATTAAGCCAGTTTTAAAATCGCTAATTTTAATAAAAGTGAAAAATTATGGATCATTGAAAACAACGATTTTAAAACTGACTTAATAAATAGTAAAAAAATTCCACAAAATGTAAAATTTTGTCTCCAAACACATTTTAATATAGATTGAATGTTGAACGGTTTGGATCTACTGTTTGGACCTTGAAAATGTAAAAACCAAAACGTTTGTTCCACGGCTTAGGAACAAACGTTTTGATATTAGCCAACCTATATATGTATATATATATAGGTAGAAAACGTTTTTGATCTGAATGGTACATAATTTTCAGATCAAGTGATTTTCTACCTATCTAAAAAAATAGTAAAAGAATTCTAAAAAATGTAAAATTTGGTTTGCAAGTACATATTCATATGGAGATCATGTTGAACGGTTCGGATCGACCGTTATGATTTTGAAAACTCAAATATTGAGCCGTAGCACGGAGGCCCTTTATGCTACGCGTAGCACTGTAGCCAACTCCTATATATACATATATATAGTGATGCTACGATGCTTTGGGAAGTAAACATCCAGTCCCTTGACAAATGAAACACTTGACAAATGAAACACATTCAAATCCAAGGGTTTGCGACTAAGCAACAAAGTGTTCTCAAATTTTGCAACTCCTAGAAACAACTATCATGTCGATAAGCGCCTAGTGTTCGGCAAATTTGAAATGGAGGGAAGGTAAAGAGGTCCAGAGGTGTTCCCACCTCTTTGACAGCACACATGTCTGAACTGCCTTTTTAGTGTTAAGCAGTCCCAAGATTTGGCAAAGTATCGGGCCGGACAATTTGCTTATGAAGTCAGAGTTTCCTTTGCTTGAGATTTTAGCCCTCTCCATTGTGTTATTTTAGCTCTCATAGGCATTCACTCGAACACCTTTCACTAGCTAAAAAAAAACAAAGGCACAATAAGAAAGTATTTACTGGAACCATGAGTTAATCAGACACAGAAACAACTAAAATCAAAATAAATAGGTGAGATTTAACAGTCCCAGTACTTTAATTTTAACTAAAGTATACATCAAAATCGTAAACCCTAAGCATAGCTAGAAGGGAAAAAAAAGGAAGAATTAAAACTCACCTGTAGGAAAACACAGACTATTTCGATTAAATTATGTATGGTTTTAGTTCTGGTCCTGGCCCATAGAAAGGCCCAAAAAAAAGAAATATACTATTACTACAAAAAAAATTATGAGTAGGTTTAAAATGTCTCATTCATGCTGTATATTTTTCTCTCTTACAAGATTAATAATAAGCTCAAATAAAAGTTGAAACTAGATTAAAGAAAGAGAAAAATGAAAAAGGTTGTTTGTTTTCAGTAGGGAAATAAGTAACTTTTTGGAAAATAAAATATTCAGAAATATTAATGTGTATTTGAAATAAGATAATTGTACTTTTTGGAAAATAGATTGCTTCATATCAAATTTGCTATGTCTATTGCTCCACTATTATAAAATGGGTTAATTTGGCAACAAAATCTGAGTAGAACTAGGGTGTTCTTAAGCTCACCAAGTCCCTTTGTGAGCTTAACTCAAAAACTCATTGAATTGGTTTTAAACGACACATCCAAACCGTTGAAACCGATCTACTTCACGAGTGATGCATTTACATGTCAAATTTATAAATTTTTGAACTAATTTAGTATAAAGTCAAGCAGTCAAAAAAAGATGGTTTATAAGTTAATTTTAATGTGTTCATTTTTTATTATTTTTTTACCGCTTGACTTTATATTAAATTAGTTCGAAAATTTAAAAACTTGACATGTAAACTCATCACTCGTGAAGTAGATCGGTTTCAACGGTTTGGATGTGTCGCTTGAAACCAATTCGATGGATTTTTGAGTTAAGCTCACAAAGAAACTTGGTGAGCTTAAAAACACCCTAGTTCTACTCACAAAATCTCCGGAGGCTGGACAAAAAAAATTTTCAGACACAATTCTATGAGGCTATTGATTTTTCTATAGATATTTATTTTTATTTTATTTTTCCTAAATTTCTGAATTTCTGAATATTTTTTTTATATTTATATGGTATAGGAGACGTGACTTGATTCAAGGAATGGGCTGAAATAAGAGGTAGGCTAGGCTGAAATTGAGCCCATTTAATCAGAGTGTATTGCATGTTATATTATGTTGTTGGATCAGTGTTTCAGGCCTAGGAAAGTTATATATGATATATCCACAGATAATTATATATTTTGATTTCTCAGGCCCAAATATTTCTAACATGAAATCATCCAAGTAAAACCCAATATCCCCTTCTCTCAAAAAAAAAAAAAAAGAAACCCAATATATCTAGGGGTGTTCATCGGTTCGGTTTGGTTGAAACCGGACCGAACTAGGCAAACCAAAGTAATAATTCGGTTTCTAAAATAGAACCGAACCGAACCGATTTAGCATTGCAGAACCGAACCGAATCAAAGTTTTATTTCGGTTTGTTCGGTATGTTTGGTTCAAATCAAAATATATTAATTTTTTATTTGAAACAATTGATTTATAATAAACCGAAGTATTCAGAAATAAACCGAAGTATTTAAAGAAATTATTTAAGAAATAAACCGGGGTATTAAGAAATAAACCGGGGTGGTCCAGACCAAATTCATAATATATAAAAGTTTGGTCGGTTCGGTTATTTCGGTTTTGAAAATTTCTAAACCGAACCGAACCAAAATTATAATTCGGTTTAAAAAGCAAACCAAACCAAACCATTAAACCGAAAACACTGAACCATTTGGTCCAAACTAATTCGGTAATACTCAAATAAAAAACCGAACCGTTTGATGTTATTCAAGTTATGGTCTGATTTAAAAGGATACAAGGTAATGATCGTTCTGATACAATAGGGCAAGGTGATACTCAAAATTCTAGGATGTCATATGGTCACTTGCACACATATGTACAGATTGATTCATGAACAAGGGAGAGAGTAATTGGGTCAGAATACAGAGAAAACTAATAAATTATATGTACATGGGCCGAAAAGAAAATTATATGGTTTCCGTAACAAAGGGATAAGACCAGCACCTTATTAATATCACATTCTCTGTTTGCTAAAATAGAGACCATTATCTGGAGAAGCCCTTGCAACTTGCACAAACAGCAGCAATCCTGGAGGTACAATATTGTTTTTCAATATTTTTTATTTTCTATTCTTTCATTTTTCTTTGTTGTGTGTTGTGCAATTAGCTGGAATTAAATTATGGCCTTCAATTTTTGATAATTATGTTTATACCCCTGAAAACCAAAGTTCAATGACTGTAAAAAACTTAAAGCATCATTTTGTCGCTTAATTTGAGCTGTCATCTCACCTTTTTGTTTTCCCTTCTATTGTATATCTTTGCTTGATGGGCAGATTATCCACGGTCTGATTGGTAAGTAATTATTTTTCATCTTTAGATAATAATTATTGTTTTTTCCTATGGTTATTGCTGATTTACTAAGTTGATCATTGTAGGATTGGTTAGATCATCTGTGTCAGCTACTCTGGCCACAAATTGGGTCTCTAGGCTATTTGTTACTTCGGGCATTTTATACAACTTTCTTGAGGTATGATTTCCTGTTCAAATCAAGCTAAGAAAAAAAAAACAAACTCAATGATGAAATTCTCTTTTCTGATTGGTTTCTGTACCTTTTGGTTCTATAGACAAGGACTTATATTCTGGTTAGCTCTCTTGTTATTAGTTGGTCAATTGCTGAGTTAAATATTCTCAAAACATAAAAAAAATAGGGGGGAAAAATAGAGGACCAGTATAGTTTTATGTTAATTGATAATAACTTTCTTTGCAGATAATCAGATACTCCTTTTTTGGTATGGAAGAGGCTCTTGGCTTTACACCTTCGTGGCTCCTATGGCTTAGGTTATTGCCATGACTCTCATTTCCTTACATACAAGATTCAAAATCCTTTCATACAGATATATCACACTCTTAATTTTATAGCCAACTGGTATCACAAGCGAGGTTGGCCTAATTTATATTGCTCTACCATATATCAAGGTAACTGAAAAAACAATAATGAAGAAATATGTTTCCTAATTGCTATATCTGATTTGCATTGTGCTAGGCCCATACATGAACTTTTGCCGAGTCTAACAAAAAGTGCTCAGAAACATATCTTTTATCCACTATGAACCTCATATCAATTAGTTCAGTAATGATTTCTCCTGGAGATTATATCATTCTTCTAGGTGCTTGGCTTCTTCGATGCATATTTTTGCATTGTTACTCTTAAGCCCCAGTGTTGAGAACTTATTTTAGTTATATAATCCATGGTTTTCTGCAAATAATATAGAAGGGGACAAATTTGTGCGATAAGGAAAACATCCATATCTATGAATATTTCCTTCATTTAAGAAAGAGTGTGTTTATTTTGCAAATAAACCCTGGGTACTTGTTGAAAGAACAAAAAACATTTCGATAACTCCTGTTTTCACCACAGGCATCAGAGAAATACAGCTTAAGGATGCCAAACAAGTGGAACTTCTCCTTTGATTATTACTTTGCATCAATTGGCGTACTTGGAATCTATCTCCCAGGTTCGTTTCTATTGTATTTGATATTTGATAGATAGGGTTTCCAGCTTTATCATGTTCTATTTTGTATTGTGATTCTTGCATTCTTTTATGTTTCTATAGGTGCCCGCACATGTACATGTATATGCTTGGGCAAAGAAAGAAGGCTCTCTCCAAATTAAAGGCTGCATAAACATAATTTCATATAGTAACTTGGTTGTATGTGGAGTTGTTAAAATTCGCATGTTTTAAGCCTTGGTAGGGAAATATTAATACTTGGAGTAAACTCGAAATCCCAAGGTTTGCTGTATTTGAGGAGAATTTGATGTCATTACAAATCTCTACTATCTTTTAAGATAAATTAGAAGAGCATAAAAAACCTTAGCTAAGACTCAAAGCTGACTTCATAATTGGAAATTCAAATGAGATAATTAGCCAAAATATCAAACTTTTAACATTTCAACAGCTAATTTCACTCCGTCGGCCAGAAACTTTCAATTCCCACGGCAACGCATGGCCGGCACTTGACTAGTATATATAAATGGTTCTACAACCATGTACAATTTACTGACACCTTAATACACGATATCCGCAGACACGGTTTCAAAACCATGTACCACCCTAGCTATTTTTTAACCGTATGTACTCCATGATTCTGTAGTACTGTATGTTTTGCCGATATGCAACTATTTTTTTTATTTAACTGACCAAAAAAAAAGTTAAATTCGTTTAACAAAGTATATATACATCTTGAAAGACAAGACACCACTTTTTCTGACATTATTTTTAGAATTTTATTATGCTATTTTTTGCATTTAAATTTTGTTATGATATTCTCTACCATCATGGTGATTGATTTCTTATATATCTCATTAAAATAAACCACTGATTTGATAAAATGACAAAATAGCAAAGTACACAACAAATTCTTTGAGTAGCTACTAACAATATTAATTACTACATATCAAATTATAAAATCAAAGAAAATAAATAATTTATGTTTTAAAATTCAACACAATAGTCACCACTTCTTTTAATATTCGTTAAGGTTTTTTATTTACTATACGTGAAAACCACCGTAGTAAAATTAATTTTTTCATTTTGTTCTATTTAGTAAATTAATATACATCTACTTTAAACTTGTTTACATGATAAAAAGGGTCATAACTCAATAAGATCTGATGAAAGCACATGCATGCATGATACTCCGTCTCTATGTTAATAATTTCCTATTCTTTTTTAGGTACACATGACTACATGAGGAGCTTGGTGCAGATCGATATTGGATCTGAACTCGATTAAGTCAACGAAATTAAACAAATGAATTCGGTAGACCTCGAGATCCACTGAATTAATTAAACAAAATAAAATCAATATACCTCGGATTCGCGTGCCTAGAGATGACTTACAATGTACTCCAAATCAATCTGTATGGACTAAGAATTTCATACAATTGAAGAGGAACGCAATCATATTCTCCTACATGGTAACAAAAAAAAATTGATTTTCATTTTGATCAAATTTATAAGGAGCGAACAAAGAAGAATTTAATCTTGCCGAATTAACTTTCCCCATCTCCATTTTAAAGTTTTGAACCAAAAAAAAAATTGTTTTGAAAAATTTAGCAATCCTATATATATAGTAGTATCGTGCCCGTGCGTTGCACCGGAACATACAATAATAAAATATAAAAGAATTCTCACACAGAAATAGACCAATGAAAAAAAATATTCAACAATATCCATGAATGATATTAAAATAGATTGGTTCTAAATCTAAATTATAAATAAAAAGTTAATTAGTATAATAAAGTCCAATGAGAAATAACAACGACTTTGTGCAAATTAAAGATATCATGGTAGTAGCTATATTATACATTGTATCGGTCAAAAATAAAGAAAATATTTAATTGTTACAATTCATATAATAAAATTAGACCGAAATTTTTGTTTATACCCTTTCAAAAAAAAGATAAACCAAAACATCCCAAATTATGAGGATTCAAACAATACCAGGGCCTCCAAACCAATCTGCGGCCCCATTTTTTGAGAGCTATAGATTGGTTTGGAGGTCCTTCAAAAACCTAAATATATTTAATATTACAGTCATTATTTAGGTTTTTTGGGAGCCGCCAAGCCAATCTGCGGCCCCCTCCAAGAATAGAGCCGCATATTGGTTTGGAGTCCCTAGTATTTTTTGAATTCCTCATAATTTGAGGTGTTTTGGTTTATTTTTTTCTTTAAATATGGTATAAATATTTTTTTTGGAAAATTAGAATTATTAAACTAATATGGCTCATATCTTATTTCTCACTCAACCTCCCAGTAAACTGTATTTTTGGTAACCTTCTGGGGCATGCATTTTTGGTAATCTTTTGGGTCTCTCATATAATTTTTTCAACATTACTACAAAAAAACACTTTGCTGTCGGGCGAAATCGCTATCCGCAATTGGATTCCGCACCGATGGCTATTGCCCCGATAGGAAAGGCATATATACATATGCCATCAGCTAGAACCGATGACGTTTAGCTCCAACACCATCGGTTGGAAATAAGGGACAGATGGGAATAATAGTTTTTCGGTCGTTAAATTAGCCGTTTAATATAGAAACGCCATCGTCTATTGGGTGTTATTAGCCGATTGCAAAAGTGTCTTACACCATCTGTTGTGGTTGAGTTGGCGTTGACAGGTCCTAGTTTGTCATCTGTTATTATTTTGAACCGTTGGCGATTTATTTATATATATTTTTAATTATATATGTCTATATTAGGGGCTAGCCACCATATATAGCAAAATAAACAACATAATTGTCAAACAAACTGCACTAAAAACAACTAAGAACCCTATTTTTTTCACTGAGTCAAGATGACAAGCAAAATGAAAAATATCAGCACATGAGGACCGTGTATTTAAGTAAAGATTCTATTTCCTAATCAAAACCATAATTGTTGAGCTTGAGGGCATTTTTGGAAGAAATGAGTAGTAGTCTCTTTTTTGGTACAAAACTGACAAGTCAATCTTCCAGGCCACCCTCTTTTTCTTAAGTTCTTTTTAGTCAATATACGATTATGAAGAACTAACCAATAAAAATTCTAATTTTAGGTGGTATTTGTAGGTCCCAGATAATAGCAGACTTATTGGCTTTAATTCCTCTAAAGTTCAATAGTTGTATACAGATTTAAACGTAAACTGTCCTGAAGTATCCCATCTCCAAGCTATCTTATCCATACAATGAGTAAAACTAGCTGAGCTAATAAGGTAAAGGATTTCCTGTCATTCCTTATCTAATATACCACTAAGACTTCTTCTAAATCTAACAACATTTCCTTGAGATAGGATCACTGCAGCTATTGTAATATTCTGATTGGAACAGATTCTATACAATTGAGGGTATTTAGTAGATAGGGAACAGTTACCAGACCATATTACATTCCAAAATTCTAATTGAGATTCTATACAATTTAGTAAATTAATACACATCCACTTTAAACTTGTTTACATGATAAAAAGGGTCGTCATAACTCAATAAGATTTGATGAAAGCACATGTATGCATGATACTCCGTCTGTTAGTTAATAATTTCCTATTCTTCTTTAGGTACACATGACTACATGAGGAGCTTGGTGCAGATATTGGATCTGAACTCGATTAAGTCAACGAAATTAAACAAATGAATTCGATAGACCTCGAGATCCACTGAATTAATTAAACAAAATAAAATCAATACACCTCGGATCCGCGTGCCTAGCTAGAGATGACTTACAATGTACTCGAAATATTCCCACCATGTGAATGCATGCTTGGTTTCTTGCACCTTGGACTGCTCGAGTCCGCATCGTCTGCATTAACTCAAAAGAGCATCTTTTGAGCTAACGCATCTCGGCCGTCTGATTTTAAACGGAGTCAATCCGGCCACAGCCTATAATTCAGGGGCCCTTTAATATTAGTGTAGATCTAGTTCGCAGAAATCTTAAAGCGAATCAGACGGTCTAGATACATTAACTCAAAAGATTTTTTTTTTTAGTTAATGCAGAGGATATGAATTCGGGTTTGCACCATTTTTTTATTAATAGGAAAGACAAAAAAATATCGACATTGAGGAACAATTTCGTAAGATTTTGAAAAATAGAAAGAACGTTATGGTTTGTAATGTCTAGGACACTGTAGCTAGACGTTATAAACCATAACGTCCAGTTAATCTGATCACTAATGATATCTAATTAACAAAAAAACACTGTGGCTGGACGTTATGGTCTATGACGTCCAGCTACAGTATTTTTTTTGTTTGGACATTATAGAGCTTGATGGCCAGAGTTTTTTTCCTGATCGGTTAATTAGCGAACTGAATTAGGTTAAGATTTTTGGATTATCTAAACGTTATGGACCATTTGAATTAGTAGTTTGAAGTATATTCGATGTCTTGAAGTTAAGTTTATCAAGAATTTGATGAGCGGAAGAACACCCGAGTTCTACTTTTAATATAAGTATATAATGATTCGAAATGCTAGCTGTTTGCATTTAGATTCCCACCAACGTGTAATTGCTTTAGTCAAATCATCTTGTTCAGCCCAAACTTTTTTCAATATTGAACCGAAGATAGAGGATAAATATAAAGGAAAATGAAGGATAATAAAGAAAATTTTATGGGACCTTTTCTGCCCCTACGTGTAGTAGTCAATTAATTCTATACAGCTCGCTACACAGAGAGACTAAGAATGCGTAGCAGAGGATCTGTATAGTCTTCTCTTGTCCACATTGACCATTTGCCTCTATAAATATCCTATGTTTTCTATAATTAGCCTCCTCAGCATTTGAAGAAACAGCCACAGAGACGAAGACAAGCGTCATCTCCTCTCCTCTT
Source organism: Carex kokanica (assembly GCA_025461125.1). Lineage (NCBI taxonomy): Eukaryota > Viridiplantae > Streptophyta > Magnoliopsida > Poales > Cyperaceae > Carex > Carex kokanica. Next base: position 691,559 of record JAJGRX010001496.1, read on the forward strand.
GGGTACTTATCTCAACATTTTCTCTCTAATTCTCAGCATCTTTTGTTTTAATACTAATTTGTATTTGTCTGATTGGTAAGTTTTCACAACTAGTTCAGTGTATATACGCTGAATAGTTGTGCAGGGAGATTTGTTAGTTTCTTATCACAGATAATGGGTGTCTTTTGTTTTGGTTGCTTTAGATCTGAGACTGATGAGACCGTTATCTGTTAGTAAGATTTAGTCATCTGAATAGTGGTCTAAATTCTAGTTTAAGTAAATTAGGCAGATTGCCATGTTTGTAACAATTATTATATATCTAGGTTTCAATCTAGGTTTCAATCTTTAACTATTTATATCTTGTATTTAGTCGAATTGGCAATTAATAATACTTAGACTAAAATATTTAATAATACAATTTGGGCAAAATGGAATAGTATTAACATTTATAAGTTGTATTTTACATACTAAAATGTGGCCAAAGTTTTAGTCTAAAAAGGAAAGGTATAAATCTCATTGTCTGATTATTTAATTATATATATAATCTCATATGTTATTTAAATGGGAATTATCTAGGAAGTTTTCTTTTCAGTGTTTGTTGTTTTACCTAGGATGTCAAAGAAACTTTTGTATTTGTTTACCCAATCCATATGGTATTTGATAAAAATGTATGATCAAGATTTTTTTTTTCTGTTAATTTAGCAAGTATGGATAAGGGTAAGAATTTTTTTTACCTTAATTATCGGATAAGAATATGAATATGAGCTATGTCGTACTCGTTAGAGGGTAATTGATAAAATAAATTATATATGTAATTTTTTTATTTGTACGTATCAATATACATTTCATTATTTAATATCGTTTTATTTTATATAAAATTTATATCATTTTCTTTAGTTAATAATTTACATTAAAAAATAATTTAACAAAATATATAATTTTATATTTAATGTAATTTTTTATTTGTTGTAGTTTTTAATTAAATAATATAGGTACTAATTTATCTGGTAGTTACCCATTATTTGGTAATTACCCATTAGTTTTTAAAAAATAAGGATAAGAGTAAGGTATGTATACCGCTAATACTTAATGGAAAAAGGAAATTTGATTGAACTGTTTTCACGTGAAAGCAACAAATTATCTAACGAAACCTTAACTTTTGATTAACCTGAATATGGTTTGCCATGTTTCTTCGATTTACATCCGTACGTATTCAATATTTAATCACATTGCATATTATTTCAGAACATCGGGAAGAGGTACGTAGTATCCACATCAACAAAAATGAGTAATGATGCAATTCAACCAGTAGATGAAATATCCACATCAAAAGAAATGGATGACTGGGTTCTGGAGATAGAAGCTCAACCCAACCCTGGCATTTCCCATGCAACCAGACCATCCATGGATAGTAACATTGAAAAATATCCATCAATATTTGGTAAATGGGAATGTTGGGATGATTTTGGGGTCTCTTTCATACCTGAATCTCAAAAGTGGATATATGTTGCATGTATGAGGCACTGCTTTGGTCTCAATGTACGTGCATACCTTGAATACATGCAAGACAAGGTAGATCTAGCCTGGAGCTACTACCGTGGGGTCGATGTAAAATTTCGTGTTGAAAATAGCAAACGTTTCATAGAACACCTACTGGTCAATAGTTGCTACTTAATATTTGTCATGGTTTTGTTATCACAAAATACAGACCTATGCGATCATTGGTATGAAATAGTTAAGAAAAGTAATTATGTTGCGAAAGGTCTAACGTTTACCGACATTGAAAATATAAAACATTTTATAATACAAGATCCAGGGAAGAACGTATGTTACATGTTGACCATGAACTATCAGATACCATGGTTTGTTGTCGAAGTGGTATATACAAAACATTCCAACTTAAGCAAACTTTTTGATACCCCAATCGACAAAATTGCGTACTTCTTCTGTGAACGCTTGTATCCAGACTCTCTCTACGAAATTGATGGAGATGGTACCAAGGTTGAAAATGGCTTCAAACATCTACTACACATCTTCCATTGGTCTCGGGCCCCCGATGGGAAGCATAAGGTTTCATACGAAAATGCCATTATTGCTAACTTCCATATACCTAGTGCAACAGAGTTGCAATTATCTCAAACTGTTTTCATTGAGGGTGGCTCCATTGATGTGTCTTACGGTTACAGGAGAATATCTGGAGTGATGCAATTGAAACCCTGGCACCTTTTGAATTACAGCAATAAACTCTATGAAAGTCTTTTAATATTTGAAGACCGGTACACCGGTATTGGGAAACCCTTCACGTCCTATGTTACATGCATGGCGTGCTTGCTAAAAAGAGAAGCAGATGTAGTAGTATTGCGAGAGAGTGGTATCATCCCAAACCTGGGCAACAAGGATGTTTTGTGTTTGGTACAAGACCTCAAAAATTTAATTAACGATAATCTCTATTTGCCGAATGAGCTGTTCATTTTGCAGAAGAATGTGATGGAACATCATAAAAAAAGTGTCTGCAGAGTAATTCGAGAGTTAATTAGAGAGTTCAAGAAACGCTACTGCTCCAATCCATGGATAACCATCTCTGTCATTGCCGGCATCTTATTGTTTGTCCTTACTTTTCTTCAAACCTTATATGGTATGCTTAGCTACTACAATCAATGATTACGCTAAGCTAAGTATACACCTATATTTTTACATCATCTTTTATCCTTTTCTTTTATTTCACAATATCATGCATGCAATTTAAATTGTGGGGTTTATCTTTATTCAATTCACTATGTTGTTTGTTGTGACATTCTGTATGTTTTGTAATTTTTCAATGTAATTTATTTGTCATTTTTTATGTGCCTATATGTGACAATGTGTGATTTTTAGTCGTTGTACAAATATTATTTCACCGAACATACAACTTATTCTCTATACAAGCATGTATGTAACTTTTTCTTTATTAAAACTGAACTTTTCTTATGAGGACATACGATTCCTCCCGAATCATGAGTGTTTCTTCAAACACGCCATCCGAAATATTAATTAGCGGCCTTTCAAACACGCCATCCGAAAGTTTTGATATTTTACAGCGTTTTGGGCTTCTTCTTTTTTCAGGCGTTATGTGAAACATCGGCAAAAATCATGAAAATTTTAAAAAAATATATATTGCTGCTACAATGGATGGTGAAGAATGCATCAACCACGTACTGCTATTAAAAAAATATGAACATACATTGACACCGCTAAATCCAATCAAAATATGTTTACACATGAATGCAATAGAAAACCATTATCTTCTTGTTGATATTTCTTTTTAGATAAGCATACAAAACTAGAAACCTCTTGCTGCTAGGGATAATGCAATAGCCCTGCTCCAATTCTTCTACAGTCATCTGCAAGCAGAATAGTCAGTCTAAAATCTTAGTCCTGTAACAACAACTCCTATGTAAACCGGCTTTTCCTATCATATTACTCTAGTTTTTTTTAGTGCCAGGAGTTCTAATTGAGTTCTCATACGTATCATAGGGCTCACTCTTTCTACAATGGAATCCTTTCATCTATGAATTCAATTATTTGGGTTCAAGGTGAACTGATGTTTCCTAATAGTGGTGTGTATTGTCACTCTACTAAATTTGAAAATTAGCTTTGAGTGATATTAAGCCCACTAAGACAATCAGTAGTGTGACCTAGCGTGAGATGAAGATGAGTTTTCTTTTGATAATTCCACCAACGTGTAATTGCTTTACTCAAATCATCTTGTTTAGCCCAAGTTTTTTCCATATTGAACCGAAGAGAGTATAAATTTATAGGAAAATGAAGTATAATAAACAAAAATGTATAATTGCCCAATATATAATTGCCCAATATATACAGCTCGCTACACGGAGAGACTTCAAATGCGTAGCAGAGGATCTGCGTAGTCTTCTCTTGTCCACTTGACCATTTGCCTGTATAAATATCCTTGGTTTTCTAATTCGCCTGGAGAAAGAGCCATAGACACAAGGACAGGCGTCCTCTCCTCTTTGGTACATATCTCTACATGTTCTCTCTAATAATTCTCAGCATCTTATTTTTCTAATACTAATTTTTATTTATCCGATCGATAAGTTTTCACAACAAGTTCAAGTTATCTATCTTAGATCAAAATAGTAGTTCTTGAGCCGTAACTACCAATTTGGTTTTGTGATTTTCAAAGTCCAACGTTCAACATGATATCTATATTAAAATGTTCGTGGAGACAAAATTTTATATTTTTTGTAATTTTTGTACTATTTATTAAGATGGTTTGAAAGTCCAACCAGTCGATCCAAACCATTCAACATTCAATCATATTAAAATGTGCTTGGAGACCAAATTTTATATTTTTTTTGAATTTTTTCTATTTATTAAGCTAGTTTTAAAATTGTTGTTTTCAAATGATACAGAAGTTTTTCACTCTTTATTAAAATCAGCGATTTTAAAACTGGCTTGATAAATAGTAAAAAAAATTCTAAAAATATAAAATTGGGTCTCCAAGCACATTTTAATATAGAAATCACATTTAACTGTGGTGCAACCAATTGGTTTTCCGATTTTTAAAGTTCAAATGGTCGATCCAAACCATTAGATGTGATCTCTTTATTAAAATGTTCTTGGAGATCAAATTTTACATTTTTTGAAATTTTTTTATTATTTATTAAGCCAGTTTTAAAATCGCTAATTTTAATAAAAGAGAAAAATTCTGAATCATTGAAAACAACGATTTTAAAACTGACTTAATAAATAGTAAAAAAATTCCACAGAATATAAAATTTTGTCTCCAAACACATTTTAATATAGATTGAATGTTGAACGGTTTGGATCTACTGTTTGTACCTTGAAAATGTAAAAACCAAAACGTTTGTTCCACGGCCTAGGAACAAACGTTTTGATATTAGCCAACCTATATATGTATATATATAGGTAGAAAACATTTTTAATCTGAATGGTATAGAATTTTCAGATCAAGTGATTTTCTACCTATCTAAAAAAATAGTAAAAGAATTCTAAAAAATGTAAAATTTGGTTTGCAAGTACATATTCATATGGAGATCATGTTGAAAAGTTCGAATCGACCGTTAAGATTTTGAAAACTCAAATATTGAGCCATAGCACGGAGGCCCTTTATGCTACCCGTAGCACCGTAGCCAACTCCTATATATATATATATATATATAGGCAAATTCTTCTATGGACACAAGGACCTATTTGTAAAATGAACATATTTTCATTTTCAAAGTTCAAACAGTCGATCCGACCGTTCAACATTATCTCCATATTAAAATGTACTTGGAGATCAAATTTTACATTTTTTTGAATTTTTTTACTATTTATTAAGTATTTTACAAAATTCAATGGTCTGAATTTGACTAGTTTTTGTAAAATACTTAATAAATAGTAAAAAAATTCAAAAAAATGTAAAATTTGACCTCCAAGTACATTTTAATATGGAGATAATGTTGAACGGTCGGATCGACTGTTTGAACTTTGAAAATGAAAATATGTTCATTTTACAAATAGGTCCTTGTGTCCATAGAAGCATCTCTCATATATATATATAGAGTGATGCTACGATGCTTTGGGAAGTAAATATCCAGTCCCTTGCTTGACAAATGAAACACATTCAAATCCAAGGGTTTGCGACTAAGCAACAAAGTGTTCACAAATTTTGCAACTCCTAGAAGCAACTATCATGTCAATAAGCACCTAGTGTTTGGCAAATTTGAAATGGAGGGAGGGTAAAGAGGTCCAGAGGTGTTCCCACCTCTTTGACAGCACACAGAAGCAACTAAAATCAAAATAAATAGGTGAGATTTAACAGTCCCAGTACTTTAATTTTAACTAAAGTATACATCAAAATAAATAGGTGAGATTTAACAGTCCCAGTACTTTAATTTTAACTAAAGTATACATCAAAATCGTAAACCCTAAGCATAGCTAGAAGGGAAAAAATTAAAAGGAAGAATTAAAACTCACCTGTCGGAAAACACAGACTATTTCGATTAGATTTTGGTACTGTATTTGAATATCTCTGCTTGAGAATCAAGTGGCGAAGTGGCCATAAACCACTTTTCTTCTTCTTAATTTCTTTGGTTCATCGTTTGGGTTTTATAGCTGGTCCGGTCCAGGCGCAGTAGAACCGCTTAAACTTTACAAATTATGTATGGTTTAGTTCTGGTCCTGGCCCATAGAAAGGCCCAAAAAAAGAAATATACTATTACTACAAAAAAAATTATGAGTAGGTTTAAAATGTCTCATTATATTCATGCTATATATTTTTCTCTCATACAAGATTAATAATAAGCTCAAATAAAAGTTGAAACTAGATTAAAGAAGAGAAAAATGAAAAAGGTTGTTTGTTTTCAGTAGGGAAATAAGTAACTTTTTGGAAAATTAAATATTCAGAAATATTAATGTGTATTTGAAATAAGAGAATTGTACTTTTTGGAAAATAGATTGCTTCATATCAAATTTGCAATGTCTATTGCTCCACTATTATAAAATGGGTTAATTTGGCAACAAAATCTGAGTAGAACTAGGGTGTTCTTAAGCTCACCAAGTCCCTTTGTGAGCTTAACTCAAAAACTCATCGAATTGGTTTTAAACGATACATCCAAACCGTTGAAACCGATCTACTTCATAAGTGATGCATTTACATGTCAAATTTATAAATATTTGAACTAATTTAGTATAAAGTCAAGCGGTCAAAAAAAGATGGTTTATAAGTTAATTTTAATGTGTTCATTTTTTATTATTTTTTGATCGCTTGACTTTATATTAAATTAGTTCGAAAATTTAAAAAATTGACATGTAAACTCATCACTCGTGAAGTAGATTGGTTTCAACGGTTTGGATGTATCGCTTGAAACTAATTCGATGAGTTTTTGAGTTAAGCTCACAAAGAAACTTGGTGAGCTTAAAAACACCCTAGTTCGTTCTACTCACAAAATCTTTGCAGGTTGGACAAATTTTTTTTTTCAAACACAATTCTATGAGGTTATTGATTTTTTCTATATATATTTATTTTTATTTTATTTTTCCTAAATTTCTGAATTTCTGAATATTTTTTTTATATTTATATTGTATAGGAGACGTGACTTGATTCAAGGAATGGGCTGAAATAAGAGGTAGGCTAGGCTGAAATTGAGCCCATTTAATCAGAGTGTATTGCATGTTATATTTATGTTGTTGGATCAGTGTTTCAGGCCTAGGAAAGTTATATATGATATATCCACAGATAATATTTTGATTTCTCAGGCCCAAATATTTCTAACATGAAATCATCCAAGTAAAACCAAATATCCCCTTCTCTCAAAAAAAAAGAAACCCAATATATCTAGGGGTGTTAATCGGTTCGGTTTGGTTGAAACCAGACCGAACTAGACAAACCAAAGTAATAATTCGGTTTCTAAAATAGAACTGAACCGAACCGATTTAGCAATGCAACCGAACCGAACCGAATCAAAGTTTTATTTTGGTTTGTTCGGTATGTTTGGTTCAAATCAAAATATATTATTTTTTTATTTCACTACAGCAAAACAGGACATCTGCGACCGGCATCAGCGACCGCTTCAGTCGCCGGTCGCAGAAGACCCAAAAAAAAATTAAAAAAAAATAAAATAAAAAGTTTTCGGAGACGAACTCTTCAGAAACCGGCGCAAATAGTCTTCTGCGACCGGTTTGTCTCGGTCGCAGAAGAGTACCCTAAAAATTAAACCGCGCAGATCTAAATTTCCTCTCCTGACTTCGCGCCTCTTACCCTCTTACCCTTAGGTTTAGACAAAAAAAAAAAAACCGACGGAAGCCGCCGTTTAGCCCTGCCTTGCCGCCCGACCCCGACCCTGACCCCGCCGCCTGTTCCGCTGCCCGATCCCGACCCCGCCGCCCGACTCCGACCCTGCCGCTTGTTCCTCAGCCGTGCGACGCCACTACTCTGCCTCCCTGTCTCACTCGATTGATACGGTACCAGTGATACCCTTGCTATTCTCCCTCTGATTTGGTGTGTTCTGTTGTTTTGATGCGTGGTTGTGCTTTTCTTGCTTGTTGTGTTAATTGACTACCAGTGGTACCAGTGGTACCAGCCCAGTGAGGCACTGGTACTGGCGCTGTTGCCGGTCTCATTAGTACATTAGTACAGTAGCAATCAGGGGTAGTAAGAAATTTAGGAATTTTACAAGTGCAAATATTGATTCATGTAGCATGCTGGTGGGACTGCAGAATCATGGGTCTATGAAATAATTGATTAATAGGTAAATAAATGGTACTAATTTTGTATAAACTTGGTGATTCACCATACCCAACTCAACTATCCTTTCCTTTCTATTATTTCTGAGGAGAAGGGGTTTGGTGAAGGGGGGCGGGGGTGAGCTGGATTGGGGAGTGGTTTATTTGTGATTGCTTTTGTTTATTATGGGTACCACAAATCAAGTTAGGTGAAAATGTTGCTTGGTAATGATTCTGTACTACATAGCAAACCTCGCATGATAGCATGAGTCTGTATCTTCTAGAGTTCTTTATGATTTGGAATGTGCTGTATGGAAAAACCGGATTGTCTGATTTAATGCACTGGTAGATTTTTTCGGGGCAGGCAGTTTTTAGATTCACAATCAATGGCCGAGATGCTGTCCATTCCAATAGAGTATTGTGGGGATTTGAAGGCAACCTGTATATCCTAGTGCCATGTTGTATTGCTAGGAAATTTTCTATGAGATGTGTCCCGCAGTGCAGTAACTTGCTTATATGGTTAATTGGTCATGAGACGAGTGCTCACACCTCTCTAGAAAGCTATTTTATCGAGCATGGTTGGTACTTGGTACTTACCAGTACTGTCTATACTATATAGTGTACTAATTTTCATGCCTTCTACATCTGTACATTCACTCGCAGTATACCCACTACCATGTATTGCGGTGCAATTAAAAATGTAGGAACATGTCTCATACCTATTATAGGCAAATTGATATATTTCCTGATATATATTCCTTCCAATCTTTATATAGAACCCTCTATCGTCCTTGTCCGTGTAGAGATATATAGCAAGGGCACTTTTGTCATCTTTTAATCTAAATATTGTGCAGAGGAATACTGAGGACATTTCACGAATTGAAATTGGATGATATTTCTTCTGTATTATAGAGCATGTGTAAATTTCCATTTTTTCAGTGTGGTATATGTGATAATTGGGCAATTCACATGGGTTCACATTGGGGAACTCTACACACTGTCTAAATTTTATTTTGTTTCTATCACTAATTATCTCATTTGCTCTGCAGTGATGCAATTGAAGAGAAGCAAACAAAATGGCCTCGCTAAACCCGGGCATTCTACTAAAACTCCTCCAACATATGAACACTGATACTAAAGCTGTAAGTACAATTTAGTGCTGTACTTGAGCTGTAAAGTGGCACCAAGGAAAAACGGGGTTTAATTGTGTTGTGTTTGTTTCTCTAATTTTTATTTCATTTTATTTTATTTTAGACATTTGTTATTTCATGCTTATATATGTTATGTATGTGGGCCTGATTCTAGGATTATGCGGGGGGTGGCAGGGGGGCGGCAGCCCCCTGCGAGCGGTGTCTGAGGTTACGAGAAGTCAATTGCATATGAATCCTTTTATCCGACGGCCCAGATTAGCCTAATTTGTGATCTGTATGTACGACCCAGATTGATTCCCCTTTACAATATATACTTTAGATATTTCATGTTTATGTCGTTTTGTGAATTGTTTGGTACGTACCAATTAAATTGCTTGTGAATTGTTTCATACGTTTTGTACTAATTGAGACGAAAGAAATATAAATGAATAGAATGAGGATAAAAAACAGCAACTGAAAAAAACAGAAAAAAAAAACAGCAACTAAAAAAAACAGAAAAAAAAAAAAATATATCTTCTGCGACCGACTATGGTCTCATCAGCGACCGTTTATTCGGTCTCTGATGGTCTCCCTGTCACGGCAACATATACCATCAGAGACCGATCTGATTGGTCGCAGATGACCCATCTGCGACCGGCGCCACAACCATCTGCGACCGGTGACGTCAGCAGGAATGTATCAGCGACGGGGCCAACTGCGACCGCTACATCTGAGACCGATTTTCGTCTTCTGCGACCGATCTATGTCATCTGCGACCGGCGAAAAACTTATCTGCGACCGATTGAGCCGGTCGCAGATGAGTATTTTTCCTGTAGTGTTTGAAACAATTGATTTATAATAAACCGAAGTATTTAAAGAAAAATTGTTTAAGAAATAAACTGGGGTATTAAGAAATAAACCAGAGTGGTCCGGACCAAATTCATAATACACACTCTTACTTTTATAGCCAACTGGTATCACAAGCGAGGTTGGCCTAATTTATATTGCTCTACAATATATCAAGGTAACTGGAAAAACAATAATGAAGAAATATGTTTCCTAATTGCTATAGCTGATTTGCATTGTGCTTGGCCCATACATGAACTTTTGCCGAGTCTAACAAAAAGTGCTCAGAAACATACCTTTTATCCACTATGGACCTCATATCAATCAGTTCAGTAATGATTTCTCCTGGAGATTATCTCATTCTTCTAGGTGCTTAGCTTCTTCGATGCATATTTTTGCATTGAGAACTTATTTTAGTTATATAATCCATGGTTTTCTGCAAATAATATAGAAGAGGACAAATTTGTGCGATAAGGAAAACATCCAAATCTATCAATATTTCCTTCATTTATGAAAGAGTGTGTTTATTTTGCAAATAAACCCTAGGTACTTGTTGAAAGAACGAAAAACATTTCAATAACTCCTGTTTTCACCACAGGCATAAGAGAAATACTGCTTAAGATGCCAAACAAGTTGAACTTCTCCTTTGATTATTACTTTGCATCAATTGGCGTACTTGGAATCTATCTCCCAGGTTCGTTTCTATTGTATTTGATATTTGATAGATAGGGTTTCCAGCTTTATCATGTTCTATTTTGTATTGTGATTCTTGCATTCTTTTATGTACCTATAGGTTCCCGCACATGTACACGTATATGCTTGGGCAAAGAAAGAAGGCTCTCTCCAAATTAAAGGCTGCATAAACATAATTTCATATAGTAACTTGGTTGTATGTGGAGTTGATTAAAATTCGCATGTTTTAAGCCTTAGTAGGGAAATATTAATACTTGGAGTAAACTCGAAATCCCAAGGTTTGCTGTATTTGAGGAGAATTTGATGTCATTACAAATCTCTACTATCTTTTAAGATAAATTAGAAGAGCATAAAAAACCTTAGCTAAGACTCAAAGCTGACTTCATAATTGGAAATTCAAATGAGATAATTAGCCAAAATATCAAACTTTTAACATTTCAACAGCTAATTTCACTCCGTCGGCCAGAAACTTTCAATTCCCACGGCAACGCATGGCCGGCACTTGACTAGTATATATAAATAGTTCTACAACCATGTACAATTTACTGACACCTTAATACACGATATCCGCAGACACGGTTTCAAAATCATGTACCACCCTAGCTATTTTTTAATCGTATGTACTCCATGATTCTGTAGTACTGTATGTTTTGCCGATATGCAACTATTTTTTATTTAATTGACAAAAAAAATTAAATTCGTTTTAACAAAGTATATATATATCTTGAAAAACAAGGCACCACTTTTTCTGACATTATTTTTAGAATTTTATTATGCTATTTTTTGCATTTAAATTTTGTTATTGATTTCTTATATATATCATAATTAAAATAAACCACTGATTTGATAAAATGACAAAATACCAAAGTACACAACAAATTCTTTGCAAGTAGTAGCTATTAACAATATTAATTACTACATATGAAATTTATAAAATCAAAGAAAATGAATAATTTATGTTTTAAAATTCAACACAATAGTCACCACTTCTTTTAATATTCGTTAAGGTTTTTATTTACTATACGTGAAAACCACCGTAGTAAAATTTATTTTTTCATTTTGTTCTATTTAGTAAATTAATATACATCTACTTTAAACTTGTTTACATGATAAAAAGGGTCATAACTCAATAAGATCTGATGAAAGCACATGCATGCATGATACTCCGTCTGTAAGTTAATAATTTCCTATTCTTCTTTAGGTACACATGACTACATGAGGAGCTTGGTGCAGATCGATATTGGATCTGAACTCGATTAAGTCAACGAAATTAAACAAATGAATTCGGTAGACCTCGAGATCCACTGAATTAATTAAACAAAATAAAATCAATATACCTCAGATTCGCGTGCCTAGAGATGACTTACAATGTACTCCAAATCAATCTGTACGGACTAAGAATTTCATACAATTGAAGAGGAACGCAATCATATTCTCCTACATAGTAACAAAAAAAAAATGATTTTCATTTTGATCAAATTGATAAGGAGCGAACAAAGAAGAATTAATTAGTCTTGCCGAATTAACTTTGCCCATCTCCATTTTAAATTTTTTATGAAAAAAAAATTGTTTTGAAAAATTTAACAATCCTCTATATATACTAGTATCGTGCCCGTGCGTTGCAACGGAACATCCAATAATAAAACATAAAAAAAATCTCATACAAAAATAGACCAATGAAAAAAAATATTCAACAATATCCATGAATGATATTAAAATAGATTGGTTCTAAATCTAAATTATAAATAAAAAGTTAATTAGTATAATAAAGTCCAATGAGAAATAACATCGACTTATGTGCAAATTAAAGATATCATGGTAGTAGCTATATTATACACATTGTATCGGTCAAAAATAAAGAAATATTTAATTGTTACAAGTCATATAATAAAATTAGAACGAAATTTTTATTTATACCCTTTCAAAAAAAAAAAAAACCAAAACATCCCAAATTATGGGGAATTTGAAAAATACCAGGGCCTCCAAACCAATCTGCGGCCCCATTTTTTGAGAGTTATAGATTGGTTTGGAGGTCCTTCAAAAACCTAAATATATTTAATATTACAATCATTATTTAGGTTTTTTGGGAGCCGCCAAGCCAATCTGTGGCCCCCTCCAAGAATAGAGCCGCATATTGGTTTGGAGTCCCTAGTATTTTTTGAATTCCTCATAATTTGAGGTGTTTTGGTTTATTTTTTTCTTTAAATATGGTATAAATAATTTTTTTGGAAAATTAGAATTATTAAATTAATATGGTTCATATCTTATTTCTCACTCAACCTCCCAGTAAACTATATTTTTGGTAACCTTCTGGGGCATGTATTTTTGGTAATCTTTTGGGTCTCTCATATAATTTTTTCAACATTACTACAAAAAAACACTTCGCCGTCGGCGAAATCGCTATCCACAATCGGATTCCGCACTGATGGCTATCGCCCCAATTGGAAAGTTATACACATATGCCATCGGTTAGAACCGATGACGTTCAGCTCCAACGCCATCAGTTGGAAATAAGGGACAGATGGAAATAATAGTTTTTCAGTCGTTAAATTAGTTGTTTAATATAGAAACGCCATCGTCTGTTGGGTGTTATTAGCCGATTGCAAAAGTGTCTTACACCATCTGTTGTGTTTGAGTTGGCGTTGACAGGTCCTAGTTTGCCATCTGTTATTTTTGTGAACTGTTGGCGATTTATTTATATATTTTTTTTAATTATATATGCCTATATTAGGGGCTAGCCACCATATATGGCAAGATAAACAACATAATTGTCCAACTTACTGCACTAAAAATAACTAAGAACCCTATTTTTTCACTGAGTCAAGATGATAAGCAAAATGAAAAATGTCAGCACATGAGGACCATGTATTTAAGTAAAGATTCTATTTCCTAACCAAAACCATAATTGTTGAGCTTGAGGGCATTTAAGGAAGAAATGAGTAGTAGTCTCTTTTTTGGTACAAAACTGACAAGTCAATCTTCCAGGCCACCCTCTTTTTCTTAAGTTCTTTTTAGTCAATATACGATTATGAAGAACTAACCAAATAAAAATTCTGATTTTAGGTGGTATTTGTAGGTCCCAGATAATAGCAGACTTATTGGGTTTAATTCCTCTAAAGTTCAATAGTTGGTATACGGATTTAAACGTAAACTGTCCTGAAGTGTCCCATTTTCAAGCTATCTTATCCATACAATGAGTAAAACTAGCTGAGCTAATAAGGTAAAGAATTTCCTGCCATTCCTTATCTAATATACCACAAAGACTTCTTCTAAATCTAACAACATTTCCTTGAGATAGGATCACTGCAGCTATTGTAATATTCTGATTGGAACAGATTCTATACAATTGAGGGTATTTAGTAGATAGGGAAAAGTTACCAGACCATATAACATTCCAAAATTCTAATTGAGATTCTATACAATTTAGTAAATTAATATTCATCTACTTTAAACTTGTTTACATGATAAAAAGGGTCATAACTCAATAAGATCTGATGAAAGCACATGCATGCATGATACTCCGTCTGTTAGTTGATAATTTCCTATTCTTTTTTAGGTACACATGACTACATGAGGAGCTTGGTGCAGATCGATATTGGATCTGAACTCGATTAAGTCAACGAAATTAAACAAATGAATTCGGTAGACCTCGAGATCCACTGAATTAATTAAACAAAATAAAATGAATACACCTCGGATCCGCGTGCCTAGAGATGACTTGCAATGTACTCGATATATTCCCACCATGTGAATGCATGCTTGGTTTTTTGCACCCCGGACCTCATCCTGCTCAAGTCCGCATCGTCTGCATTAACTTAAAAAAGCATCTTTTGAGTTAATGCATCTCGGCCATCTGATTTTAAATGGAGTCAATCCGGCCACAGCCTATAATTCAGGGGCCTTTTAATATTAGTGTAGATCTAGTTCGCAGGAATCTTAAAGCGAATCAGACGGTCTAGATACATTAACTCAAAAGATTTTTTTTTAGTTAATGCAGAGGATATGAATTCGGGTTTGCACCATTTTTTTATTAATAGGAAAGACAAAAAAAATATCGACATTGAGGAACAATTTCGTTAGATTTTGAAAAATAGGAAGAACGTTATGGTTTGTAATGTCCAGGACACTGTAGTTAAATGTTATAAACCATAACGTCCAGTTAATCTGATCACTAATGATCTTTAATTAACAAAAAAACATTGTAGTTGGACGTTATGATCTATGACGTCTAGCTACAGTGTTTTTTTGTTTTTTTATTTATGGTACCAACAATCCAACATCATATATTTTTTCTTTTCATCATTGGTTTGGACATTATAGAGCTTGATGGCCAGAGTTTTTTTTCCTGTTCGGTTAATTAGC
Organism: Carex kokanica; assembly: GCA_025461125.1. Taxonomy (NCBI): domain Eukaryota; kingdom Viridiplantae; phylum Streptophyta; class Magnoliopsida; order Poales; family Cyperaceae; genus Carex; species Carex kokanica. The sequence goes on from JAJGRX010001496.1 coordinate 706,798, forward strand.
GGACTGGATTAGGTTAAGATTTTTGGATTATCTGAACGTTATGGACCATTTGAATTAGTAGTTTGAAGTATATTCGATGTCTTGAAGTTAAGCTTATCAAGAATTTGATGAGCGGAAGAACACCCGAGTTCTACTTTTATAAATATAAGTATATAATGATTCAAAATGCTAGGTGTTTGCATTTAGATTCCCACCAACGGGTAATTGCTTTACTCAAATCATCTTGTTCAGCCCAAACTTTTTTCAATATTGAACCGAAGATAGAGGATAAATTTAAAGGAAAATTAATGAAGGATAATAAAGAAAATTTTATGGCACCTTTTCTGCCCCTACGTGTAGTAGTCAATTAATTCTATACAGCTCGCTACACCGAGAGACTAAGAATGCGTAGCAGAGGATCTGTATAGTCTTCTCTTGTCCACATTGAGCATTTAATTTGCCTCTATAAATATCCTATGTTTTCTATAATTCACCTCCTCAGCATTTGGAGAAAGAGCCATAGAGACAAAGACAGGCGTCCTCTCCTCTTGGGTACTTATCTCAACATTTTCTCTCTAATTCTCAGCATCTTTTGTTTTAATACTAATTTTTATTTGTCCGATCGGTAAGTTTTCACAACTGGTTCAGTGTATATACGCTGAATAGTTGTGCAGGGAGATTTGTTAGTTTCTTATCCCAGATAATGGGTGCCTTTTGTTTTGGTTACTTTAGATCTTTTACTGATGAGACCGTTATCTGTTAGTAAGATTTAGTTATCTGAATAGTGCAGGTCTGAATTCTAGTTCAAGTAAATTAGGCAGATTGCCTCGTTTGTAACAATTATTATATATCTAGGTTTCAATCCAGGTTTCAATCTTTAACTATTTATATCTTGTATTTAGTCGAATGGCAATTAATAATACTTAAGACTAAAATATTTCATAATACAATTTGGGCAAAATGGAATAGTATTAACATTTATAAGTTGTATTTTACATGCTAAAATGTGGCTGAAGTTTAAGTTAGTCTAAAAACAAAGGTATATATCTCATTGTCTGATTATTTAATTATATATATGGAGTAGAACCAAGGTGTTCTTAAGCTCACCAAGCCTCTTTGTGAGCTTAACTCAAAAACCTATCGGATTGACTTCAAATAATGCATCCAAACCGTTGAAACCGATCTACTTCATGAGTGATGCGTTTACATGCCAAATTTTTAAATTTTTGAACTAATTTAGTATTAAGTCAAGCGGTCAAACAATAGATGATTTATAAGTTAATTTTAATGCGTTCATATTTCAATATTTTTTGACCACTTGACTTTATACTAAATTAGTTCGAAAAATTATAAATTTGACAGGTAAATGCATCACTTGTGAAGTAGAACGGTTTCAACGGTTTGGATGTGTCATTTGAAGTCAATCCGATAGGTTATTGAGTTAAGCTCACAAAGAGGCTTGGTGAGCTTAAGAACACCTTAGTTCTACTCTATATATATGATATGTCATCTCATATTGACCTTTGTTATTTAAATGGGAATTATCTAGGAAGTTTTATTTTCAGTGTTTGTTGTTTTACCCGGCCAGGATATCAAAGAAACTTTTGTATTTGTTTACCCGATCCATATGATATTTGATAAAACATGTATGATCAAGTAAGATTTTTTTTCTGTTAATTTAACAAGTATGGATAAGAGTAAGAAATTTTGTTTACCTTAATTATCGGATAAGAATATGAATATGAGCTATGTTGTACTCGTTAGAGGGTAATTGATAAAATAAATTATATATAATAATTTTTTCATTTGTACGTATCAATATACATTTCATTATTTAATATCGTTTTATTTAATATAAAATTTATATCAATTTCTTTAGTTAATAATTTACATTAAAAAACCATTTTATAAAATATATAATTTAATATTTAATATAATTATTTATTTGTTGTAGTTTTAATTAAATTATATTGGTATTAATTTATCTAGTAGTTACCCATTATTTGGTAATTACCCATTAGTTTTTATAAAAAAAGGATAACAGTAGGGTATGTATAAAGCTCATAAATACTTAATGGAAAAACGAAATTTGATTGAACTTTTTTCATGTGAAAGCAACAAATTATCTAACGAAACCTTAACTTTTGATTAACCTGGATATGGTTTTCCATGTTTCTTCGATTTACATCCGTACGTATTCAATATTTAATCACGTTGCATATTATTTCAGAACAGCTTGTTTGTGGTTTAATCGGGAAGAGGTAGTATCCACATCAACAAAAATGAGTAATGATGAAATACAACCAGTAAATGAAATATCCACATCAACAGAAATGGATGACTGGGTTCTGGAGATAGAAGCTCAACCCAACCCTGACATCTCCCATGCAACCAGACCATCCATGGATAGTAACATTCAAAAATATCCATCAATATTTGGTAAATGGCAATGTTGGGATGATTTTGGGGGCTCTTTCATTCCTGATCTCAAAAGTGGATATATGTTGCATGTATGAGGCACTGCTTTGGTCTTAATGTACGTTCATACCTTGAATACATGCAAGACAAGGTAGATGTAGCCTGGAGCTATTATCGGGGGGTCGATGAAAAATTTCGTACTGAAAATAGCAAACGTTTCATAGAACACCTACTGGTCAATAGTTGCTTCTTAATATTTGCCATGGTTTTGTTATCAAAGAATACAGACCTACACGATCATTGGTATGAAATAGTTAACAAAAGTAATATGAATTATCGTGCGAAAGGTCTAACGTTTACAGACGTTGAAAATATAATAAAATTTATAAAAGAAAATCCAGGGCAGAACCAATGTTACATGTTGACCATGAACTATCAGATACCATGGTTTGTTGTCGAAGTGGTATATACAAAGCATTCCAACTTAAGCAAACTTTTTGATACCCCAATCGACAAAATTGCGTACTTCTTCTGTGAATGCTTGTATCCAGACTCTCTCTACGAAATTGATGGAGATGGTACCGATCTTGAAGATGGCTTCAAACATCTACTACACATCTTCCATTGGTCTTGGGCCCCCCATGGGAAGCATAAGATTTCATACGTAAATGACGCTATTGCTAACTTCCATATACCTAGTGCAACAGAGTTGCAATTATCTCAAACTGTTTTCACAAAGGTTGAGGGTGGCTCCATTGATGTGTCTTACGGTGACAGGAGAATATCTGGAGTGATGCAACTGACACCCTGGCACCTTACGCATTACAGCAATAAACTCTATGAAAGTCTTTTAATATTTGAAGAACGGTACACCGGTATTGAGAAACCCTTCACGTCCTATGTTGCATGCATGGCGTGCTTGCTAAAAACAGAAGCAGATGTACGAGTATTGCGAGAGAGTGGTATCATCCCAAGCAAGATCTTGGATAAAAAGGATGTTTTGTGTTTGGTACAAGACCTCAAAAATTTAATTAACGATAATCTCTGTATGACCAATGACCTGGTCATTTTGCAAGAGAAGGTGATGGCACATCATAAAAGAAGTACCTACAGAGTAATTGGAGAGTTCAAGAAACGCTACTGCTCCAATCCATGGATAATCATCTCTGTCATTGCGGGCATCTTATTGTTTGTGCTTACTTTTATTCAAACCTTATATGGAACGCTTAGCTACTACAAACAATGATTGCTCTAAGCTAAGTGTACGCCTATATTTTTACATCATCTTCTATCCTTTTCTTTTATTTCACAATATCATGTATGCAATTTAAATTGTGGTTTATCTTTATTCAATTCACTATGTTGTTTGTTGTGACATTCTGTATGTTTTGTAATTTTTTTTTTCAATGTAATTTATTTGTCATTTTTTATGTGCCTATATGTGACAATGTGTGATTTTTACTCGTTGTACAATATTATTTCACCGAACAAACAACTTATTCTCTATACAAGTATGTATGGAACTTTTTCTTTATTAAAATTGAACTTTTCTTATGAGGACATACGATTCCTCCCGAATCATGAGTGTTTCTTCAAAAGTTATAATTTCTCATAATAATAAATTTACTCCAATGCCAACTAATAATCTATAATTAATTAAATCTATGCTTTAAGCTCTACAAGAAATCATACATTTAACGGCGCTAAGAAACGCCATTAAATGCTTGACTAAACGCCGCACATTAAAATTTCCGATGTTTTATTAAATGTCGGGAATAAAGTAGTCGGCAAAAGTAAAGAGTGGTGTTTTTGTGCCCTTTTAGCGATGCTTCAATAAACGTCATCCGAAATACTGCTTACCCACCCTATGGTTTTAATTTTTTTTTATATATATATTAAAATTTGATTGAATTTTTTCTTTTAAGTTTTTAAATAGTTCATTCCCCTCACAAATTAAATGTGTGCTTGTAGTATAGTGGTGTAGACTTGGGTTCAAGTGCCACCTATACTACACATTAAATATTTTTACATTTTACGCTTAAACGTATCCAATATAAATTTTCTAGTTCCGCCACTAATTCTATCGACTTCCAATATTTTTTGGTTGAGATTTTGAAAAGCCCAGAAATTTAATGGGTATTTCAGCAAATGGCCCAACTTATCTCGTGGCTGTTGCTCCTGTTTTTTTTTACATCTAGGTCCGCAATTAATGGAATATTCTAATATGTATTAATTGGTCCCAATAATGCCTACATTTCTGAGCTCAACAATAAAACAAATTTTGAGCGTCGCCTATTTTGTTGATATTTAAGAGCAACCAACCCAAATTCAGAGATGGGCTTTTCTATGCCTAACAAGGACTTTAATTGTCAAATTCATACCTCACCGGTCCCTATTTATAAGATAATCCCATATATGAATCCGTTAAAAATTAATAAATTATTCCTATAAAACAGTAAATATATAGAATAAAATAGGGAATATAAATTTAAAAAGTAAAGTTGTGAAGTCTTGTCGGTTATATATTATTCAAGCTAGCATTCCATAATTTCATCAAAATAGGAACATTAATTTGAGATAGACTATGGTGAGTTGTGAAGGTTTTACTTCACGCTCATATTTTCATTTGGAAATTCAAACCATTGATCCGAACCGCTCAACATGATCTCCATATTGAAATGTGCTTGGAGACTAAATTTTACATCTTTTGAAAAAAATTTACTATTTATTAAGCCACTTTGAAAATTGTTGATCCGGATGAACAGTAAAAAATTCTGGACCAATGGATCAGCGATTTTCAAAGTGGCTTAATAAATAGTAAACAAATTCTAAAAAATGTAAAATTTGGTCTCCAAGTACATTTCAATATGGAGATCATGCTGAGCGGTTCGGATCGGTTGTTTGAATTTTCAAAATAAAAATATGAGCGTGAAGTAAAAATCACCTCTTACTTCACAACTCACCAGAGCCCAGCTCCATTAATTTTGTATTTAACGGTACATGGACGTGGGAATAAAAAACCTGGCTTCTTTTATTGTCTTCCAAATTTAATGAATATTTATGCAAATGGACCAACATATTTCGTCGCTGCTGCTACTGTCTTTTTTACATCCAGGTCCGCAATTAATGGAATAATCTGATATAGATTAATTGGTCCCGCTAACGTTTACATTTCAGGGCTCAACAAAGCAAATTTGGAGGCTCGCTATTTAGTGGACATTTCCTGGGCATAATCTTAAGACAAAATGTTTCTATACCCAATCTTCTTTACCCGGTTACCCAAACCACCTTTTCAAATTGCTTTAACCATCTGTGTGTTAGTGTAATAATCTAGAAGTCAATAAAATAGGATAATTGTATTTTATATGTTTTGTTCATGAATTGGATAATTAATAAATATATCATTTTGTTCCTTGAGTTTTATCGAATTATGGATCATTTCGAGTTCATGACTTGAAATTGTAAAACTTCATAATATAAATGACAAATACTCTTAATAGTCTCTAACCGTGGTAATTAGCAGGAACACTAATTGACCATTCCAAGGTTAGTGTGTGGACTAAATAATGGTTAAGTTTTACAAATCATAGACAAAGAGTTGTCATTTTAATCACACAAATATATGTTAGAGAACATGGTATTTGACAAACCCTAAATGAAACATTAAATGAATTGTGTTTGTGTTATTAATGTTTTCATTCAGTGCTAAGTTCTAGAGTATGAGGTATTCGTCTTTCTTACATAGGAAATGTGTATTCGTGAGTGTTGTTCAACGCTATCAGTAAAATGTAGCTATATAGATGACATTTCAGTATGCATAACTTCTGCAAAGGGGAGATGTTCACCAAGACTACTATTGTCCCACGTATTTAATACGAGTGATGGTATCACTAGGCCTCTTGATGAAGTAGAATTATCAGCGCGCGGTATGATTAAAGAGTTAATCATATTTGATAATTTATTTAAGATCGAGAAAAGAATAAGTTTGCAAGGATGACACAAACCTACCTTGAAACTATTCTGATACCATGAGACAAAAGAATAAACACGAGTAAATTATTTACTGGATCATGATATTGTACTGTACAAGATCATCTGTGTCAATTGGGTAGTCATAATGCATTATGCCAGATGCCGCTTATGATTTATAGAATTAAAATGAGTTTTAATTCTATTGCCAACATAACACAGATCCTATCGGGTCACACCAATAGGAAAGTAATCAGAGAATTTTATTATTAATTATAAAGTGTTATAATTAATAAATAAATGTCATAGAGATGACAAGCTTAAACAGATTAAATTTATAAGCGTGTACGACACGTTGTATAAATTTATCGCAACAACAGTCACAAGAAATATAATTATTCAGAATAATTATATTGATAATAAATGGATTAAAAATGTTAATTATGAATTAACATTTTGGGCCTAAAGCCCATTTGAATTTGGGCCTAAATTAAATTTAGAATTCAAATCAAAAGCCCAAATTAACCAATTGAATTATGGGCTGGATGGCATTTTGGTAATTATGCCCATGGCAAAATCAAAACCGATTTTGTCAATGGCAATTTGGTAATTATCAAAACTGACTTTTGAAGCCTATATAAAGGCATGAAGGGGTGAGAGAAAAATAATTCTGATAGTCTGAATCGAACCAAATCTGATTCGATTCAAACAATCTTTTCCTCTCAAATAGTGTTTTGCAGAAAATAGCGTAATCCATTATATTCTTATGAGAATAAAAAAGTTGTTGTTATGTGTTACACCAAAAGGTATAGTACAAAGTTTTAGTACAGTAAACTGTACTTTTTAACCTTCAATATACTTTTCGGTTCATACTGCAAGTATACAATCCTATCGAGTAGTATAAATTCGGGTATCGATCACAGGGACGGTTCAAGTCTTAACTAGAGTTCTACCTAAATTAAATAAAGACTAGAAGTTCGAAAAGGTTGTTTTGGTGTTTAAGGTTCCTAACAGTTCAGCAATAGTAATTAAGTGCAAGAAAGTAAATTAACTTTGTTTAAATCAATAATAAAAGGCGTTTCCAGGGTTATAACTTCATCTCAGTTTTGCCTCGAGGTACCCGGTCTGTGTAGTGTCCTACACGGGCCGTGTCCAATGTACACGGGCCGGGTACTGTCGTACACAGTCCGAGTGGCCCTCGAGTGAATGCAGCAGTTATTGTTTCTTTGTGTTGTTCCTTTGTGTAGGGTTCTACTGACCAGACCTAATATTCCTAAACCTCAACTGTCATTTGTTGGTTCATTAACTTGGTATGGAATTGCAATATGTGCCCTCGTCGGGTTCTAGACCTCAACTGTCGTATGTTGGTCTGAATTACCTAGTTGCTTGTTTGGTATACTAAAGGTAACCTCATTCCGTCGATATGAGGAAATGTTCACCTGTCGGCTACTACTTGGTTTCACCTTTCGGATCACTAATCCTACCTCATGTACTTAGTTTGGTTGAGAGATTATAAGGGCCAAAGTACCTTCTAGATGTGCGCATTCATCTAATGGTAAACTAATAAAAATCAAACAACTTAGACTAAGCAATTAAAATCAAACACAATCAAGCAAACACAAATTTCAACAAAAGAATCCAATAACTAACATGCAAAACAAAACATTCGATTACATCACAACTCTAGAAACTAAAGAATCTACTCAGACATAGTTCTAAAACAGATAAAAGAAATAATAAAAGAAATAGCCATGACAAAACCCGAAGAACAAAGAAGATCCGTCGAAAACTCGCGTCTTTCGCTTCTCAACTTTGTCTCCAAGCTTAGCCGCCAAGTCCAAACCCTAGAAATTGCTCTTCTCTCCTCCAAAATTCCTCCCTCTGGTACAAGAAATCCCGCTTATAAGCTTTTCTGGCTGACCTTCCTTCAATTGGCCTTATTTTCAAATTCTGGATCTGTTTCCGGAAATGCTTGACACGACCCGTGTGAAATGCTACACTGACCATGTACCTGTGTTTTTGGCTCAGATTGTAGATCTTCTCGCAAGCTTTCCAAAAAGTGGTAATACACTCAAAACGGAGTTACGAGTCAAAATCTATGACTATTTTAATGTCAGGTGCTGAAATTTTAGCATCATATACAGGTCGTGTGGATGGTGTCTTGGTCGTGTCTGTGGTCGGGCAGAGGATTGTACAGTCCGCATAAGAAGGTACACGGACCGTGTATAAACCTTCGAATTCCAGATTCTTCCTCGGTTTCACCCGTTTTCTGCAAAGTAAGAACAAATCCGCAACAGTACCACATTCTATAGATATTTAATGAAATAAACACGATTTGACAGTTTTAGGCACAGGTTTTGGTACAAAGTTTGGTCGGAATATAGATAAGAAAGCTTGATATAATTATGAATAGTGTTTTTGCATAAAATAGCGTCTTTACGGTGAATAGTGTATTTATGGTGAATAGTGTTTTTTCGAATACTACTGGTACAGTATTTCTGGCAAAAGAAATACTAGCTCTCTGGTTATTCCTGGTGGATACTGATAGAGGCATCAGACGTCTGGTGCTCTGAATCAGAGTTAAACTTCACTTACAATTCGAATTTGGAATAAGGTACAAATGTTGTTTTAATTTATTTAAATGTTAAATAAATTTAAGTTTAGAAATCAATCAAGGAGTAGATCCTTGGCTTTTGGTAGAAGTAAAATTTTTGATTTTGCGTTCTTTCCGCACCATAAGCCTAAACATAATTTAGCACTAAATTTCTAAACATAATTTAGCGGCAAATTCCCCAACATTGTGGTCCCTATCCGATACAGTCTTATTTAATAACTTTTCCAAACTCTCTCTCCTGTTCTCTTTCTTCCTCAATTCCTTCCCTTTTCAATTTCTGATTTTTCTCCTCCACAACAAAACAAATTTCAACCCACACTCGATTTTCTCCAATCGGGTGGTGGCGTCGTGGAATCTGCTTGATCCTCCTTCGAGGGAAGCTCAGCGATGATAGCGACGGCGACAAAGTACTAGACCCTAAACCCTAAACCTGTTGACGGCAGCGACAATGATGAAGTACTGGACCACTTGAATGATAAAGAAGGCAGCGGTGGTGGCGCACTACAGCTTTGTCCCTCTCGGAGCCGATTTAATTTGATTTCAGACCTCAATTTCCTTGAATATCGAAGTGGTTTTGAATCACAGCTTCAATTTTGCTTCAATTTAACCATCTGTGAACAAGTGAAGGAAAGGTGACTGGTGCTATGCTCGACATGATATATTTGCTCACATTTCAGTCAAATAGAAATGCCTTACCCCCGCTTTATGGATATGGTTGAAGAGAGCTCTAACAGAACGCAAGTGGTTGAACGAGCTAGCGAGTTGATGAAAGGAGCCAAGCATAAGTTTCAAACACTCTTTTGCTCATAAGATTCAAGTGAAATCTTGATTAAAGCATGTCCATATTAGCGGATTGCTATAGAAAAGAATGGCATGCTAGCCGATTGTTTGCTACATGTTCGATTCATATCCTGATTTTCCACTATTTTGATTTTTGACACCATGCAATTGTCGATTTGCTGATTTTTTTTCTTCAAATCAACTATCTGTAGATCGATGATCTGTATACTTTCTCAATTTCTCCAGCGATCGCCTCCATCCCGACCAAATCGCGCTTCTCTCAGTCAATATTTGAAAATTTTAGTTTACAACATCTATTTACAGGATCTATCTAATAGGTTTATAGGATCTATACAATATTTTACAATATTTATCTAATAGGTTTACATGATTTATACAATATTTTACGGGATCTATCTAATAGTTTTACAAGATATATGCAATAGTTTACATGATCTATGCAATAGTTTTCAGTTCTTTATTTTACATATCTAGATTGATTCATGCAGCTTGAACTAGTTTTACAAAAAATTTGCAATTATTTTACAAGATTTTTGCAATTGTTTTACATAATTTTTTAACTAGTTTTACATAATTATTGCAATTGTTTTATATGATTATTGCAATTGTTTTACGTGATTCTTGCAATTATTTTTCAGGATTCTTGAACTAGTTTTACATGATTCTTGCAATTGTTTAACAAGATTTTTGCAATTGTTTTACAGGATTCTTGAACTAGTTTTACAGGATTCTTGCAATTGTTTTACAAGATTCTTGCAATTGTTTTTATAGGATTTTTGAACTGGTTTTACATGAGAACTTGTGAATATTTGTTTTACAATTATTCTTTGCAACTTTTTACAAGATTAAGCAAAGTATCTTCCTTTAAAATCTGTTTCAACCTTTTACAGGATTGTTCAACTAGTTTTTCAGGATTTTGCCAATGATTTACAAGATTAGGATTTGAAATGTATTAAACTATTACATGATCTACTTAACAGTTTTATAGAATATGTCAGTTATTTTATAGGTTTTATGCAATAGTTTTATAGGATGTATCAGTTATTTTGCAGGTTTCATTCAATAGTTTTTCAGGTTTCATGCAATAGTTTTATAGGATACATCAATTATTTTACATATTTCATGCAATAATTTTATAAGATGTATCAGTTATTTTACAGGTTTCATGCAAAAGTTTTATATGATGTATCAGTTATTTTACATATTTCATGCAATAGTTTTATAAGATGTATTAGTTATTTTACATGATTCATTCAAAAGTTTTTCAGGTTTCATGCAATAATTGCTCAACTAGTTTTTTTAGAATTTTGACAATAATTTACAGGATTAGGACTTGAAGTTTTTATTAATTGTTGATATCAATTTTCTTTCATCTAAACCAGGTTGGAAAGATGTTAGTATTATTGAAGAGGTGTGCCCAAAGCATGGAGAATGATCAATGGACTGTGCAATTTTTATTTTGCACTTTGTCTACAATCTGATCACCGAGATGCCTCTAACTTTCACACAGGTAATTTTTTTAATTTTTAAGTTTATGATGTAATTCCGATTTGTAATTTTATTCTCTTAGCAAGGTAACTCCAATTTATAACCTTTTTTATTTTGTTTTTTTGCATGATGATATTTCAAAAGAACATGTTGTTCTAGTGATGAGGCTTCTCACTTATCCAAATAACGTCACCAGAGGGTTATGAAGTAACAAACTTTGTATGTTGAATAGTATGCTTGTGTGGAACAGATGTATTTTGTGTGTTGAATGTTATTGTTTGTGTTTGATACTTTTGAACAATGTAGTTGTGACTAGTGACGTTTTATGCTTGTGAACAGTTATTTTTGTTGAATAATGTGTTTTGTTGTATTAATGTTTTATAGTTTGCGTATGTTAGTTTTACAGTTTACATCTGCGAGTTTTACAGTATTGAAGTTTTATAATTTGCATATGTTAGTTTTATAGATGCATCTTTCAGTTTTACAGTATTGAAGTCTTATAGATTGCATCTGTTAGTTTTATCAATGCGTTTTACAGTTTTACAGTATTCATCTTTTATTTCACTTTTCAATATCCATCTTCTGGTTATAGTACACATAGATTTGTTTTACAGTATGTATAATATTATTTTACATGATATAGATGTATATATAAATATTAATAATTGAAGAAAAAAATTATGAAAAAAAATTAAAAAATTTAATTTCGAAAAAAAAATTAATTTTGCATAATTTTAGGTGTTATTTGCAAATAACTGCAAATTTGAAAATTGGTTCGGTTTTGAAATCTTCTAGAAGCTATCACTCTGAAAGTACAACAAGTGGTCTCAAAGGAAGTACAGGTAGTTTGGCAAGTTGTGGAAGTTGCAAACGGTTAGCAACAAACTTGGGAAAACTTGCAAGAGTCGCTGGTTGTTAGAATTTTGAATTTTGTATTATATTTGATTTGTTATTGAAAATACAGTATTAAGTATAGAGTTTTACAGTATTCGCTCAAGTCAAATGACAGTTGGTTTGAATAAAAACTGGATACAACTCGCTGGGTACAATTAGTCGCTTCCTAATCTTAAAATAAAAATATGGTACAATTTAAGAGCATGTTCTAGACTAGGGCGCCGAATCCTCTCAGATTAAAATTTTCATATATGAATCCGTTGGAAATTAATCAATTAAGCCAATTAAAAACACTAAATAAATAATTAAAATAGGGAATAGACATTTAAATAGTCAAGTTGTCAAGTCTTGTCTGTTGTATGTATATTATTCAAGCTAGCATTACAAAATTCATCAAAATTATCCATTATAAAAATTTGAAGCATACTCATAATGTCAAGATGCATCTCAACAAGCCAAATGTATAACCTATAAACTCCTACAAATTTATGGTACAAACCTAGGTTGCATGGATACGGGTACGGGTATCGTATCGGATACGATACGGATACGGCGATACGGCAATTGTCAAAAATCAAGGATACGATACGTCTATTATATATATTTTTTTATTATTTTATTATTTTATTCATTCGTATTATATAAATTAAATATTAAAATGCAAAACTATAGCTAATTATACATTATATACAATAGATACGGTCTTTTAACAACAAACGCGAAGTGGCGTAGTGGTAATGCGGTATGAGTATGATGCCACAGATCCTGGGTTTGATTCTCCTCAGCATCAAAATAATTTGGTTTTGGCGCGGTGCATGGTGGACCATGCGCTGTATGGGTTGTATGCGCGGTGCACAGTGGACCATCCGTATCCCAGACGTATCTAGATGTGTCAGGGGCGTATCCCAGCGAGTCAATCTGTATCGGAGACCGTATCAAGAGATTAAGGATACGCCACATATGGATACGTATCGGGCGTGTATCCGTGTCCGATACGGGTCAGATACGGGTACGGAGCCTATATTAGAGTATCCGACTAACATTGATACAAACACATGCGTGAATAAGGAGACTTAGATCTTTTCTTGGATTCCATTTACATGGAATATCTAGCTAGGTTTCTTTAACTAAGATGGTTCTTCTAATTGAAGTGAGAAAAAGGCAGAGAGAGAATCCATATTTACTATTATATCCTCAAGCAATACCAATCCTACTTGCTTTACCTTAGAATATATTAATGCCTTTGCTTGTGAAGTAGGTTAGGGACATTCAGTTAATTAATATATAAGATTGGCTACCTTGCCTGGTGTTTCCTCGTGGCCTAATAAACAAATTACAAAGACAGACGTCCTCTCCTCTTTGCCTTACCTGGGTGTTTCCTCGTGGCCTAATAAAAAAATTACAAAGACAGTCGTCCTCTCCTATTTGGTACTTCTCTCTACATATTTATCTATCTAATTATAAGCATATTTTATTTAATACTAATTCTTATTTCTCCAAATCGTAATTGGATGACCCAGGTCTTAGTTGATCGATCCTCCGATATGTGTATATATGCTTACTAGATCGATCTGTTTGTGAATTGTTGTGTTGGGAGATTTGTTAGTTTCATATCCATAGTGTGCATTTTGTTTTTTTTATCTATTTTTCGAGATGATATAGAACGAAACCTTAACTTTTAATTAACCTGGATATGGTTTGCAATGTGTCTTCGATTTACATCCGTACGTATTCAATATTTAATCACGTTGCATATTATTTCAGAACATCGGGAAGAGATAGTATCCACATCAACAAAAATGAGTAATGATGAAATACAACCAGTAGATGAATTATCCACATCAAAAGAAATGGATGACTGGGTTCTGGAGATAGAAGCTCGACCCAACACTGGCATCTCCCATGCAACCAGACCATCCATGGATAGTAACATTGAAACAAAGCCATCAATATTTGGTAAATGGGTATGTTGGGATGATTTTGGGGCCTCTTTCTTAACTGAAACTCAAAAGTGGATATTTGTTGTATGTATGAGGCACTGCTTTGGTCTCAACGTACGTTCATACCTTGAATACATGCAAGACAAGGTAGATCTAACCTGGAGCTACTATCGTGGAGTCGATGAAAAATTTCGTGCTGTAAATAGCAAACGTTTCATAGAACACCTACTTGTCAATAGTTGCTTCTTAATATCTGCCATGGTTTTGTTATCATTCAATACAGACCTACGCAATCATTGGTATGAAATAGTTAACAAAAGTAATTATCGTGCGAAAGGTCTAACGTTTACCGACATTGAAAATATAAAACAATTTATAATACAAGATCCAGGGAAGAACAGATGTTACATGTTGACCATGAACTATCAGATACCATGGTTTGTTGTCGAAGTGGTATATACCAAGCATTCCAACTTAAGCAAACTTTTTGATACCCCAATCGACAAAATTGCGTACTTCTTCTGTGAACGCTTGTATCCACACTCTCTCTACGAAATTGATGGAGATGGTACCAAGCTTGAAAATGGCTTCAAACATCTACTACACATCTTCCATTGGTCTCGGGCCCCCCATGGGAAGCATAAGGTTTCATACAAAAATGACATTATTGCTAACTTCCATATACCTAGTGCAACAGAGTTGAAATTATCTCAAACTATTTTCAAAAGGGATAAGGGTGGCTCCATTGATGTGTCTTACAGTGACAGGAGAATATCTGGAGTGATGCAATTGAAACCCTGGCACCTTTTGAATTACAGCAATAAACTCTATGAAAGTCTTTTAATATTTGAAGACCGGTACACCGGTATTGGGAAACCCTTCACGTCCTATGTTGCATGCATGGCGTGCTTGCTAAAAACAGAAGCAGATGTACAAGTATTGCGAGAGAGTGGTATCATCCCAAGCAAGAGCTTGGATAAGAAGGATGTTTTGTGTTTGGTACAAAACCTCAAAAATATAATTAACGAGAATCTTTGTATGTCGAATGAGCTGGTTATTTTGCAGGAGAATGTGATGGCACATCATAAAAAAAGTGCCTACAGAGTATATGGAGAGTTCAAGAAACGCTACTGCTCCAATCCATGGATAATCATCTCTGTCATTGTGGGCATCTTATTGTTTGGCCTTACTTTTCTTCAAACCTTATATGGTATGCTTAGCTACTACAAACAATGATTGCTCTAAGCTAAGTGTACACCTATATTTTTACATCATCTTCTATACTTTTCTTTTATTTCACAATATCGTGTATGAAATTTAAATTGTGTGAGAACCGGTGGTTTATCTTTATTCAATTCACTATGTTGTTTGTTGTGACATTCTGTATGTTTTGTAATTTTTTTTTTTCAATGTAATTTATTTGTCATTTTTTATGTGCCTATATGTGACAATGTGTGATTTTTACTCGTTGTACAATATTATTTCACCGAACAAACAACTTGTTCTCTATACAAGTATGTATGGAACTTTTCTTTATTAAAATTGAACTTTTCTTATGAGGACATACGATTCCTCCCGAATCATGAGTGTTTCTTCAAACACGCCATCCAAAAGTTTTGATATTTTACATCGTTTTGGGCTTCTTCTTTTTCAGGCGTTATGTGAAACGTCGGCAAAAATCATGAAAATATTGGGAAAAAATATATTTTGCTGCTACAATGGATGGTGAAGAATGCATCAACCACGTACTGCTATTAAAAAAATATGAACATACATTGACACCGCCAAATCCAATCAAAATATGTTTACACATGAATGCAATAGAAAACCATTATCTTCTTGTTGATATTTCTTCACTCAGCATACAGCTGTTATTACCTTCATAGATGCAAACTATTAGATATTCTTATACAAACCTGAGGATTTCAAACATAGATGCAAAACTGAAGTTGATTAACCTCATGACCCTCCACTGAATTGTGCAATTTGTCTAAAATATTTACAATTTCAGTTTCAATTACCCTTATTGTGCAATTAGACACAAAACTAGCCAAAACAAATGAAAACAACTAAATTAAAACAATAAGGGCATACTATAATCAAAACAGCATAGGGAAGGAGATTAGAATCAAATTCCCAAATTTAAAAAAAATACAGATCTGAAATTATTATTCAGTAAAGGAAATAAAGCACAACTTCACTACTCATTTGAAATAGAATGCTGCATAAATCAGAGAAGAGGGAGAAAGCTCAACCCAAAACATATATACAGAAATTTAGACATGCAAATTGTTATGAGATAAGCAAACCCCTTTTTTATCTATTAATTGTTCACATAAACTACCCAACTTTACTAATTTCACAAAATTTCAAACCCTTAATTCAAACCCTTAATCCAAACCCTTAATTCAAACATAATTTCACAAAATTATAAATTCAAGCCCTTAATTGACATAAAGAAAGTTTTTTTTTTTTTAGTAGAAAGGCAAGAAATGCGCAGTTTCATTTAAGCAAAACGAAACTACATAACCAGTTTGGTAATCTCCCATCTCCGCCATGTAGACAGGAATATTACCTTCAAACATCCAAAATACAACCACAGTAAACAATGTCTCAGTATCACTGACAAAACATGTCATTTACCAGAAAAGTAAATTGGTCGACAAAGAACAATGGCTCTGCAAAAGTTTCCAAATCACACATTGGTTCCCTTCTTCACCAGCAAGAAAGAGGATCTTTATTGTCACCTCGTCGGCCTGAGTCGCACGACGCGAGAGAGAGAGCAGCAGAGTTGCGCACGAGAGAGAACCAATGGAGTTGCTCACGCGAGAGAGAACTGGCGGAGTTGCGAACGAGAGAGATATCCAACGGAGTTGCGGCGGCGTTGGTGGAAGAGTCGGAAGAGAGATGGGAAAGAAAAGAAAATAGCGAATTTAATTGATGAATTGGGTATCAAACTAGTCCAATAAGAAATGGCTTGACCGCTTCGTTAATCAAGCGAATGGTATCAAATTGAACATCAGACGGTTCAGCTGCCCATCCAACCCAAACTAGGTCCGATGGACATCGAACCTACACTGTAAAATAGCTTCTACAATGGAATTGATAGGCGTCCTCTCCTCTTTGATACTTATCTCTAGATGTTCTCTCTAATAATTCTCAGCATCTTATTTTTCTAATATTAATTTTTATTTATCCGATCGGTAAGTTTTCACAACAAGTTCAAGTTATCTATCTAGCTAAGATCAATTTTTGAGCCGTGGAACTACCAATTTGGTTTTGTGATTTTTAAAATCTAAATAGTCGATCCAAACATTCAACATAATATCTATATTAAAATGTGCGTGGAGACAAAATTTTATATTTTTTGTAATTTTTTTACTATTTATTAAGATGGTTTGAAAGTCCAACCAGTTAATCCAAACCATTCAACATTCAATCATATTAAAATGTGCTTGGAGACCAAATTTTACATTTTTTGGAATTTTTTTTCTATTTATTAAGCAAGTTTTAAAATTGTTGTTTTCAATGATCCATAAGTCTTTCACACTTTATTAAAATCAGCGATTTTAAAACTGACTTGATAAATAGTAAAAAAAATTCTTAAAATATAAAATTGGGTCTCCAAGCACATTTTAATATAGATATCAGATCTAACTGCGGTGCAACCAATTGGCTTTCTGATTATCAAAGTCCAAACGGTCGATCCAAACAGTTAGATGTGATCTCTATTAA
Source organism: Carex kokanica (assembly GCA_025461125.1). Taxonomy (NCBI): domain Eukaryota; kingdom Viridiplantae; phylum Streptophyta; class Magnoliopsida; order Poales; family Cyperaceae; genus Carex; species Carex kokanica. The sequence goes on from JAJGRX010001496.1 coordinate 724,636, forward strand.
AATGTGCTTGGAGAACAAATTTTATATTTTATGGAAACTTTTTACTATTTATTAAGTCAGTTTTAAAATCGCTGATTTTAATAAACAGAGAAAAATTTCTGGATCATTGAAAACAGTGATTTTAAAACTAACTTAATAAATAGTAAAAAAATTCAAAAAAATATAAAATTTGGTCTCCAAGCACATTTTAATATCGATTGAATATTGAATGGTTTTGATTAACTGTTTGAAATTTGAAATATAAAAACCGAAGCGTTTGTTTCACAACTTATATATATATATATATATATATATATATATAGTGTGGCTAATATCAAAACGTTTGTTCCTAAGTCCTCGTGCAACCGAATGGTTTTCGGATTTTCAAAGTCTAAACAGTCGTTACTTTATTAGTATCGGACAGTTAAAATTCGTTAGAAGTGCATGGGGACCTGTCGCTGGGTACAAACCGGGTAAAGATGGTTGGGTATAGAAACATTTTCTCAACAAAAAAATAAACAAGAGATATTGTATAAAGAATTTGGTACTAAAATAAATTTATAAGAAAATTTCATAACAATGACAGTAAAAGTGGGTGGATTTTTCGTTTTGTTTTCTTCGATATGAGTTTAGAATTGAAGTTCGTTTGAGTCAACTATGTCAGAGTTCCTATTTTATGAGCATTAAATTTGATCAAGAACAAGACATTCAATCGATACTTAAATTAAAGAAGGATTCAACTCTAACGGGCTGCCAGCCGGGAGCAGAAATAAAGATTCAAATACGAAAAAAGAGAAATTAAACATCCTCCTTGACAGGGATAATTCTACATACAATCCAGTAGATAATGCATCATTACGAGTACATTAACCGGATGATATAGATGAACAACCCACTCATCATTATAAACAAATAGATTAATGGCAATAACTCACGGCAGCTCCCTGCTGTATATGCCCCCATGAACCCAAAAAGATCCACAACTAATGTGACCTTTAACACTTTCATTAACCTGCGGTTGGTGTAGAACCAACGGTTCAACTGCATAATGATTATGGCAAGGGACGTGATGAAAGCCGTCGCGTTACAATAAACAAATGCTGTGTAACGGAGTGAAAATGTGTCTCGGAGCACTGGCGTGCCTGCTATGTGGCCCTGTTCGTCGTTTGCCTGCCATAAGCCGCCAGGTGGGCTCAGACCAGCCTGGTAGGTGGCCCCGGCTACTAGAATAATGACTACCATAATAGATCCCTGTATTTTGTCAAACAACATCATAAACGACTTCTCGTATGAGGTTTCCTGTTCGGTTTTAGGTTCTATGGGTGTTGGTTCGTTGGCATCAATCTGCACTACAACATCTGGTGGCAAAGTCCATGTCGATTGGTTAAACGGGTTGCTTCGCCCAGTTGGGTTACTGTTGTGTAATAATTCTTGAGACATTTTGATGGAATGGAAGGAAAAGTTTCTTTGCTGGTTGTCTCCTTTTGTGAAAGATTGATTGAAATTTAATGGCTTGTAAGCAGTAAAAGACCAGTGTTATATAACGGCAGTGACAACTAATTTAAGTGATCTATTAATTGACCTAAGGAATAAGGAAGCTTCTCCGAAACTTACTTTCAATAAACTAAATTTTGAGATCCACAATACAATTAAAAAAAAGACTACATATTTTATTTGCTGGCACGACCGTTACAATGAACTCCCGACAAAATAATAGCAATTTTTTTTAGTAGGAAATGAGATTATATTTTTTTTTCTTGGTATTAACTAATGAGCATCTTCAACAGTGAAAGTCTTTACAATTTCAAATAGCATAAGTGCAATTTTAATTCATTTTACTTTCACCGCCTCTACATCCATGAAATTAGATTTAATTTCATTTTGACTACCACATCAGCAATTTCTTCCTTTTTTAGTTGACCTCTTTCTTTCTTCTCCGTACATTTTCCTTCATTTTTCATCTCCTTTCTCCGCCTCACCACATCACTAAACAATTCTCTCTCTCTCTCTCTCTCTCTCTCTCTCTCTCTCTCCAAGATGACCAGCACAAGCCCCCTCTCCCGCCCTCTCTCTCTCCTGTCTCCTCTCTCTCCATAAATCCTTACTCCTTATATATAAAACCACCTTAAATTTTCAAGGGTTGAGGAGTGATAAGCCTCCAACATCGGACGATGAGTTTGTTCCTTGTACTTATATTGGTAAGGCTAGCACTTCGTCTGTTGTGACTGATCCAGATCCACCAACATCGGATGGTGACTTTGTTCCGTTTACTTTCAAGGCTCGTTGTAAGAAGTAGTACTACTTATGAAGTGTTTATTTTGTAGATTTTATTTCATCAATTTAGTGTTTATTTTGTAAAATTTATTTCATCAATTTAGTGTTTATTTTGTAGACTTTATTTCATCAATTGTGTATATTTAATTAAGTTATAAAAAAAATGAAACTCAAGAATTTAAATTAAGTTCACAAACTCCAAATAAAATAGTCCACAAACTACCAAATAAAATAGTTCACAACATGCATCCAAATAAAACAGTTCACAAACTACCAAATAAAATAGTTCACAATATGCATCTAGATAAAATAGTTCACAACATGCATCTCAAGTAACATGGTAATCAGCGACGATGTCCGAACAAACTAAGTCGACGAGTTATGGGTCCGCTTCCAGATGGTTGTGCGATAGTTTCAGATGTCTCTGCCTGGCTACTAGATGCTTGGCTCTCATGAGAGGATTGTCTTCTACCGGTTGCCTCAGCAATAACTCTAGCATTTTCTCTTACATTGGATTTGTTTATGGCATCTGTATTGCATTCCAATTCACCAATCACGGTACAATAATGACATAGTAAAATATAAAATCAGTTATAAAATGTGAAATATACCTGCTCGTTGCCTATCCGAAGTGGAACGGCAAGCCTGATGTCACATTCGCCTACCTTGCATATGGTCTATGGTCATTACTAAACGCTTGTGTTTTCTTCTCCCTAACCTAATCCACCCCTTTAAAGGAAGGATTTTATCCCCAATAAAGACCGACCACTCATGCTAGTTGGGATAAGGATGGAAAGATGCACCCCAAGTATTCGTAAGGTAGTCGGTACGGTACATGTCGGCGAAAAAATTATCCTCGCAGAAGTTTCTCACTCGGCACATCACCATTACATGAGAACAAGGTATGTGAGCTAATTGGATTCCTTGGCATATACATGTTACAAAGTTGTCAGGTCCGAAAATAACAATATACTTGAAATCCCTTTTCATCAACTCCATAGTCTCATCGGGTCTACGGCTGGTTGGAACGTATTCACCTGGGCATTGCACTTCGATCACCGTACGGACAACCCTCATAGCTGCACCTTTCTCCCTTTGTTTTCTTAGTTTCCCCTCCACCCTTGTTGAAAACGTTTGATTTCCTTCCAATAATTATGTGGCTTTAGCACGTCTTTCAACAAACCATGCATTTAACTTATAGAAGGTGTTTTTTACAATTGCTGCCACGGGCAACATCTGGTTTTACTTGAAAACATTATTCAATGACTCGGACCCATATATCAATTCAAACAACAAAATATGAAAAAAAATTAAATCAAATTTATAATAAAATTAGACTTACATATTCTCCGCATGGCTCCCAGGTCACAAACTCTGGACCATCTCTCAGATGCTCGATCTCTTGTCTCCAGAATGTGATGTTGAGTGACGAGCCATGCCCTGCCCCGACCCAAATCTTAAGATAGCAATACTTGGCACCGTATTCATGACAGTTGTCTGGCTTGGGCTTGCCCCACTCCGGCACATCTGTCTTGTTAGCCATGATTGGACGGCCAACGATCAGATGTGCTTAGGACCAATACTGTAGTAACATGCATGGTCAAATAAAAGTCTTGTTCTTCTTCAGACAAGCATTGTTAAGACCCCTTTACAATGTACAAAGTTAGTGTTACTTGTCCTGAGATGTATAATGCTTGAAAAAATTAAAATATTATAAGAATATATTTTTTACCTATATAGGCATACCAGCGTGGCACCACCCCAATTGTACCTGCCTGCAGTGGTCAAATCACATAGTAGCTCAAGATAACATAGCCGCACGTGATTTCGGTGTGAATCTGGAAACAGCCGACAAGTAATCATCTCCATAATATATGCACGTAGGTACCGGTCAACAACCACCTGTTATTTATTTAAATTAGAACATTGTTTAAGTAAACCTGATATTATCTAATTAAATAAGGTACAATTTACATACCTAATCTGGACGATCCGGATAGTCCAGGAATTTGGCCCTCAATTTTGCAAAGCTAATGGTACTGGGCGAGATCTAAATCCTCTCACCTTTCTTCTTCTCTTTCTGGAGCTCCGCGTGGGAGTACCCCAGCAAGTCCATGCACAATGGCCGGAAGTCCCCGTACTCGACGCCCGTCACAGGCTCCCCAATAATAGTCATACCCCACAGACAGCTGACGTCCTGTAGGGTGACTGTCATCTCGGCATGGGGGAGATGGAAGGTGTGCGTGTCGAGACATGATCGCTCAATGAGCCCGGAAGATAAGCCCTCATCATGGTTCTCCTCGGCCATCTGGGATAGCTGAAACAATCCCATCACACGTAATGTCCCTCCGTATGCCAGCTAGTACGGTAGCCACATGTTGTTGTGATGAACCGTAACCGCATCCAAACCTTGCATTTAATTAAAAAATCAGGTTAAGTTCATTCAATATACATAGAAAAAAATTATGCTATTAGTATTTTTATAGATATGACTAATTTAGAACTTACCCCAGTAGCAGCCTCTAGAATCTGGTGCTCCGCGTTCGAGTACCACAAAAAATCGCTGACTCTGTCAGTGTGACTCTGGATACCTGGATTATCTGCCAACGCACTGTCGATGTACTAGGACATCTCGTACGGAGTGGCTATAGGGCCATGCTTTGTACCTCTACTGGAAGATGGTACAACCCTATTGGAAGACGGTATATATCAACTAGACGCCATGTTGTATATAATAATTTTTTGTTATTAGTGTTGGTACCAAGTCTAATTTAATGTTGATGCTCAAACAATTAATTTTGGTAAAATAAACCTAATTAAATTTTGGTACAAGTCGAGTTTAATTTTGGGGCTCAAACAATTAATTTTGGTAAAATAAACCTAACTAAATTTTGGCACAATTCTATTTAAATTTTGGTACAATTCTATTTAAAAAAACTATTTAGATTTTGGTACAATTCTATTTAAATTTTGGTACAATACTATTTAAATTTTGGTAAAATAAACATATTTAAATATTGGTACAATTTTATTTAAATTTTGGTAACATTTTATTTAAATTTTGGTACAATTTTATTTAAATTTTGGTACAATTCTATTTAAATTTTGGTTCTAAACCCTGAACTGTAAACGGTAAATCCTAAACCTAAACCCTAAATCTAATTACTACCCTAAACTAAAAATTAAACCAGAAAAGCTGTGGCCCCCTTATATAGGCTCCCAGAGGGCCGCTCCGGCATTCTACGGCCCCTCCCCAGGGGCCACATCGGCATTCTGTGGCCCCCATTAAAAGGGGCCGCAGAACACCGGTGCGGCCTGGGTAGATCCAGAATTACCTAAAAAAATGTGATTTTTTAGTTTTTTTTTTTTTCAGGAAATGGTATTTTTAAAAATTTCGGCATCTGTAGTATTCAATATTAATTGATAGTGAAGTAATAAATTAGAAACCGTATTTTGCAACTTCCGAATAATGGCAAGATTAAAAGTTCAAATGTTGACCATCTTTTTTTGTGGAATTTTCTAACTAAGCAGAAAGTGGTCCGGTTGTCTTACATTGTGTTCAATCTTTAAAATTTCTGTTTGATTTTTTCTTAGTTATAGTTGGATTGGCTCACATATTAATTAATAGCGCATAATAACTTACTTTGATTTGGTTCCATTAATTTTATCGCCTTAGTTATATACAATAAATAAAGGCATTTTCAATGTATTTTGTGGCGTTTTTAAATGCCTTTAAAATGCTATATTTCTAGTAGTGTATGCGAGATATCGAATGCGGTTCTCTTTTAACAACTGTGTATATAAAGTATCTTTACTCCTTTTAAAACCACCTTAAATTTAAGAGGGGTGGGGAGACTATCTTCTCAGAGAAGATCTCAACCTCATATTTAATTAATCTCAACAATTAATCACTATGGCCATGTTCGGCACCATAGCTTAAGAGGTTGAGACTTAACAATTTAATCTTTACTAAGGAGTTGGTGTTTGGCAACAACTCAAATGGATTAAACTGGGTATTGTTATGCCTCAGCTCCTTAGTGCTAAGGAAGCAAAATATCAAGCTTAAAATTCAGCTTAAGGAGGAGGCTTAAGCCCGTCTAAGACATAGGTGTTCGGCCCGCTTAAGACCTTAGGATGGCTAAGGAGCCTTAAGCCATGGTGCCGAACACGTACTATATGATTTTATGCTTCTTTTTCTACGTAGTCTTACATGTAAAAGCATAAAATTAGTTAAAAACCTATCTGTTTAAATACAAACACACTCTCAACCATTGATATTGGCCAAAAAAAAATTCATTTTTTTTTCTCTATTCCTTTATGCTTTCCTTCTTCCCGAGCAAATACGCGTCTTTTCTTTTTCTTTTTCTGTTCTCCTCAACGACTCTTCTCTCTTGCAACATCACAGATTCTCCTCCAAAATACCAAAATGAGAATCTGAGTCGACGTCTTTTATTTCCCTCTTTCCCCCTTTCGCTCTCTTCTCTTTCCCTCTTCCTTGTCACCATTTTTCCTCCTTTTTCACTTGATTTCAATCTGTGGTGGCACCCTACTGGAAAGACCCTCATGCTCAACTTCCATAGCTTTTGTCTCCGCCTCTGTCACCCCACCCGGAGGCGTCTTAGCCCTAGCTCGTGCAACGATGCAACAACAACAACAAAACACTGCAGGGACCGAACAAGAAAATTTTGATAGGGGTGGCTGAATATTAAAATGTATAATTATGGTGAGTGAGATTTAAACCAAAGACCTCTCAACAAACTAATGTGTACTAAATTAAAATAAATTAAGATCATCTAATTTATTTCTAAAGAGGATAAAAACCTTTACCTAAAGAGATTGTCAAATCTCTTGATGGAGAGAAGCCGGTTTCCCATTTAGATGTCATGTTCTTCTCGGAAGCACCTCTTGATTCACCTTGAACCTAAACAATGAACTTGCACACCTCTTAGATAGATGGATGTGAAGTTCAAGGCTTAGATCCAACCACCTAACAAGAAGAGATGAGAGCCTTTCTTGAACTTTTCGGCCTAGGAGTAAAACCCTCAAGGTTTCGACCTAGAGAAGAGAGAAAAGGTGAATTTTCGACCTTGAGAAAAAATGGCTGCTGCTGTCAATATTTCGGCCACTAGCCTTATTTAGCCATTAGTTTGTTGAAGAAAAATGAGGGAACTATAAGAGGTTCTATCATTACATTATAGTTATCCAAACGACATAATAATCATTTACTCAATCCACTAATTTCGTGTCTATCCTTGTCACATGATATTATGAATAATATTCAAAATAGAATCGTCTCATTCTTGCATTATATTATTTTTCTTGGTTTCTCAAGTGAATTATAATTATAACTACATCAGTTATATTGCATGTGATATAATTCCATTTTACCAAGGAGCCCAGTAATATCATAACTCAAATTGAGAGACAATTATAATATTAACATATACATTTTTCCCGCACAAGTTGTACACAACGAACTACTATTTTATTCCTATCAGAAGATAGTATTTAAATAGCAATCACATTATATACTTCTCATATGAAAAACCTACACATCTCATATCTTAGATTCTAAAGACACAATGGAAACATTAATGACACAAAACACAATCCATATAATGTTCCATTCATTTAGGTCATGTTCAATATATAAAATACACATTTTTATATATTCACGTTATTAAATGATAATCCTTTATCAACATTTATAGAACTTCAATGTACTTTAATCAACATGACAATATTTCTTGGTAATTAATGTTCCTCCTTAATTACCATGATTGTGAACATATTTAGTGATTAAATATTTCTCATCTTAGAAGTTCTATGGTTCAAGACCAAGAGCATTTTTCTGAACACTTCCAAAAATATAACATATAAATCTCAAGAAGCATGAATAATAATATTCATAATAAAATTATGAACTACATATAAATTATCACTAAAAGAAATAACTTTCAAAACACACATCCTTCAGCGCATCCGTCAATGGTGAAGGTACGATTTTGAATACGATATATAGTTCTTGAGGCTTAGTTACTAGATGCTTTGTTTACAATTCAGATTTTTTTTTTCTGTGGCACGCGTAGAGAGTATGCTTCGTAGATTCAAGGAAATGGGGAGGATTTTGGAATTGTCAGTTTTACATCAAGGCATAATTTTTCAACTGGTGACCCATGACTATTTTTCTGAGGATAGAACAATAAATTATGGTGATTTAAGATCCTAATTGGTACTTGGTGGAATTCCATTTTAATATAATTGTACTCATCAACTAGCACGGCAATACTGCAACTTGTCCATTTTTTTTTGTTCTTTTTTGCTTAATAGGTACCGGGGGAGAAGATGCTTCTCTGTTTGCCATGGACATTTTCAAAATGTATAACAAATACCCTGTTTCTTCTTCCCAAATTATGTAGCTCGCCATTAATCAACCACTATACCTTGAGGAAACAATATGGATTTGATAATGTTGGCTTGACAGGTATGTGAAATACTCGCAGAAAAGTGGATGGAAATTTGATGTTATTCAAGTTATGGTCTGATTTAAAAGGATACAAGGTAATGATCGTTCTGATACAATAGGGCAAGGTGATACTCAAAATCCTAGGATGTCATATGGTCACTTGCACACATATGTACCGATTGATTCATACACAAGGGAGAGAGTAATTGGGTCGGAATACAGAGAAAACTAATAAATTATATGTACATGGGCCGAAAAGCAAATTATATGGTTTCCGTAACAAAGGGATAAGACCAGCACCTTATTAATATCACATTCTCTGTTTGCTAAAATAGAGACCATTCTCATGAGAAGCCCTTGCAACTTGCACAAACAGCAGCAATCCTGGAGGTACAATATTGTTTTTCAATATTTTTTATTTTCTATTCTTTCATTTTTCTTTGTTGTGTGTTGTGCAATTAGCTTGAATTAAATTATGGCCTTCAATTTTTGATAATTATGTTTATATATACCCCTGAAAACCAAAGTTCAATGACTGTAAAAAACTTAAAGCATCATTTTGTTGCTTAATTTGAGCTGTCATCTCACTTTTTTGTTTTCCCTTCTATTGGATATCTTTGCTTGATGGGCAGATTATCCACGGTCTGATTGGTAAGTAATTATTTTTCATCTTTAGATAATAATTATTGTCTTTTTCTATGGTTATTGCTGATTTAATAAGTTGATCATTTGTAGGATTGGTTAGATCACCTGTGTCAGCTACTCTGGCCACAAATTGGGTCTCTAGGCTATTTGTTACTTCGGGCATTTTATCCAACTTTCTGGAGGTATGATTTCCTGTTCAAATCAAGCTAAGAAAAAAAAATACAAACTCAATGATGAAATTCTCTTTTCTGATTGGCTTCTGTACCTTTTGGTTGTATTGACAAGGACTCATATTCTGGTTAGCTCTCTTGTTATTAGTTGGTCACTTGCTGAGTATGAAAGAGGCTCTTGGCTTTACACCTTCGTGGCTCCTATGGCTTACACTAGTGGAAAAACAGGAATCAGGATCGGCCTATCTGGATCGGCTATAGTAAACAACCGATTCTAATAAGTATCTGGATCCGTTTTCTTAACAAAACCGATCTTAAAAACTTATCAGATCGGGTTGTTATGTTAACCGTGATACCTATTAGGATCGGTTGTTATTAAAAACCGATCCTGCTAATATCAGAATCGGTTTTTATACACAACCGATCCTAATAAGTCAAAAATTAGGATCGGTTGTTTATATAAAACCGATGCTGAAACTATCAGGATCAGTTTTAACTTAAAACCGATTCTAATAGTTCATAAATTAGGATCAGTTGTTTGTTAGAACCGATCCTGATACTATTGGGATCGGTTTTTAATAATAACCGATCCTAATACATGATTTACAGAAGAAATGTAGTAGATGTATATTTTTTCAGAAACTAGAAAGAATTTTTTTTTTCATTCCATAGAAAAAACATTTGAGTTATACACATTAAATGCAAAATTGGCCGATATCACATATTTCACTTGCTCTCTCTCTCTCCACACTCTGAATGGTTGCAATGGCGAAAAATTTCGATGTGGATGCCGTTACTGCTGCAATTGAAGTAGTACGTCCAAAGATTAATAGTTAAAAATAAATTACTTGATTAATGGAGAGTACATGAGTTTGAAGCAAATTGAGCTCTCCAGGAAGTCGGTATGGATTGTGGCTATCTCATTTACTTCTCCAGTCTCGTTTTGAGGAGATGTAGGACTTAAAGTCTTTCCTCCCTTGGTTTTACTCTAAGACGGAGGATTCAAAGTCCTTCCTTGATTTTACTCTGAGAAGACGAAGGATTCAAATTACTTACTTTCTCCGCTTGGCCATTTCGCTTTCGCCTTCGCCTTCCATGTCGTCCGAGAATAATTTCTCAATTGCAATCGTTCAGAGTGTGGAAAGAGAGAGAGAGAGAGCAAGTTTCATATGTTTATTCTATGGAATAAAAAAAAATGATATCTTTCTAGTTTCTGAAAAATATATCTACTACTTAATTCTCAAATATAAAGAAAATTGCAGAATTTATATTAGGATCAGTTGTTGCTGAGAACCGATCCTGATATCAGGATCGGTTTTCCAAACAACTGATCCTAATAATTTATAAATCAGGATATATTACTTTCGAAAAACTAATGGAAAAAATAATCTGGATCGGTTGTTTATGAAAACCGATCCTGATAGTATCAGGAATCAGGATCGGTTCTCCCAAAAAAACTGATCCTAATAGTTTATAAATCAGGATATATTACTTTCCAAAAACTAATGAAAATAATAATCTGGATCGGTTGTTTATGAAAACCGATCCTGATAGTATCAGCATCGGTTCTCCCAAACAACTGATCCTAATAGTTTATAAATCAGGATATATATATTGCTTTCCAAAAACGAATGAAGATAATAATCTGGATCGGTTGTTAATGAAAACCGATCCTGATAGTATTAGTATCGGTTCTAATGAAGAACCGATCCAGATTATTATGCATTAAGATCGGTTTTTTATTAAGAACCGAATCAGAAACTTATTATGCACTATTAGGATCGGTGTTTTGTTAAAACCGATCCTAATAGTGCATATTAAGTTTAAAGTCCGATTCTTGACAAAACCTTTTCTTTCTTCCTCAGTCCTCGCCTCCATTAATTATCATAGCAGCCAGCTGCGCGCTATCTCGCCCTGCATTAATTCAGCTATCTAGCTCAGCTCTCTTTTCTGATCAGGTACATTAATTAATTGGTCATCTCTTTTATCAAGTTTGCTTTTAATGGATCAGCTAGCTTATTGGATCCGATTTGGCTCAAAACCCTAAATCCTTTACATGCAAGAAGTGACTATGATCCCGGCTCAAAATCTAAATATAGGCCTTGATTCAGCTCTCTTATTGATTACACACGCTTTTAAATTTGAATACCTCTTCTAATTTCAAGTTTTTCTTTATATGTAGAGATTTACATATATATATATATGCTATATATATATATGTTAAATATATGATGAATATGCGATATTATATGCATATATGCTATATATGAGCTATATATATTATATATGAGCTAATTTATGCTATATATGAGCTATTATTGAGTTTCTTTTTTATTTCAAGTTTTAGCTAGAATAGCATGATATGTATATACATCTCTTAATTAGGTTCCGATCGATGGTTTAATTTGTAGATCGGCTATTATTGAGAGATTTGGTGCATCGATCTTCATCTCACTCGATCCGACATCCAAAAAAAAGTTGTAAGTACAACCTAAAACTCATGTTTAATTAGTTTTGTGCATGAATGTGTTTTTTTTATAAGAGTATAGATAACTAGAGTACGTAAATGTGTATTTGTATTATGTATGTGCCTAGAGTATTGTTTTATGAGCCACAACCGCATGGTTAATGCCTTTAGGTCATGATACCCGTTCAAAATTAATCCATTAGGGATTAATTTTGAATAGTCCCCGATTTGGGACTGCTCTTTGAATACTTTGTCTCAATTAGGAGGTGACCACGTGTTAGTCGTGTTTTAGTAGCTAAGAAAATTTCGGCAGCATTTCCTTATTAGTTCCCCGACTATTCGGGGAACTAATAAGGAAATGCTGCCGAAATTTTCTTAGCTACTAAAACACGACTAACACGTGGTCACCTCCTAATTGAGACAAAGTATTCAAAGAGTGGGATAGGATGGTAACCGGCCCAATGTAAGCCATATTGTGAACGTAGTTTAGTACACCAACCTTGTTCTTAATTAATTGTGTTTTATTATAATTGCAGATGGACCGCAGTTGGATGTACGAAGCATCACGTCTGTCGGATGAATATACGACGGGTGTCGAGGAATTTATCAGAGTTGCTATGGAAGATATGGCGAACAATGGGAGTGCACTGATGTCGTGTCCCTGCCGTGACTGTAGCAATGGTAAAAAAATTTCCAAACCGAACCAAGTGAGGAACCATTTAATCCGTCGTGGATTCAAGCAAGGATATAAGTGTTGGATATGGCATGGTGAGAGTTTGCCAACCGACATAGGTACTGGTTCTGAGCATCAGGAACACCATACCGGTGGAGATGACTGCGGGAATGATCTACGGGGATTGGAAACCGACATAGGCACTCGTGCTGAGCATCAGGAATACCATACTGAAGAAAATGATGATACGGTGGTAGATAAATGTGATAATTTTGATCAAATGTTACGTGATTTAGACGAGGATTTTGATAATGATAAGCAGTACTGTTTATTTGAGAATTTGTACGAAGATTCTAGTAAGGAATTGTATCCTGGTTGTTCTAAATTTTCAAAACTAAAAGGTGTATTAAAATTGTATAACCTTAAAGCATCTAACGGTTGGAGTGATAGAAGTTTTACTGAGTTATTACAGACTTTGAAAGAAATGCTTCCGGATGGAAACGAGATACCACCTAATGTTTATGAAGCGAAGAAAATATTGTGTCCAGTGGACTTGGAAGTTCAAAGAATACACGCGTGTCCAAATGATTGTATATTATATCGAAATGAGTACAAAGATCTTCATGAGTGTCCAAAATGTGGTGCCTCACGTTACAAGCCAAAGCAGTTAACCGGCGATAAAAGTGATGATGGTAAACCGAATAAGGGACCTCCGGCAAAAGCATTGTGGTACCTCCCCGTGAAACCGAGATTCAAACGCTTGTTCTCAAATGCTAAAGATGCGAAACTAGTGCGTTGGCATGCCGATAACCGAAAAAAAGACGGAAAATTACGGCACCCCGCTGATTCTCCTCAGTGGAGGAATATTGACAGAGAGTTTCCCGAATTCGGACGTGACCCGAGAAATCTAAAGCTTGGGCTGAGTGCAGATGGAATAAATCCGCACAGTAGCATAGCAGTTGGCCGGTTCTGTTGTGCATTTATAATCTTCCGCCTTGGTTATGTATGAAACGCAAATACATTATGTTGACCTTGCTCATATCAGGACCCAAACAGCCCGGGAACGACATAGATGTGTATCTAGCGCCATTGATCGAGGATTTAAAAGAATTATGGCAACCCGGAGTGCAGATATTTGATGCATACAGCAAGGAGAAATTCACGTTACGGGCCATGATTTTCTGCACCATTAATGATTTTCCGGCTTATGGAAATTTGTCGGGTTACAATGTCAAAGGAGAGAAAGCGTGCCCCGTTTGCCTGGACGATACAGTCGATCTGTGGCTACCTAATTCCTCTAAAAATGTGTACATGGGTCATCGTAGATTTCTTCCTGCCAACCACGCACACCGAAAGAGAAAGATAGAATTCAATGGAAAGACCGAGAATAACAGAGTAAAGTATCCGTTGACCGGTAAAGCTGTTTATTTGCAAGTGAAGGATATCAAAGTTCAATTTGGAAAATTTAAAAAAAGGGTGGTGAGAAAGAAAGGGGCACCGAAAATCTGTTGGAAGAAGAGGTCAATATTCTGGGATCTACCATACTGGGAGCACTTAGATGTTCGACACTGTCTCGATGTGATGCATGTGGTTAAAAATGTGTGTGACAGCATGGTTGGAACATTATTGAATATCCCGGGTAAGACTAAGGACGGTATCAATGCTTGGAAAGACATGCAATTCTTGAACATACGGCCGGATCTACAACCAGCAGAGAAGGAAAGAACAAAAGGGAAATTTTGTACATATCTAAAACCCGCAATGCATACGCTGTCGAAAGAAGAGAAAAAAAGCTTATGTGGATGCCTTCATGGTGTCAAGGTTCCATCTGGATATTCGTCAAATATTAAAAACCTAGTTTCACTGGAAGATTTAAAATTGACAGGAATGAAGTCTCACGACTGTCATGTTTTAATGACACAGCTGCTTCCCGTTGCAATTCGGGGCATATTGCCACCTCCTGTTAGGCAGACCATCACGAAGCTTTGTTTTTTCTTGAACGCCATTTGTTGCAAAGTAACTGATCCTGACACGTTAGATGCTCTACAGAAGGAGGTTGTCGTCACTCTTTGTCATCTTGAAATGTATTTTCCACCTTCTTTTTTTGATATCATGGTTCATTTAACCGTTCACCTGGTTAGAGAAATTAAGATGTGTGGACCTATTTTCTTGCGGTACATGTATCCGTTCGAGAGATACATGGGATTGTTAAAGGGATATGTCAGGAACCGATATCGTCCGGAGGGCAGCATTGTAAGATGTTATGCTGCCGAAGAGGTTATTGAGTTCTGTACTAATTATTTGGATGATGTCAAAGCTGTCGGCATCCCTAAATCTCGGCACGAGGGTAGACTGCACGGGGTAGGCACAATCGGTGCGAAATTATTCATGCCCGATAATAAAACCATGTCACTAGCACATTTCCATGTTTTGCAACACCTCACTGACGTTCATCCTTTCTGGGACGAGCATATGACTCTCTTGCGGCGACAGAATCCTAAGAAATCCGACAAGTGGTTGATCGGCGAACACAATAGCAAGTTTCTAGAATGGTTTACACGTAGAGTCATGCAAGCTCCGGAAACAGAAAACCTCAAGGAAATTATCAAATTATTGGCTCTTGGTCCAGTCCATGTCGTGAGGACCTTCCAAGGATATGACATCAACGGGTACACATTTTACACAAGAAATCAAGATTCAAAGAGTACCGTGCAAAATAGTGGAGTGACGTTAGTAGCCGTCTCAAGCGATCTTTCAGATCCTAAAGGTGCCGGACCTTCGCATGCATCGATGTCATATTACGGGTTTATTGAAGAAATTTGGGAGCTAGATTATAGAAGATTTAACATCCCGTTATTTATGTGTAAATGGGTCGATAACCGTAGGGGGGTTAAAGTCGACGATGATGGTTTTATTTTAGTGGATTTCAATAAGGCTGGATACAAGGATGATCCATTTATACTTGCAAGACAAGCCACGCAAGTGTTCTACGTAACTGATCCGGCCGATCGTTCAAGACATGTTGTCCTCCCCGGAAAAAGACGTATCATTGGGATTGACAATGTGGAAGACGAAGAAGCGTACGATCATTTTGATGAGATACCGCCGTTTTCCACATGCATGACATCTTTACCAACCGGTGTGGATAATGAAACAAGTCACGTGCACAACGATCACAATGAAGGAGAATGGGTTGAAGAAGTTCCTATTGGCAACCATTAAAATGAAACAATTCATACCTAATTTTTATTGGTACGTCATACATCCTACTTTTTTTATTGGTATCAAAATATAAAAATAAATTTAATATTCAACAATACTGATGATTGAATAATTTTATTTTTTTTTCTTCAGATATGCATTGTAACACTGGACAACGGGAAGCATGCAAGTTATAATTCTTCAATATTTGTGACTTTTGTAATTCATGTAAATTTTTAGCTTATTTTTTTTTTATTTTTAAGGTTCATTTTTAGGAGCTTATTTCATGTTGCAAGTAATTTTCAAGTTATTAAGATTATATACAAAAAATAATTTATAAGATAATATACTAAAATAATTTACAAGATAATTTATAAAAACAATTTATAATTAATATAATAAAGTAATTTACTAAAATAAATTATAAAATATTATACACATACACATCCCAACAGAATCATAACAAAATAGAAATAAACAACTGGATCGGTTCTTAGCTCAAAAACCGATACAGATAACTATCTGGATCGGTTCTTAGGTAAAGCACCGATCTTGCTATTTATCTGGATCGGTTTCTCATCTCAGAACCGATCCAGCTAGTTATTTTTTTTTTTTTGAAATTAATAAATCAAGATCGGTTTTTTAAAATAACCGATCTTGATTTATCTGGATCGGTTATTTTGAGCTAAGAACCGATCCAGTTGTTTATTTCATAGTTTATAATTTTGTATTCGCGCCTCTTGAGTACTTAGCGAATTTCATTTCCACTCCTCACTCGGACTCTCTCTTTCTCTCCTCCCTCTCCTCCGAAAAGTCCTTTTCCGCCGGGATCTCTCCCTCCTCCGTAGCGCCATCGCCTCCTTGAAGTCTTAGTCTCCATCAAGCCACTCCCTCTCCTCTGTCGGGCCCGTAACCCTAGCCGCCGTCTGTGCCGGCCCCTCCGTTAACCCTAGTTGCAATCGGCCGGCCTCCGTTAACTCTCTTCCGTCTCGCCGCCTCTCCATCTCTTCCCTTGAAATTCGGGTTAGTTAACACTTTAACTCTAGGTCGGTTTTTGCTTGTTAGATTTTGAGTAGCTTATCTAGATTTGCTCGGGTTGTTGATTTTCCCGGCAAAGACACTGTTTTGCGCCTGTTGAGGCTGTTCTGATCTGTTGGTTTATGGAAATTGCTTAGATGTAAATGCATTAGATGTAAATGCTTAGATGTAAAATTGCTTAGATGGAGAGGCTGTTCTGATCTGTAAAATTGCTTAGATGTAAAATTGCTTAGATGGAGAGGATGTAAATGCTTAGATGTAAAATTGTTCTGATCTGTTCTGATCTTGTTGAGGCTGTTCTGATCTGTTGATTTTCCCGGCAATTGCTTAGATGTAAATGCATTAAGTGTAAGGGCTTAGATGTAAAATTGAGTAAATGGATTAAATGGTTTCTGACCGCAATTTAGGTTTATGGAAGTTATTGATTGAGTTGGTTTCTGACCTAATTTAGGTTTTGGCACCATTTGTGCAAATCAAAAATTGTAAGTTTATGTTTTGAATGATAAGCAGATATGGAAGGTGATAGTGGTCATGGTGGTGGTGAGATAGTCCCGGATAAGAAACGAGGAAGAGGGCGTAACCAAATAAAGGAGAAGTTTAACGAGAAAGGCAAAACACTAGAAATGGACAGATTTTACCGGCCGGTTATTACTAGAGACACAACGTGTTTTCCAACGGAATTTGGGATATTGGTAAGAAAAAATATTTCTATCAAATACCAACGATGGAAAGATGTTCCAGAAGAGAAGAAGCAGATAATATGGGAAACACTTAAGGTAAATAACATGATACTAATTAATTTCACAAGTTTTCATTTGATATTAACTAACTCTATATTTGGATTTCTATTTGTTTGGCAGTTGGACTGGGGTATAAAGGATGACAAACAAGTGCAGCATTATTATTATCAGAGAATGGCTACTAGTCACCGGAAGTGGCGAACCGAGATGACTAAAGTGTGGCGCGCGGGTGAGACTCCAGATTTTGCCAAGGAACACATTGAACCACAAGACTGGGCAATATTTGTCGCGTATCGAGAGACGGAGGCATTTGATGTATGTTTATTTCTATTTACCACCTATCTAGCTTATCTCTAATTAATAATCCAAATGATTTTATAATTGAGGCCAATTGTTGCTTTGTTCAAATTGTAGGCTGCCAGCCAGATTGGAAAGGCGAATCAGGCCCGCAACGAGTATCCGCATTTCCTAGGATCCAGAGGTTATAGCGGTGAGGGTTTCCAGAGTAGGCTTAGAGATGCTATGCAGGCGATTGCAAACGAGAAAGCATCTAGTGATCCGTCTTCCCAAGGGTCAACTAGTTCTACATTGGCACCAGACGATGTTCTGGATTTGTCGATTGAGCATAGGCACGTCACATGGAAACTAGGAAGACAGAAGCTCAGTGACGAGACCAAGGATCGCTTTTATCCCGAGAAATACGTACCGGTCATCAACAGAATTGTGAGTATTTAGATATTGTCATGCATTTAAATTGAACTTTACTTTGTTATGTTATAACATGCATGTTGTCATTTCAGGAAGAACAAGAAGCGGCTTGGAAACAAGGCTTGTTGGCAGTCGAACGGTACGACGATGTTCTGGGAAAATCTCTGCCAAATCCTGAACATGCTGGGAGGGTGAGAGGAGTGGGAGGCCTGGTTCCAATGAAGAAAACATTCGGGACGGGCTCAAGAAGGAAGACACGCACTTTCTCGAGGTCCCAAGATGAATTTGACGCAATGCTGGATCAAAGAGTGGAGGAGAGAGTAAGAGGACTAGAGGATAAATTACGACAAGAAATGAGAGAAGAAATGGCAATTATGCTTCAGCAGACAATGGGCCAACAAGAAAAGTCGTTTAGCCCAACAGTTGTTCAGAGCAGCTGCTAGTCAGTCAAACCAAGGACAGATATTTCTGGGTTTACAGAGGTAATGCAAATTCATATTTCAATCAGTAGTCCTATGCCTTAGTCCTATCCCGTTACATTTCTAATTAGTTTCACACATATTTTTTTATTCGAGTAAAAACATTTATATTTGTACAGGAGGCAGAACTAAAGTGCAAACTCCATGCGGATGTAGATGGGAAGACTCTTGTAGTGGCCAGAGGGACAATTCACGTTCCAGTTGTACAAGATGGAACAAATCACAATATTCCTATGCCGCCCGACCATGCAAGAGTAACGGTGGATGCTATTCAGGACGCAGACTTCATAGAAATGGCCTTACCTGTACCAAATGGCGAGATGCAGACCCTTGCAGAAGTCCTCGGCAGTTACACTGCATGGCCGATGTCCATGATATCGATAGGTCCAGATGAGGTATATTGTTATTACAACTTCTTCTTAATTTGTATCTACATGATAGAGTTGTAGTTGATCCTGTATTTTATTCCAATTTATTATGAAATTTGCAGGAACCAGGCAAAGAGTTACAATTAGTTCCTGGAAGTCGAAAAGCAACGGGTCACTGCAAGGCGCTCGAGCATATCGATTTTGACAAGCTGGGTCGACGAACATTCAAGCAGCTGCGTGATCATTTCTTGGAGCTAGATGGCGCTCCAGTCATAATCGATCCGCCACTTGATCTTTTCTGCTCAGCAAACCCCATATCCGTTTTTGCAGATGATTATGCGGCCTTGCTTACACCAAAGGAGTGGCTCACTGCACCAGTTGTTCAGATCTGGATGCTGTGAGTTAATATTTGTAATAATTGCAAAATTTAGTATTTAAATCCAAATTTCACATAATTGAGATCACTTGTAAACCTTTTTTTTGCAGGTATTTGCACAAATTCATGAAGGAGGAACTTCCCGATGAGCAGGTTGGTTTCATGGACCCCGGTCAAACGAATGCCATGATATTGAATGATAACCGAGGAGTAGTACTTCAATACATCGGGAAAACACTCATAGAAAATCGGGACAAGAGATTGATATTCATACCTTACCATCAGATGTTAGTGTTATATATATATATATTCTAATTTTATTCTATTTCTTTCAATTCATATAAATTATAGAATATGAGATGATACAAACCTAAAATGCAGAAATCATTGGATATTGGCCGTGCTTATGCCAAGAGAATGTGCATTGTACGTGTACGATTCGGATAAGAGGAGCAATAAAATGCTAATGATCACTGCTGCGGTCGAGGAGTAAGTGCCTTCCTAAATTTTACGTTTGTTTAGAATGCTAATGTTTTTTTATTATTTTATCATTTTAAATATCTCTCGTAAGTACTGATTGTTCAATGTGTTCATATTTCAACAGTGTCTTCATCAGGGAAATTGGTACTTCTTTAACGGTTCACAAGGATTGCAAGGTAATAGTTTCTATTATGATATGATTATAGGGACCTATATGCAAAAATTTGTGAATAAGCCATTTGTATTCTCATTAACGTACATTTGAATTTTTTCAAACTTGTTATATAGTGCCCACAACAACCAGCCGGCTGGGAATGTGGATATTATGCCATGTTTCTCATGCAAGACATAATAAGTGAATTCCTCGATGACTTTCCGAACTTAAAGGTATATATGTATTTATATATTTTTCAATAAGCATCGTCGCTTCAAACATAACAAAATACACAATTAAATGTGCATTCTTCTATCTTTTCAATTATGCAGAGTCTTCCCGCGAAACATACTTTACAACGCTTGAGCGACTTTCGCCAAATGTGGGTTCAATTTATGATGAAAGAATTAAAGTCGAGAAGAAGCTAGTACAACAATTTAGGATGTATACTTAATTTGCATAAACATGAATTTAATTTGTGTAATAATTTAGGATTTGTTTGATTTGTGTGTGATATTTAATTTATGATGTTGTATGTGACATATTTGTATGCAAAAAACAACAATTTAGGATGTGTATGTGCATGTATATGGCCAGCAGTATATGGTAGCTGGCCAAATAAATAAAAATGTTTTTTTTAGATTCAATATAACATCAGGATCGGTCCTATTAAAAAACCGATATAGATACTATTTTTTATTAAAAAAAAACCTCCAGATAAACAATTAAGATCGGTTATTTGGTAAAAAACCAATCCAAATAACTATCAGGATCGGTTTTTAATCTACGAACCGATCCTGATAAATATCTGGATCGGTTTTTTTAAAACTCCGAGCTTGATTGTTATTAAAGGTTTTTTCAATAAAAAATATATTGGGATCGGTTCTAATTAAAAACCGATCCTGATAATTATCTGGATCGGTTTGTTTATAAAGAACCGAGCTTGATTGTTATTAAATGTTTTTTAATAAAAAATCTATTCGGATCGGGTCTAATTAAAAAACCGATCCTGATAATTATCTGGATCGGTTCTTTGTAAAGCTATTAGGAGCGGTTCTACTTAACAACCGATCCTGCTGTATACTAATCTGCATCGGTTTTTAAAAAGGGCCGATCCAGATTTATTAATATGTGAGCGGTTAAATTAAACAGCCGATGCTAATAGTTTCTTCCAGGATCGGTTCATTAACCGATCCAGATTATTGTAACTATTTGGATCGGTGTTTTAACCGATCCAGATTATTGTAGTAATCAGTATCGCCTTCATCAGGATCGGTTTTATTCCGATACTAATATTCGTATATAACCGATCCTGATTCCATATTTTCCACTAGTGCTAGGTTATTGCCATGACTCTCATTTCCTTACATACAAGATTCAAAATCCCAGCTCGAAGAGAAGGGATAATCTAATTATTGATTTTCAATCTTTCATACAGATATAGCACACTCTTACTTTTATAGCCAACTGGTATCACAAGCGAGGTTGGCCTAACTTATATTGCTCTACAACATATCAAGGTAACTGAAAAAACAATAATGAAGAAATATGTTTCCTAATTGCTATAGCTGATTTGCATTGTGCTTGGCCCATACATGAACTTTTGCCGAGTCTAACAAAAAGTGCTCAGAAACATATCTTTTATCCACTATGGACCTCATATCAATCAGTTCAGTAATGATTTCTCCTGGAGATTATCTCATTCTTCTAGGTGCTTAGCTTCTTCGATGCATATGTTGTTACTCTTAAGCCCCAGTGTTGAGAACTTATTTTAGTTATATAATCCATGGTGTGTTTATTTTGCAAATAAACCCTGGGTAATTGTTGAAAGAACGAAAAACATTTCAATAACTCTTGTTTTCACCATAGGCATCAGAGAAATACTGCTTAAGGATGCCAAACAAGTGGAACTGCTCCTTTGATTATTACTATGCATCAATTGGCGTACTTGGAATCTATCTCCCAGGTTCGTTTCTATTGTATTTGATATTTGATATACAGGGTTTCCAGCTTTATCATGTTCTATTTTGTATATTGTGATTCTTGCATTCTCCAAATTAAAGGCTGCATAAACATAATTTCATATAGTAACTTGGTTGTATGTGGAGTTGATTAAAATTCGCATGTTTTAAGTCTTAGTAGGGAAATATTAATATTTGGAGTAAACTCGAAATCCCAAGGTTTGATGTCATTACAAATCTCTACTATCTTTTAAGATAAATTAGAAGAGCATAAAAAACCTTAGCTAAGACTCAAAGCTGACTTCATAATTGGAAATTCAAATGAGATAATTAGCCAAAATATCAAACTTTTAACATTTCAACAGCTAATTTCACTCCGTCGGCCAGAAACTTTCAATTCCCACGGCAACGCATGGCCGGCACTTGACTAGTATATATAAATGGTTCTACAACCATGTACAATTTACTGACACCTTAATACACGATATCCGCAGACACGGTTTCAAAACCATGTACCACCCTAGCTATTTTTTAACCGTATGTACTCCATGATTCTGTAGTACTGTATGTTTTGCCGATATGCAACTATTTTTTATTTAATTGACAAAAAAGTTACATTCGTTTAACAAAGTATATATACATCTTGAAAGACAAGACACCACTTTTTCTGACATTATTTTTAGAATTTTATTATGCTATTTTTTGCATTTAAATTTTGTTATGATATTCTCTACCATCATGGTGATTGATTTCTTATATATATCATAATTAAAATAAACCATTCATTTGATAAAATGACAAAATACGAAAGTACACAACAAATTCTTTGCAAGTTGTAGCTACTAACAATATTAATTACTACATATCAAATTTATAAAATCAAAGAAAATGAATAATTTATGTTTTAACAACACAATAGTCACCACTTCTTTTAATATTCGTTAAGGTTTTTTATTTACTATACGTGAAAACCACCGTAGTAAAATTTATTTTTTCATTTTGTTCTATTTAGTAAATTAATATACATCTGCTTTAAACTTGCATACATGATAAAAAGGGTCATAACTCAATAAGATCTGATGATAGCACATGCATGCATGATACTCCGTCTGTTAGTTAATAATTTCCTATTCTTCTTTAGGTACACATGACTACATGAGGAGCTTGGTGCAGATATTGGATCTGAACTCGATTAAGTCAACGAAATTAAACAAATGAATTCGGTAGACCTCGAGATCCACTGAATTAATTAAACAAAATAAAATGAATACACCTCGGATCCGCGTGCGCAGAGTTGACTTACAATGTACTCGAAATATAAAAAATTGTTTTGAAAAATTTAACAATCCTATATATATACTAGTATCGTGCCTGTGCGTTGCAACTGAACATACAATAATAAAATATAAAAGAATTGTCATTCAAAAATAGACCAATGAAAAAAAATATTCAACAATATCCATGAATGATATTAAAATAGATTGGTTCTAAATCTAAATTATAAATAAAAAGTTAATTAGTATAATAAAGTCCAACGAGATATAACAACGACTTTGTGCAAATTCAAGATATCATGGTAGTAGCTATATTATACACATTGTATCTGTCAAAAATAAAGAAAATACTTAATTGTTACAATTCATATAATAAAATTAGACTGAAATTTTTATTTATACCCTTTCAAAACAAAAAACAAAAAACAAAAAAGATAAACCAAAACATCCCAAATTATGGAGAATTCGAAAAATACTAGGACCTCCAAACCAATATCCGGCCCCATTCTTGGGGGACCGCAGATTGGTTTGGAGGTCCTTCAAAAATTTAAATATATTTAATATTACAATCGTTATTTAGGTTTTTGGGGGGCCGCCAAGCCAATCTGCAGCCCCCTCCAAGCATAGGGCCGCATATTGGTTTGGAGAACCTGGTATTTTTCGAATTTCTCATAATTTGAGGTGTTTTGGTTTTTTTTTTTTTCTTTGAATATGGTATAAATAATTTTTTTGGAAAATTAGAATTATTAAACTAATATGGTTCATATCTTATTTCTCACTCAACCTCCCAGTAAACTGTTTTTGGTAACCTTCTGGGGCATGTATTTTTGGTAATCTTCTGGGTCTCTCATATAATTTTTTCAACATTACTACAAAAAAACACTTTGCCGTCGGGCAAAATCGCTATCCGCAATCGGATTCTGCACCGATGGCTATCGCCCCGATAGGAAAGATATATACATATGCCATCGGCTAGAACCGATGGCGTTCAACTCCAACACCATCGGTTGGAAAAAAGGGACAGATGGGAATAATAGTTTTTCGGTCGTTAAATTAACCGTTTAATATAGAAACGCCATCATTTATTAGGTGCTATTAGCCGATTGCAAAAGTGTCTTACACCATCTGTTGTGGTTGAGTTGGCGTTGACAGGTCCTAGTTTGTCATCTGTTATTATTTTGAACCGTTGGCGATTTATTTATATATATTTTTAATTATATATGTCTATATTAGGGGCTAGCCACCATATATAGCAAAATAAATTGTCAAACAAACTGCACTAAAAACAACTAAGAACCCTATTTTTTTCACTGAGTCAAGATGACAAGCAAAATGAAAAATATTAGCACATGAGGATCATGTATTTAAGTAAAGATTACTATTTCCTAACCAAAACCATAATTGTTGAGCTTGAGGGCATTTAAGGAAGAGATGAGTAGTAGTCTCTTTTTTGGTACAAAACTGACAAGTCAATCTTCCAGGCCACCCTCTTTTTCTTAAGTTCTTTTTAGTCAATATACGATTATGAAGAACTAACCAATAAAAATTCTAATTTTAGGTGGTATTTGTAGGTCCCAGATAATAGCAGACTTATTGGCTTTAATTCCTCTAAAGTTCAATAGTTGTATACAGATTTAAACGTAAACTGTCCTGAAGTATCCCATCTCCAAGCTATCTTATCCATACAATGAGTAAAACTAGCTGAGCTAATAAGGTAAAGGATTTCCTGTCATTCCTTATCTAATATACCACTAAGACTTCTTCTAAATCTAACAACATTTCCTTGAGATAGGATCACTGCAGCTATTGTAATATTCTGATTGGAACAGATTCTATACAATTGAGGGTATTTAGTAGATAGGGAACAGTTACCAGACCATATTACATTCCAAAATTCTAATTGAGATTCTATACAATTTAGTAAATTAATACACATCCACTTTAAACTTGTTTACATGATAAAAAGGGTCGTCATAACTCAATAAGATTTGATGAAAGCACATGTATGCATGATACTCCGTCTGTTAGTTAATAATTTCCTATTCTTCTTTAGGTACACATGACTATTGGATCTGAACTCGATTAAGTCAACCAGCATGGCTCCTCTTGATTCCTCCAGTTCAGCATAGGCATATTTCAGTATATCAGAATCTATAAAAAGAAAACTTTTGTATTAAATCTACAAAAATACAAAGAAGTCTTAAGGAAGTATAAATAAGAATGATTAAATTACCAGGTAGTACCTTTAAAGCTCGCTGAAATGTATTAATGGAAGACTCTGAGGGGCTGCTTTTCGACTGCCACATGGCGTAGTCATACCATATTTCAGGATAGTGATAGAGATACATTAGGCCCTGACATAAAAGCATAATAAAATTTGAAACCATTTTAGTCAACACTCAAAAAAGGAAAAAAAACAAAAAACAAAAAAAATCATCCCTACTTAAGAAGACAAAATACAATATATATTGCAGATACGAAATGAAGCAGAAAATAGAAGTTCAAAGAATTACGCATGCTTGCGCCGTCTCCTCTTCCTATTTATATTACACAATTCAACATTTCAATTGATGCAAATTGAGCATAAATATAGGCTTCTTCACACATTTAACAAAATTGAGTTAATTAATTAAACCATGATTAAACCATTATTAAATGTTGAAAAAACAAATACCTCTTGATCTTCATCTTGTTCATCATCTTGATAGTCATCATCATCACTGGACAAAACAAGTACCTACAATCAGAGAAAAAGTTCTGAATTTCTCAAGATATAAATTTTGATAGCAAAATTAATAACTCCGATCTCAAATTAGATTTCTCTAGGGTTTGGGTCGGGAGGCAGGCGTACCCTTTTTTTTTTTAAAAAAAAACTTTCGACCGGTATTTCCTTGCACTGTCCAATTCCACATACGCCATATGCTGGCATTTTAGTATCTTCATCTGAAAAATTTCTTTGAAGAATGGTACCTGCTAGGTACAGACCTGATATACACTGTACCGTATCTTAGCAGAATGGTAAATCTAGTATGTTATTGCTCGCAAATAAATACTTGGTAACTAATGTTAAACCACTCGTGTGAATAACATTACAGTACCCACACACTGAGCTAATACTATACTGGTACAGATCACACTCTAACTGTATACAGTAACCAGGGGACTAGTTATCCATCAATAGCACTCAAATTCCACCAGTGTAGAAGCTATTTTAGTGAAGTACCTGCAGACTGGTTTTCTTTACTAAACTTGAAAGTCAATAAAACTATTTGAGTACTTCAGTTTTATATGTTTTTGACTATGAGTTACATTGTGAAACTTTTCCAAAAAGGACCTCTTTTGCATAATAACCAAAGTCTGACAAGATAAGGGCAGTAACTTGTAATTTTATCGATTCTCCCACATTTAACAGACTACAAAATTCATTATTTAGTCAGCCTAATACTTAAACTAGAAGTCAGATCATTATTCAGACCTTAAAAGATACACACAAAAATCTACCGCAAACTTAATCTCACTAATAGATAACGGCCTGTGTAACAGATCTAAATAAGTTGACAAAAAACAAAAGGCACACATTCTCTGGGATATGAAGCTTACAAATCTCCCAACACAACTATTTACAAACACATCTAGTCAGCATATATACACTGAGCTTGTTGTGAAAACTTACCGATTGGAGGATCCACTAAGATCTGGATCACCCAATCACAATTTGGAAAAATAAAAACTAATAGAAATAAAAGATGCTGAGAATTAGAGAGGAAATGTAGAGAGAAGTACCTAAGAGGAGAGGACGCCTGTCTTCGTCTCTGCTAGAGGGTCTGAAAGCGACTGGGCTGAGAGCGAGAAAGGCAAGGAGAAATTATCGCAACAACCTGACAAAGTAAAAAATGATAATTAGTTGAAAACAAAGAAAACTAGAACTATATTCAAGCTCAAAGAAATGATCGCATGATCAGAATAGAGAATATAACATATACCTTAAAAGGGAAATACTTCTGGACACCAAAAAAAAAAGTGTTCCCAAATATGCCCTCCAAAGCACCCAATTCTTACTGAGTATAGCTTCTTCACTCAGCATACAGCTGTTGTTACCTTCATAGATGCAAACTATTAGATATTCTTATACAAACCTGAGGATTCAAACATAGATGCAAAACTGAAGTTGATTAACCTCATGACCCTCCACTGAATTGTGCAATTTGTCTAAAATATTTACAATTTCAGTTTCAATTATCCTTATTGTGCAATTAAAACTAGCCAAAACAAATGAAAACAACTAAATTAAAACAATAAGGGCATACTATAATCAAAACAGCATAGGGAAGGAGATTAGAATCAAATTCCCAAATTTAAAAAAAAATACAGATCTGAAATTATTATTCAGTAAAATGAAATAAAGCACAACTTGACTACTTATTTGAAATATAATGCTGCATAAATCAGAGAAGAGGGAGAAAGTTCAACCCGAAACATATATACAGAAATTTAAACATGCAAATTGTTATGAGAATTATATTCTAGAATTATAACTCAGTATGACTAAGAACACAACTGTTGCCATCAGGTGCCCTTGTTTGATTAGGCAAGTTGTGGAAGTTGCAAACGGTTAGCAACAAACTTGGAAAAACTTGCAAGAGTCGCTGGTTGTTAGAATTTTGAATTTCGTATTATATTTGATTTGTTATTGAAGATACAGTATTAAGTATAGAATTTTACAGTATTCGTTCAAGTAAAATGACAGTTTGTTTGAATAACAACTGGGTACAACTCGCTGGGTACAATTAGTCGCTTCCTAATCTTAAAAAAAAAATATTGTACAATTTAAGAGCATGTTCTAGACTAGGGCGCCGGATCCTCTCACATTAAATTTTCATATATGAATCCGTTGGAAATTAATCAATTAAGCCAATTAAAAACACTAAATAAATAATTAAAATAGGCAATAGACATTTAAATAGTCAAGTTGTCAAGTCATGTCTGTTGTATGTATATTATTCAAGCTAGCATTACAAAATTCATCAAAATTATCCATTATAAAAATTTGAAGCATACTCATAATGTCAAGATGCATCTCAAGAAGCCAAATGTATAACCTATAAACTCCTACAAATAGTGATACCTCGCATATTTAGTCTATTTTAGGCCTGTTTTAGTACCAGATTCGTGCACTAATTCACCAGAATCATGTGCATTTCATCGATATATCTTTAGAATTTGGTACTGCTGAGTGTTTGTTTGTTTTCTGCAGGTTTGGAGCAAAACACACGAAGAAATGGCGATTTGGGATGATCTGGTACGGCCTGGCCTTACCAGGCTTGGTACGGGTCTTACCAGACTTAGCCAATTTCAGCTCATCACGCCTGGTACGGCCAGGCCGTACCACTTTGGTACGGGCCGTACCTAAAGGCGGCCTGACAGATTCAAATCTTGGTAGAGGCTATTTAAGACGGGGAGCTCTCCAATTTCAAAAAACTTTTCATTCCAGAGACATTTGAGAGCACAGTAAGAGAGAGAAAGAGAGCTGAGGAGCTAGGAGCAAGAAGGAAGGAAGAGGAAAGAGGCGAAGCTCGACGGATCAAGCCTCTTCCACTCGATCCCTTCGATCCATGGCTTTCTTTACCTCTTTTATTGTATTTTTAGATCAGATCATGTGCTCTGAGTAGTTGTTTTAGTTTCTAGGGTTTTGAGATGAATTCTTGATTTGCTTTGACTTTTGTTTGACTTGTACTTTGTATGAACTCTTTTGATTGATTGATTGTGATTTCTTTGCTATCTCTTGCTTTGCTTGCTGTGATTGTGTATGGTGAACCTCTAGGTCTAGATCAAACCTATCAAGGTCATGTGATCATCTCAATCTCTCAACCAAATCAATTGCTTAGGGTAGACTTGTTCGAATTGAAGCCGAGAGGTTGAATTCCCCTCTAATTGACAGATTAGAGGGTACCTTAGGTCTCCAATCAACCAGCTAGGGTAGATCTGTACCAATACATGAAAATTGAGGTGTAGAAACCCTAAAAGGCAATCAATTGCATTCCAACCTAGATCTTGATCCAACACACGAGAGTTGAGGCTTAGGAACCTTAGGTATGGTCAATTGAACCTTTCTAAAGAGTTTAGCACAAGGTACCAGCAAGAAATGCATCAACTCGAACTGGTAAGCTCTGTTCTGGGAAGCCAGTACGGGTCTTACCAGAGTGGTGCGGCCTTGCCTTACCAAGTCTGGTACGGCCTAGCCGTATCAACTTGGTACGGGCCGTACACCTAGGCCGTACCACTAGAGGCAGATCATAGATGAAGTCTGAAACCCTGGAAACGCCTTTTATCCATAATCAAAACACAGTTTACATTTCTTCTAGCACTTTATTACATTTGTTTGCATTGTTCGATTTGTTTGAATTGATCCTTTAGGAACTTAAATACCAAACCCAATCTTTCTCACTTCTAGTTTTTAATTGAGTTTAGTGAATTCTAACCTAGTAATTGCCCGTCCCTGTGGATCGACACCCGATTATACTACTCGATAGGGGTTGTACACTTGCAATCCTTACTCGTGAAGTGTAAGCGCGGTTTTAAAAGGTACGCCCTCAAGCGTACCGAAACTTGCGTTGCGCTTTCGTGCGAACAAATAGCAAGGAGTATTAATTAATTTTCAAATTTATGGTACAAAGACAAACACATGTGTGAATAAGGAGACTTAGATCTTTTCTTGAATTCCATTTACATGGAATATCTAGCTAGGTTTCTTTAACTAAGATGCATCTTCTAATTGAAGTGAGAAAAAGGCAGAGAGAGAATCCATATTTACTATATATCCTCAAGCAATACCAATCCTACTTGCTTTACCTTAGAATATATTAATGCCTTTACATGGAATATCTAGCTAGGTTTCTTTAACTAAGATGCATCTTCTAATTGAAGTGAGAAAAAGGCAGAGAGAGAATCCATATTTACTATATATCCTCAAGCAATACCAATCCTACTTGCTTTACCTTCCAGGAGACCAGATTGCAACCACTGTGGATCTCGCAACCACTGTTTGCTTCTTGCTCTTCCAGGAGACCAAATTGCCCCCTACAAACATGCAATATCCAGACGTGGACTTCCTGTCATCAGCACAACTAACCTCAATGTTCAAATGCCCATTCTTCCTGAAGATCAACCCCTTCCCTGGTGCACTCTTCAGGTACCTCAGAATCTGGTACACAGCATCCATGTGACCCTCTCTAGGATCATGCATATAGCGACTCACCACACTCACAGCAAAGGATATGTTGGGACGAGTATGGCTCAAATAGATCAAGCGGCCCACCAACCTCTGGTATCTCTCTCTATCAACTGGCTCTCCTGCTTCAGCACTCAACTTGGACTTTTGGTCAATAGGAGCAACCGCAGGCTTGCACCCCAGCATACCTGTCTCTGTGAGCAAATCTAGCACATACTTCCTTTGAGATAAAACAATCCCCTCTTCACCACGAGCTATCTCGATCCCAAGGAAATACCTCAGCTGCCCCAATTCCTTTACCTCAAACTCCTTACCCAATCTGGTCTTCAGCTGAGCAATCTCACCCTCATCATTGCCAGTGATAATCATGTCGTCCACATACACAGCAAGCATTGTAGTGTGAACTCCACATTGCCGAAAGAACACTGTATGGTCTGCATTGGTCTGTCGATACCCCATGCCTACCATAGCTCTCCTAAACCTGTCAAACCAGGCCCGAGGAGACTGCTTCAGCCCGTAAAGTGACTTCTTGAGCCTGCACACCTTACCAACCGTTTGTTTCGTGCCAAAACCTGGTGGTACCTCCATGTACACCTCCAACAAATCACCATGGAGAAAGGCATTCTTCACATCGAGCTGGTGTAACTTCCAACCCCCATTCGCTGCCAAGGAAATGAGTGTTCGCACTGTGCTCATTTTCGCCACGGGTGCAAAGGTCTCATCATAGTCGATGCCATAAGTCTGACTGTACCCCTTTGCTACCAATCGGGCCTTGTAGCGCTCAACCTGACCCTCTGGATTTTGCTTCACCGTGAAGACCCACTTGTAACCAACTGCCTTCTTGCCTGGTGGTAGTGACACGAGCTCCCAGGTTTTGTTCTTGTCCAGAGCCTCAAGTTCCTCTAGCATGCCAGCTTTTCACTTTGGATCCTCCTTAGAAACCTGCCAACACTTAGGGATAGAGATAATGTCCAAAGATGCAATGAATGTTCCATGTACAGGTGATATGTGAGAGTAAGAGACAAACTGGGCAATATCATGTGGAAAGCCATATCGATCAGGGGGAACTCCTGCATTGCTGCGAGAAATCCTCCTTACCGATAGGGGAGTGGTAGGAGTAGAGAGAGGAATCATATCACCTGTGTACTCTGAATCTGAGGTGGATGGTGTAGGTGTCTCAGGAGTCGGAGGAGGCAGGGACAAGGGACTTGGCACAAGTGGCACTGTAGGCACTGCTCCCTCATTCTGCTTTCTTCTTCTCGTGTACACTCTTAGCTCCCCCTGAGCCTGAGTCCCACCATTCTCTGGTTCGGTGCTCTAATGGTCCGGCACCACAGCCGACTCCACAAGCGGACAAGGAATATCCCCCACACTCACCATCCTCCTCTCACTACTACTACTATCATCCTCCCCCTCTCGCCTCATACCTCCTGTATCGAGCGAGTCCCCAAAGGGCGATGCGACCTGAGAGGAGTAGTATGGCTCAAGCTCTCGAAATGTGACATCCATACTAACAAACAATCTCCTCTCCACCGGACTCCAGCAAACATACCCCTTTTGGGTAGCCGAATACCCAACGAACACACACTTCACAGCCCTTGGATCCAGTTTTCCCACATTTGGTCTGTTGTCCTGCACGAAGCACACACAGCCAAAGGTTTTGAGAGGCAAAACATCTCCATTCTTGCCTTTCAGCATCTCAATCGGAGATTTCCAATCCAATACCCGTGAGGGCATCCTATTGATCAAGTAAGCCGCTGTCAGAACTGCTTGCCCCCACAAGTATTTTGGTACCTTCATCGACATCATCATACTCCGGGTGACCTCAAGGAGATGTCTGTTCTTCCGTTCGGCTACCCCATTCTGCTCTGGTGTGTATGGACAGGTGGTTTGATGTTGTATCCCAAGGATGACAAGTACTCCCCAAACGCCCTGTTGGTGTACTCTGTCCCATTGTCAGACCTCAATACCTTCACAACTGCACCGTATTGAGTCTGAACCCCTTTATGAAAATCTTTGAAGCAAGCAAACACATCACTCTTATTTTTCATCAGATAAAGCCAAGTCACACGAGAAAAACAATCAATGAAAGAAACAAAGTATCTAAATCCATTCACAGCAGTTGTGGGACAAGGCCCCCATACATCAGAATGCACTAAGTCAAAAGCAAAAGAACTCCTACTCCCAGAACTAGAATATGAGCTCCTGGTGTGTTTCCCCAACTCACACGCATCACACACCAGTTTTTCCTTATTAGCCTTTTCAAACAAAGGCGGATACAACCTACTCAAAACAGAAAAAGAAGGATGACCTAAGCGCCTATGATGAAGCAGCAGTAAGTCCTCCGCACTCCTCCCAACTCCTCCTGTACCCTCTACAAAGGATGAAAGAGCCGAGTCCATACTCTCCCTATCCAGGTACCACAAGCCACTATGCCATGTGCCAGTCCCAAGCCGCCTGCCGGTCTCCTTCTCCTGGAAAATCATCTTTGGAATATTAAACAAAACGACACATTTTAGTTGTGATATAATGACACTTATGAATAAGAGATTCACAGGAAAGGAAGGAGCATGCAAAACATTAGACAAGGTCAAAGTGTTGGTACATTGCACGGTACCCTTACCAACCACGGGCTGGGCCGTACCATCGGCAGTCTGGATGCTCTCTGGGACTGCTAGGTGAGTATAGGAAGAAAACTCCCTAGCAGCACCAGTCACATGTCGAGATGCACCAGAATCGACTATCTAATCTGGTGATCTAGTGGTAGATATAGATGCGAGAGCAAATGTATCACAAGTACCTGTGGTTGAGTGAGCAAAGGAATCAATTTTACCCCTGGATGAAGATGAGGTGGACGCATCATCGAGCGCACTCTTCCCCTCACCTGCTGCTTTCTGCTTCCTCTTCAATGCCTCCAGAAACTCGTGATCCTCAGTAAAGACCACAGTCTCCTCACTCTCTCCCTCTGCTACCGTCAGATGTGCCTGGTAGCCTCCTCTTCCACCCCTCCGGCTACCTCTGCCTCGACCACGACCTCCAGACTGGCCTCGACCACCTGAATTCCTCTCCTTCGGTGGCTTAGTGCAAGCCTGCTTCAGGTGGCCTACCTCACTGCAGTTGTAACACTCCCGGTCTCACCCCTGTACCCTGTGTTACCTGACTTTGAGACTGCAAGTGCTGACTTCGCCCCTGGAAGTCCTGCTGCACCAGACTGGAGCCTAATCCTGCTCTCCTCCTGTATCATGGCTGAGATCGTCTCATCTAGTGAGGGAATCTTCGGCTGAGCTAGCAACACTGCACACCTCGGCTCAAATGTCGGGTTCAACCCCCTCATGAAGTGCATAGTCCTCCTCTGAGTATCACGCGCCCCTCTCTTGCACTCAGGATCTCTACAGCATGTGGCTGGTGAGAAATGATCATAATCTGCCCACAGTCGCTCCAGATCTGTGGCATACTCCTGAATCGATCTATCTCCCTGCACTACTGCCTCTATCTCCCTCTCAATCTGGAACACCCTCAGATTGTTTCCCACTCCATCATAAGTTCTCTTCAGCTTCTCCCAAACATCTTTGACCCGATCTATGCCATCCACTGTGGATGCGATAGAAGAAGTCAATGAACTCAGAAGCTACATGTATACTGTCATGTGAGTGGACTTCCACTCTGCCCTCTCTGGAGACCCCTCAGCTGGCTCCTTCTTGTCCCCGGTCAAGTACCCCTCCAGATCCTTCCCCTCCAGAGTGTACCTTACCCGACGCGACCAGCTCAGATACGAAGCTGGCCCATCGAGTTTCCTATCGATCGGTGGAAGCTCCACCCTCTGCACTGGCCTCGGTGCGCTCTCACTCGCAGCCATACTGAATGCTCGCATCAGCATCTGGAGCTCTGTAGTGCTCAGCTTTGCCATCACCTTCTCCATTGGGTTCTTGCCTTCCCCTGCCATTGATCAAACTCAGATCCACTCTTCACACACCGTTCTAAGCTCGAATCCCTCCTACCTCTTCCTTAGACCCGATCTTGCACCCTCAAGATCTAGATCTAAAGCATCAAACACCTCTTCCTCTTCTTCCTGACCCGATCTTGATCTATCTCATCAAGATTCGAGTCCAAAGAACCTGATCAAGAACCTGATCAAATCAATCCAAAACCCGCTTCTCGGGTATCGTGGGGTATAGGCCCCCTACGCCGGCCAAATCACCCAAAGAACAACCCCCCTTTTTACCTTTGCTTTTAGAGGAGGGGCTGTGTAGAAGAGAGAGAGGGATGTTGGTTAAGAGAAGAGTTGATCGGCCTAGAGAGTAGTGGCTAGGCGGAGGGTCGGCTGAAGGGAGGTGGCTGAGGGTCGGCCAGGCGGAGGGTTAGCTGGAAAGGGGTCAGATCTGAAGTGGAAGAGAGTCGGCTGGAAGGAGGGTCGGGTTCAGGGTTTAGGCGGAGGTGGTCATAGATCGGGTGGAGGCGCGGCGGCCCGGCTGGGTTGGAGGCGCAGCGGCCTGGCTGGGGTGGTCGCGACCTGGCGGAGGTGGCAGCGACGGCCTGGCGAAGGTGGCCACGACCTAGCCGAGACAGTAGCTGTCCAGGCGGAGGCAGCGGCTCCTAGGCAGAGGCGGAGGCAGCGGCTCCTAGGCAGAGGCGGAGGTGGCTGCGGCCTGAGAGAGGCGGCGGCGACCTGGGCGGAGCAACAGTGGTGGCGACCTAGGCGGAGCAGCGGCGTCTGTGAGGTGGCGCTACAGTAGCGGAGTGCTACAGTAACGGACTTGACTGCTACAGTAGCTAAACCCTAACCCTAATTGTTTTAGGCTCTAATACCAACTGGAAAATTGAGCCAAAAAAATATACTTTATTGATTAATCACTCGGGCTTATATAAGCCTTACAACGCATTCTTACAAATAACCCCCTGGACTATTCCGTAATGACCTATTTACCCATAGGCCCCTAGAAACCCCGAAAACACGTAAACATACAATATATCTCAACACATAACGAGACCAAGATCAAAAGTTGTCATACCAGCATGGCTCCTCTTGATTCCTCCAGTTCAGCATAGGCATATTTCAGTATATCAGAATCTATAAAAAGAAAACTTTTGTATTAAATCTACAAAAATACAAAGAAGTCTAAGGAAGTATAAATAAGAATGATTAAATTACCAGGTAGTACCTTTAAAGCTCGCTGAAATGTATTAATGGAAGACTCTGAGCGGCTGCTTTTCGACTGCCACATGGCGTAGTCATACCATATTTCAGGATAGTGATATATAGAGATACATTAGGCCCTGACATAAAAGCATAATAAAATTTGAAACCATTTCAGTCAACACTCAAAAAAGGAAAAACAAAAAATAAAAAAAATCATCCCTACTTAAGAAGACAAAATACAATATATATTGCAGATACGAAATGAAGCAGAAAATTGAAGTTAGAAGAATTACGCATGCTTGCGCCGTCTCCTCTTCCTATTTATGTCACACAATTCAACATTTCAATTGATGCAAATTGAGAGTAAATATAGGCTTCGTCACACATTTAACAAAATTGAGTTAATTAAACCATGATTAAACCATTATTAAATGTTGAAAAAACAAGTACCTCTTGATCTTCATCTTGTTCATCATCTTGATAGTCATCATCATCACTGGACAAAACAAGTACCTACAATCAGAGAAAAAGTTCTGAATTTCTCAAGATAAAAATTTTGATAGCAAAATTAATAACTCTGTTCTCAAATTAGATTTCTCTAGGGTTTGGGTCGGGAGGCAGGCGTACCCTTTGCGCTAGCGCAGGGTGTAGGCGTACCCTTTTTTTTTAAAATAAAAAAAACTTTCGACCGGTATTTCCTTGCACTGTCCAATTCCACATACGCCATATGCTGGCATTTTAGTATCTTCATCTTAAAAATTTCTTTGAAGAATGGTACCTGCTAGGTACAGACCTGATATGCACAGTACCGTATCTTAGCAGAATGGTAAATCTAGTATGTTATTGCTCGCAAATAAATACTTGGTAACTAATGTTAAACCACTCGTGTGAATAATATTACAGTACCCACACACTGAGCCAATACTATACTGGTACAGATCACACTCTAACTGTATACAGTAACCAGGGGACTAGTTATCCATCAATAGCACTCAAATTCCACCAGTGTAGAAGCTATTTTAGTGAAGTACCTGCAGAGTGGTTTTCTTTACTAAACTTGAAAGTCAATACTCAATAACACTATTTGAGTACTTCATTTTTATATGTTTTTGACTATGAGTTACATTGTGAAACTTTTCCAAAAAGGACTTCTTTTGCATAATAACCAAAGTCTGACAAGATAAGGGCAGTAACTTGTAATTTTATCGATTCTCCCACATTTAACAGACTACACAATTCATTATTTAGTCAGCCTAATACTTAAACTGAAGTCAGATCATTATCAGACTTAAAAAGATATACACAAAAATCTACCGCAAACTAAATCTTACTAATAGATAACGGCCTGTGTAACAGATCTAAATTAGTTGACAAAAAACAAAAGGCACACATTCTCTGGGATATGAAGCTTACAAATCTCCCAACACAACTATTTACAAACACATTTAGTCAGCATATATACACTGAGCTTGTTGTGAAAACTTACCGATTGGAGGATCCACTAAGATCTGGATCACCCAATCACGTGGAGAAATAAAAACTAATAGAAATAAAAGATGCTGAGAATTAGAGAGGAAATGTAGAGAGAAGTACCTAAGAGGAGAGGACGCCTGTCTTCGTCTCTGCCAAAGGGTCTGAAAGCGACTGGGCTGAGAGCGAGATAGGCGAGGAGAAATTATCCCAACAACCTGACAATGTAAGAAATGATAATTAGTTGAAAACAAAGAAAACTAGAACTATATTCAAGCTCAAAGAAATGATCGCATGATCAGAATAGAGAATATAACATATACCTTAAAAGGGAAATGCTTCTGGACACCAAAAAAAAAAGTGTTCCCAAATATGCCCTCGAAAGCACCCAATTCTTACTAAGTATAGCTTCTTCACTCAGCATACAGCTGTTGTTACCTTCATAGATGCAAACTATTAGATATTCTTATACAAACCTGAGGATTTCAAACATAGATGCAAAACTGAAGTTGATTAACTTCATGACCCTCCACTGAATTGTGCAATTTGTCTAAAATATTTACAATTTCAGTTTCAATTACCCTTATTGTGCAATTAGACACAAAACTAGCCAAAACAAATGAAAACAACTAAATTAAAACAATAAGGGCACACTATAATCAAAACAGCATAGGGAAGGAGATTAGAATCAAATTCCCAAATTTAAAAAAAAATACAGATCTGAAATTATTATTAGTCAAATGAAATAAAGCACAACTTCACTACTTATTTGAAATAGAATCCTGCATAAATCAGAGAAGAGGGAGAAAGCTCAACCCGAAACATATATACAGAAATTTAGACATGCAAATTGTTATGAGAATTATATTCTAGAATTATAACTCAGTATGACTAAGCACACAACTGTTGCCATCAGGTGCCCTCGTTTGATTAGTCACAGTTTTCACATGTAACAAAGATACACACACAGACTCAAACTTCAATCTAATACAGATAAGCAAACCCCTTTTTTATCTATTAATTGTTCACATAAACTACCCAACTTTACTAATTTCACAAAATTTCAAACCCTTAATTCAAACCCTTAATTCAATCCCTTAATCCAAACCCTTAATTCAAACATAATTTCACAAAATTATAAATTCAAGCCCTTAATTGACATAAAGAAAGTCATAGGCATCACAATTTCCATATTTACATCTAACTAAACTTTTTTAGAAATATACATCAAGTAATTTTATACCAAACCTCTTAATAGCCAGTATAGATCTCACTATTACTATATAGCATGACCACTTATGCAAATTACCCTCGTTCCAGTGCAATGAGCATTTACCCATCTCCGCCATGTAGACAGGAATATTACCTTCAAACATCCAAAATAAAACCACAGTAAACAATGTGTCAGTATCACTGACAAAACATGTCATTTACCAGCAAAGTAAATTTGTCAACAAAGAACAATGGCTTTGCAAAAGTTTCCAAATCAACAAAAGATAGAATTTCCAAATCACACATTGATTCCCTTCTTCACCCGCAAGAAAGAGGATCTTTATTGTCACCTCGTCGGCCTGAGTCGCATGACGCGAGAGAGAGAGAGCAGTAGAGTTGCGCACGAGAGATGTCAGATACACGATCTGGTAGAATCAAATTCACTCGCAATTGAGCCGCAGACGGCTGCTTGGACGAGTGATCAAGATCTGAGCTTGAGCTCAGATCAATGGCGAAAGAGAAAAAATGGAGAAATTGGAACAAATTGGGATTTTATTTCATAAAATTGTCTGTTACAATTGCTGGCCTTATATAGGCGATGCGGAAAGAAGGAAAAAATACAACTTTCTACTGCTAAAAAAACTCAATTGAATTACGAGTTGACAAATCAGCGCCAGCGTGGCTAAACCAACGCCCGCGTTTATTCATAACGGCTAATCAAACTCCCATGTCTCTGACCCCTGGGCCCTCCTGTCAGCGCCCTCCTCTAAATCTGGTCAGTTTATTTTTTAAATGGAGCGGACCCCGTCTGTCAGCGACTCCCCTTTTATTTGAACGCTGCCCTGCCTACTGACCTCCCTGCCCGGCTGTTCTCCCTCTTTCTTCTGAGCCTTGACCAAGTCAAAATCAGACCCGGAAATTCCCAAATTAAGCCCGGTATCTGACAATCCCCCCTCCTTAAGCTGTTTCTCGACCTCGAGAATGAATTCAGGAAATCGCCTCGCCATCTCGGCATATTCCTCCCAAGTAGCATCCTCTTCTTCACATCCTTTCCAATGAATGAGCACCTGTACACAGGCTGCATTGTTCTTTTTAATCATCCTTCTAGCGAGAATTTTCTGAGGAAGCTGTAAGTTCTCAGTTTGAATATCCAAAAGTGGTAATGCCTGCGATACTGCCTGATCACCCCCAACTCTAGCCTTTAACAAGGAAACATGAAAGACGGGGGTGTATTGTTGACCCATCAGGTAGATTGAGACGGTAAGCACAATTTCCAATTTTCTGTAATATCTCAAATGGTCCGAAGAATTTTGGATTGAGCTTTTGATTTCCAACTCCTGCAACTGTTTTCTTCCTGTATGGTTGTATCTTGAGATAAACCCAATCTCCTACTGCAAACTTTCGCTCAGTACGGTGCTTATCAGCATAAAATTTCATTCTTTCTTGTGCCCGAATTAAATTGGCCTTCAATTGAGCTAATGTATTTTGTCGATCCTGCATAAAAGCATTTACCGACTCTACCTGACTCCTAGGTATACTGCCCAGTCCCAATTGTGGCGGTTGATACCCATACAGAGCTAAAAAAGGCGACATCTTTGTAGAGCGATGAAAAGAAGTATTATACCACCACTTCGCTAGCGACAGGTATTTTCCCCAATCTTTCTGCTTATCAAACACCATACTCCTCAAATACGATTCTAGACATTGGTTCACTCTCTCTGTCTGCCCATCTGTCTGAGGATGATAAGCTGTGCTCATATTCAGCGTTACCCCCAGTTTACTCATCAGTTCTTGCCAAAATCGGCTAGTGAAAATAGGATCTCTGTCAGTGATTAGAGTCTCAGGTAACCCATGTAGCTTATACACATAATCAATGTAAGATTGAGCTACATCACTAGCATGGTATGGATGGGACAGGGATATGAAATGAGAGTACTTAGTCAAACGGTCCACTACCACCATTATGACTTCTTTACCCCTGGATTTAGGTAGGCCAGTTATGAAATCCATACTCACACTATTCCAAGCCTCCTTAGGTATAGGAAGAGGTTGCAAGAGCCCAGGAATTGCTATATTCTCACCCTTATTAATCTGACAATTCCCACATTTTCTAATAAATTGGTGAATGTCTTCCTTCATACCAGGCCAGTAAAACAACTTCTTAGTTCTTTGGTAAGTGGCTATCATACCTGAGTGGCCCCCTAGACTGGAATCATGCATCTCCTTCAGTATTTTCTCTCTCCAATTATTGTTAAGGCCCACACAGATTCTGCCTTTCCACCTGATGATACCTTGATGCTGGGTTATATGCTGAGGTACTGTCTGTTCTGAAGTGGTACTGACATGGCCATTGTCAGTTAATTTGTCTTGCATTTGCTCCTTCAACTTCTTTATCCATTCATCACCCTCATAACTGTTGAGTACCTCCTCTACCCATGTGGGCTTCA
Source organism: Carex kokanica (assembly GCA_025461125.1). Classification (NCBI taxonomy): domain Eukaryota; kingdom Viridiplantae; phylum Streptophyta; class Magnoliopsida; order Poales; family Cyperaceae; genus Carex; species Carex kokanica. The sequence continues at coordinate 765,583 of JAJGRX010001496.1, forward strand.
ATTCACTAATGGCACTCAATTCTGCATCAGTTTTCAGATCTTCTTCCCCTTGTCTGGAAAGGGCATCAGCCACCTTGTTCTCACATCCCCTTTTATACTCAATCACATAGTCTAACCCAAGTAATTTGCTCAAACCCTTGTGTTGAGTTGAAGTGTTTAGTTTTTGTTCAAGCAAATACTTTAGGCTAACATGATCTGTCTTAATGACAAATCTACCCCCCATGAGGTAATGCTTCCATTTTACCACTGCTGACACCAATGCCAAAAACTCCTTTTCATAGGTTGACAAATTCTGATTCTTAGGGCCCAATTTCTTGCTGAAATATGCTAGAGGATGCCTGCCTTGCATAAGTACAGCTCCTATTCCTTCTTTGCAAGCATCTGTTTCCATGATGAAGGGTTTTGAAAAATCTGGCAGTGACAGTACAGGAGCTTGTGTCATGGCTGTTTTCAGCTGTTGAAAGGCTGCCAATGCCTCTTCACTCCAAACAAAAGCATCCTTCTTCAGCATTTCAGTCAGGGGTTTAGAGATGATGCCATACCCCCTCACAAATTTCCTGTAATATCCAGTTAAGCCAAGAAATCCCCTTAATTCTTTGATAGTTTTAGGCACAGGCCAATTCACCATAGCTGCAATTTTCTTCTGATCAGTAGCCACTCCTCCTTTGGCTATCACAAACCCTAAATACTCAATGCTTTCTACTCCAAATTCACATTTACTCCTCTTCACAAACATCTGATTCTCTTTCAGAACCTGAAATGCTTGCCTTAAATGTTCAGAATGCAATTCAGAGTTAGCACTGTAGATCAGAATATCATCAAAAAATACAAGGATGAATTTTCTGAGATAAGGCTTAAAAATGGAATTCATCAGAGCTTGGAATGTGGCTGGGGCATTGGTGAGGCCAAAAGGCATTACATTGAATTCATACAGCCCTTCATGAGTTTTGAAGGCTGTCTTATACTTGTCTCCTTCACTCATTCTAATCTGGTGATAACCAGCTCTAAGATCCAGTTTTGAAAACACAGTAGCATGCCTTAATTCATCAAGCAGATCATCAATCACTGGTATGGGGAATTTGTTCTTAATGATGTTATCATTGAGTTTTCTGAAATCAACACACATTCTCCATGTGTTATCTTTCTTTTTCGCCAATAGAATAGGGGAAGAGAATGGGCTAGTAGAAGGAGAAATGAAAGCATTCTTCAACAATTCTTCTATTATTTTCTCAATTTCTTTTTTCTGAAAAAATGAGAATCTATAAGGTCTGAGACTCACTACTTGATTTGCATCTTTCAATGGGATTTTATGGTCAATCTCTCTGACTGGAGGCAATTCAGTGGGTTCTCTAAACAGCTGATCATATTCTTTTAGAATAGGTTGTAAAGAAGCTGGTACTGGTTCTTCTTCTTTGCCCCTTTCTACTTCCATGTTAAACAGATGAGCTATAATCACCTGACTACCCTTCTTCTTTTCTTTTTGAACATCTATGACTTGATTGCACAACTTCAACTTAGCTGTTATCTCCTCCATTTGAAAGAAGACAGTTTTGCCCTTGTAATTGAACCTCATGTTTCCCTCTAGGTAGTCAGTAGTAACAGGCCCAAATTTAGACAGCCAATCAACCCCTAAAATGACATCATATCCAGGAACATCCAGAACAATAAAATCTGTTTCAAACTCAGTGTTTTGTAGCTGAAAACTCAGCTGGGAACAACGGAAAGTTGATTTCATTCTGGCCCCATTAGCAACCCTCACCCACATAGGTTCTGCAGTTTGCTTCTTCAACTGCAATGCATCCACTAGAGATGGGCTTATGAAGGAATGGGTACTGCCTCCATCAACAAATATTACAATGGGTGTTTGACCAATTTGCCCCTGAAACACCAATGTAGTGGAACTTTTCACATCACCTTTAGTGCACAAAGAGATAGTTGCATAAACCTCCCCTTCAACCTCCTCAGGCTCTAACTGTTCATTCCCCTTTTCATGCTCCTCCTCTTTTTCTTCTACTCCTAAGTTCTCCCCTTCTTCCCCTTCAACATCCATAGCATTCAGGGTTTTGTTGTCACACTTATGGCCCATCTGATACTTGTCTCCACACTTAAAACAAAGCCCTTTTGCTCTCATTTCATCCAAGGACATGGTTTTGGGATTATGACTAGTATTCTTGTTCAAACTGGTATCACTCCACTTCCTGCCTCCTCCCTCATTACCCCTATTCATTTTCTGGTTCTGAAATTCCTGGTTGGAATGCTGGTAGGGCTGGGTTTTTACTGGTCCAGTGTATTTCTTACTTCCCCCTAGCACCACTTCTATCTTTCTAGCATATTTTATGGCACCTTTCAGAGATGTAGGTTCAAATAGTTCAATTGTATTTCTAATGTCTTCCCTCAATCCACTAATAAAACACCCCACATAAAACTCCTCAGTTGCATCAATATGCCCCTTTCCAATTACCCTGGATTTAGCTCTCAGAAAGTTCTTAGCATAGTCATCTACCTTGCTCAACTGATGGATCCTTTTGAACTCATCAATTGGATTTCCTTTTGTTTAAGCAAAAAAGTCAAGCACTTCCTCAATAAAGATAGGCCATGGGGGTAATTTTCTGGATATTTTGACTGCCTTATACCAGGTTTTTGCATCACCTGTCAAACTCATGGTTGCCATCCGGGTTTTATGCATATCAGGAATCTGGTACAGTTCAAAATACTGCTCACACTCTTCAATCCAATCAACTGGATCTTCCCCGTCAAACACAGGGAAATCTAAACGGGGAATAAAGCACCTTTGATTTTGAGCTTGAGTATCACCTTTGCCTTTGTTTTTGTCAGAATTATCTTCTTCAGGACCTTCATTTTCATTCTCTAAACCTTCAGGTGGAACTTTCTGTCGCCGATTGTCATTGTTCACAGCTCCACTATGTTCACCGGTCTCGTTCTGGCTTTTCTCCAATAGAATGTCCAGCACACGCATCACCTTACTATGATTCTCATCAATCTTTGACTTCAGCTCCTTCTGAGATGCCTCAGATTTTGATTCGAGCTTTGTGATTCTCTCATTGATATTTTCTAGATCTTGCTGGTACTCGTCGTCTACAGAAGCGGAGCTACGAGTTCTACCGGCCATCTCCGTGTTCTTGAACTTCTTGGAACGTGACTTCCCCAGTTGTGATCTTGATGCTCTGATACCACCTGTCAGGTACACGATCTGGTAAAATCAAACACACTCGCAATTGAGCCACTGACGGCTACTTGGACGAGTGATCAAGATCTGAGCTTGAGCTCAGATCAATGGCGAAAGAGAAAAAATGGAGAAATTGGAACAAATTGGGATTTTATTTCATAAAATTGTCTGTTACAATTGCTGGCCTTATATAGGCGATGCGGAAAGAAGGAAAAAATACAACTTTCTACTGCTAAAAAAACTCAATTGAATTGCGAGTTGACAAATCAGCGCCAGCGTGGCTAAACCAACGCCCGCGTTTTTTCTTTCGCTTATTCATAACGGCTAATCAAACCCCCGTGTCTCTGACCCCTGGGCCCTCCTGTCAGCGCCCTCCTCTAAATCTGGTCAGTTTATTTTTAAACGGAGCAGACCCCGTCTGTCAGCGACTGCCCTTTTATTTGAACGCTGCCCTGTCTACTGACCTCCCTGCCCGGCTGTTCTCCCTCTTTCTTCTGAGCCTTGACCAAGTCAAAATCAGACCCGGAAATTCCCAAATTAAGCCCGGTATCTAACAAGAGAGAACCAATGGAGTTGCTCACGCGAGAGAGAACTGGCGGAGTTGCGAACGAGAGAGATATCCAACGGAGTTGCGGCGGTGATGGTGGCAATCTATTTTCGTGGTGGAAGAGTCGGAAGAGAGATGGGAAAGAAAGGAAAATAGCGAATTTAATTGATGAATCGGGTATCAAACTGGTCCAATAAGAATGGCTTGACCGCTTCGTTAATCAAGCGAATGGTATCAAATTGAACATCAGACGGTTCAGCTGCCCATCCAACCCAAACTAGGTCCGATGGACATCGAACCTACACTGTAAAATAGCTTCTACAATGGAATTGATAGGCGTCCTCTCCTCTTTGATACTTATCTCTAGATGTTCTCTCTAATAATTCTCAGCATCTTATTTTTCTAATATTAATTTTTATTTATCCGATCGGTAAGTTTTCACAACAAGTTCAAGTTATCTATCTAGCTAAGATCAATTTTTGAGCCGTAGAACTACCAATTTGGTTTTGTGATTTTTAAAATCTAAATAGTCGATCCAAACATTCAACATAATATCTATATTAAAATGTGCGTGGAGACAAAATTTTATATTTTTTGTAATTTTTTTACTATTTATTAAAATGGTTTGAAAGTCCAACCAGTTAATCCAAACCATTCAACATTCAATCATATTAAAATGTGCTTGGAGACCAAATTTTACATTTTTTGGATTTTTTTTCTATTTATTAAACAAGTTTTAGAATTGTTGTTTTCAATGATCCAAAAGTTTTTCACACTTTATTAAAATCAGCGATTTTAAAACTGACTTGATAAATAGTAAAAAAAATTCTTAAAATATAAAATTGGGTCTCCAAGCACATTTTAATATAGATATCACATCTAACTGCGGTGCAACCAATTGGCTTTCTGATTATCAAAGTACAAACGGTCGATCCAAACAGTTAGATGTGATCTCTATATTAAAATGTGCTTGGAGACCAAATTTTATATTTTTTTGAAACTTTTTACTATTTATTAAGTCAGTTTTAAAATCGCTGATTTTAATAAACAGAGAAAAATTTCTAGATCATTGAAAACAGTGATTTTAAAACTAACTTAATAAATAGTAAAAAAATTCAAAAAAATATAAAATTTGGTCTCCAAGCACATTTTAATATAGATTGAATATTGAATGGTTTGGATCAACTGTTTGAAATTTGAAATATAAAAACCGAAGCGTTTGTTCCACGACCTAGGAATAAACGTTTTGATATTAGCCACTATATATATATATATATAGAGTGGCTAATATCAAAACGTTTGTTCCTAAGCCCTCGTGCAACCGAATGGTTTTCGGATTTTCAAAGTCTAAACAGTCGTTACTTTATTAGTATCGAACAGTTAAAATTCGTTAGAAGCGCGTGGGGACCTGTCGCTGGGTACAAACCGGGTAAAGATGGTTGGGTATAGAAACATTTTCTCAACAAAAAAATAAACAAGAGATATTGTATAAAGAATTTGGTACTCAAATAAATTTATAAGAAAATTTCATAACAATGACAGTAAAAGTGGGTGGATTTTTCGTTTTGTTTTCTTCGATATGAGTTTAGAATTGAAGTTCGTTTGAGTCAACTATGTCAGAGTTCCTATTTTATGAGCATTAAATTTGATCAAGAACAAGACATTCAATCGATACTTAAATTAAAGAAGGATTCAACTCTAACGGGCTGACAGCCGGGAGCAGAAATAAAGATTCAAATACGAAAAAAGAGAAATTAAACATCCTCCTTGACAGGGATAATTCTACATACAATCCAGTAGATAATGCATCATTACTGGTACATTAACCGGATGATATAGATGAACAACCCACTCATCATTATAAACAAATAGATTAATGGCAACAACTCACGGCAGCTCCCTGCTGTATATGCCCCCATGAACCCAAAAAGATCCACAACTAATGTGACCTTTAACACTTCAATATACCTGCGGTTGGTGTAGAACTGACGGTTGAACTGCATAATGATTATGGCAAGGGACGTGATGAAAGCCGTCGCGTTACAATAAACAAATGCTGTGTAACGGAGTGAAAATGTGTCTCGGAGCACTGGCGTGCCTGCTATGTGGCCTTGTTCGTCGTTTGCTTGCCAAAAGCCGCCAGGTGGGCTCAGACCAGCCTGGTAGGTGGCCCCGGCTACTAGAATAATGACTACGATAATAGATCCCTGTATTTTTTCAAACAACTTCATAAACGACTCCTCGTATGAGGTTTCCTGTTCGGTTTTAGGTTCTATGGGTGTTGGTTCGTTGGCATCAATCTGCATTACAACATCTGGTGGCGAAGTCCATGTCGATTGGTTAAACGGGTTGCTTCGCCCAGTTGGGTTACTGTTGTGTAATAATTCTTGCGACATTTTGATGGAATGGAAGGAAAAGTTTCTTTGCTGGTTGTCCCCTTTTGTGAAAGATTGATTGAAATTGAATGACTTGTAAGCAGTAAAAGACCAGTGTTATATAACGGCAGTGACAACTAATTAAGTGATCTATTAATTGACCTAAGGAATAAGGAAGCTTCTCCGAAACTTACTTTCAATAAACTAAATTTTGAGATCCACAATACAATTAAAAAAAAGACTACATATTTTATTTGCTGGCACGACCGTTACAATGAACTCCCGACAAAATAATAGCAATTTTTTTTAGTAGGAAATGAGATTATATTTTTTTTTCTTGGTATTAACTAATGAGCATCTCCAACAGTGAAAGTCTTTGCAATTTCAAATAGCATAAGTGCAATTTTAATTCATTTTACTTTCACCGCCTCTACATCCATGAAATTAGATTTAATTTCATTTTGACTACCACATCAGCAATTTCTTCCTTTTTTAGTTGACCTCTTTCTTTCTTCTCCGTACATTTTCCTTCCTTTTTCATCTCCTTTCTCCGCCTCACCACATCACTAAACAATTCTCTCTCTCTCTCTCCAAGATGACCAGCACAAGCCCCCTCTCCCGCCCTCTCTCTCTCCTGTCTCCTCTCTCTCCATAAATCCTTACTCCTTATATATAAAACCACCTTAAATTTTCGAGGGTTAAGGAGTGATAAGCCTCCAACATCGGACGATGAGTTTGTTTCTTGTACTTATATTAGTAAGGCTAGCACTTCGTCTGTTGTGACTGATCCAGATCCGCCAACATCGGATGGTGACTTTGTTCCGTTTACTTTCAAGGCTCGTTGTAAGAAGTAGTACTACTTATGAAGTGTTTATTTTGTAGATTTTATTTCATTAATTTTAGTGTTTATTTTGTAGACTTTATTTCATCAATTTAGTGTTTATTTTGTAGACTTTATTTCATCAATTGTGTATATTTAATTAAGTTATAAAAAAATGAAACTCAAGAATTTAAATTAAGTTCACAAACTCCGAATAAAATAGTCCACAAACTACCAAATAAAATAGTTCACAACATGCATCCAAATAAAACAGTTCACAAACTACCAAATAAAATAGTTCACAACATGCATCTAGATAAAATAGTTCACAACATGCATCTCAAGTAACATGGTAATCAGCGACGATGTCCGAACAAACTAAGTCGACGAGTTATGGGTCCGCTTCCAGATGGTTGTGCGACAGTTTCAGATGTCTCTGCCTGGCTACTAGATGCTTGGCTCTCATGAGAGGATTGTTTTCTACTGGTTGCCTCAGCAATAACTCTAGCATTTTCTCTTACATTGGCTTCGTTTATGGCATCTGTATTGCATTCCAATTCACCAATCACGGTACAATAATGACATAGTAAAATATAAAATCAGTTATAAAATGTGAAATATACCTGCTCGTTGCCTATCCAAAGTGGAACGGCAAGCCTGATGTCACATTCCCCTACCTTGCATATGGTCTATGGTCATTACTAAACGCTTGTGTACTTCTTCTCCCTAACCTAATCCACCCCTTTAAAGGAAGGATTTTATCCCCAATAAAGACCGACCACTCATGCTGGTTGGGATAAGGATGGAAAGATGCACCCCAAGTACTCGTAAGGTAGTCGGTACGGTACATGTCGGCGACAAAATTATCCTCGCAGAAGTTTCTCACTCGGCACACCACCATTACATGAGAACAAGGTAGGTGAGCTAATTGGATTCCTTGGCATATACATGTTACAGTATTGTCAGCTCCAAAATTAACCATGTACTTGAAATCCCTTTTCACAAACTCCATAGTCTCATCTGGTCTACGGCTGGTTGGAACGTACTCACCTAGACATTACACTTCGAATTTCATGCGTTGATTACCGCACATGACAACATTCATAGCTGCACCTTTCTCCCTATGCTTTGTTACTTTCCCCTTCACCCTTGTTGAAAACATTTGATTTCTTTCCAATAATTATGTGGTTTTAGCACGTCTTTCAACAAACCATGCATTTAACTTGTAGAATGTGTCTTTTACAATTGCTGCCACGGGCAACATCCGATTTTACTTGAAAACATTATTCAATTACTCGGACCCATATATCAATTCAAACAACAAAATATGAAAAAAATTTAAATCAAATTTAAAATAAAATTAGACTTACATATTCTCCGCATGGCTCCCAGGTCACAAACTCTGGACCATCTCTCAGATGCTCGATCTCTTGTCTCCAAAATGTGATGTCGAGTGACGAGCCATGCCCTGCCCCGACCCAAATCTTCGGATAGCAATACTTGGCACCGTATATAGGGCAGTTGTCTAGCTTGGGCTTGCCCTACTCCGGCACATCTGTCTTGTTAGCCATGACTGGACGGCCAACGATCAGATGTGCTTAGGACCAATACTGTAGTAACATGCATGGTCAAATAAATGTCTTGTTCTTCTTCAGACAAGCATTGTTAAGACCCCTTTACAATGTACAAAGTTAGTGTTACTTGTCCTGAGATGTATAATTCTTGAAAAAATTAAAATATTATAAGAATAAATTTTTTACCTATATAGGCATGCCAGCGTGGCACCACTCCAATTGTACCTGCCCGCAGTGGGCAGATCGCGCAGAAGCTCAAGATAACACAATCGCACCTGATCTCTGTGTGAATCCGGAAACAACCAACAAGTATTCATCTCCATAATATATGCACGTAGGTACCGGTCAACAACCATTCCTGTTATTTATTTAAATTAGAACATTGTTTAGAAGTAAATATGATATTATTTAAATTAAATAAGGTACAATTTACATACTTAATCTGGACGATCCGGATAGTCCAGGAATTTGGCCCTCAATTTTGCTAAGTTGTGGTACTGGGCGAGATCTAAATCCTCTCACCTTTCTTCTTCTCTTTCTGGAGCTCCTCGTGCGAGTACCCCAGCAAGTCCATGCACAATGGCCGGAAGTCCCCGTACTCGACGCCCGTCACAGGCTCCCCAATAATAGTCATACCCCACAGACAGCTGACGTCCTATAAGGTGATTGTCATCTCAGCATGGGGGAGATGGAAGGTGTGCGTGTCGAGACACGATTGCTCAATGAGCCCGGAAGATAAACCCTCATCATGGTTCTCCTCGGCCATCTAAGATAGCTGAAACAATCTCATCGCACGTAATGTCCCTCCGTATGCCAGCTAGTACGGTAGCCACATGCTGTTGTGATGAACCGTAACCGCGTCCAAACCTTGCATTTAATTAAAAAATCATGTTAAGTTCATTCAATATTCATAGAAAAAAATTATGCTATTAGTATTTTTATATATATGACTAATTTAGAACTTACCCCAGTGATAGACCTAAATTATATACATATTCGATCTGATTTTTATCACGAAATAACACCAAATATCTTGTATTTTGAACATAAAGGGAATAGAATACACCTAGAATCAAGTTACTGCGTTTGCTCGGCTTTAATTACAGGAAATGAAGAAAAATGAAGAAAAACGAAGAAAAATGCCCAGTGCGGACGCACAGATTGCTATATGGCCGCACTAAGTACTTAGAAAGATTTCTGGACACGCGCCAATTTGAAAAAGGTATAATGAGTTGTGCATCAAAATCCGTGCAGACGCACGGATATCGATGCGGACGCACTCTGATCGCACAGGAAAAGTCAGAGCCTAGTGCGGACGCACTGTAGCAGCACGCAAAATTAGCGCCCGAACTTGAAACGGTCATAGTTAGAGCCTAGTGCGGACGCACTAAGGTCCAGTGCGGACGCATCCAGTACTTAGACGAATTCAGCACATTTCAGAGCAAGCCAGAAAAGTCCGAGCTGAGTGCGGACGCACTAAGGTTCCGTGCGGACGCACTCTGGCCGCATTGAAATTTCAGCTTCCGACACACAGTTCGTATTTTGGCCATAACTTGGTCATACGAACTCCGATTTGAGTGAATCAAAGCTTGACGGAACCAGGACAACAAGATCTACAACTTTCATGAAGGAAAGAAATCCAAATTCGGAATGTAAAATCCCGTGCGGACGCACTAAGGTCGCATTCAGCCTAAAAACAGCGTTTTCGACGGTTTTTCTATTTTCGGCACTCCTGGCCGTGTTCCAAGGGCCAAAATTAGAATGCAAAACATGAGGAAACTTGTGGAGCAAGTATCTAATGACTCCTCACGTCCATTTGTTCCAGAATTAACAAAGACTTCTCCTATAAAAGGGCTACAACTTTCATTTCCAAGGCATCCACTACCAATCCACTTTACTATCCATACTTAGCCAAATTTCTCATCTTTTGGAGGCGAATCAAGGAAGAAGAAGGGAAGTTCACAGCAAACAAAGGCAAGATCAAGGTTCTTCATCTAGAGAAGGGTGTAAACTATTTCTCTATTTTATTTCTCTTTGTTTTAGCCATGTTTTGTTTTAATCTTTTGATGAATTATTGCATCTCCATGAGAGGCTAGTTTTCTCTCTAGGGGTTTAGGTCTTATGCATGAACTTGTTTAATTTTATCTTACTCGGATCTTAGTTTTTATTATGATTGTTTGATTTGATTGTTAATTTCTATGAATTATTCTTTATGAATTTCATTAGTACTTGACTTATAGTTCATCTAGTTAGGGTTAGTGAATTGAAGTAGCTTAAAATCATGCTATGTCTTGTCTTTCCGCTTTAGTTTATTAAATTCCGGCATTGGTCAAGATAAGGAAGTACTAATTGAAATCATAAATATATATCTTAGGATTTAGTTTATCTTACAACAAATTTGATATCTAAACCGGATTTCCAGAAATTAAGGTTAGGAGGATGGGAAGAAATCGCAACATAATTAGGACACCTTAGAATAAATATTGATATATACTTTGAATTATGTGTATTAAATATCCCGATTAGGTGAGTGACAGCCCTAACAACGGAGGAACATTAATCCGTTCACCCAAAGTATTTATATCAATATTTGTTCATAGGCTAACACAAGTTATAAACCATTCTTAAGCTTTCTTAGAATAAATATTGATGTTCGTCTTGAATTATGTGTATTAAATATTCCGCTAGGCAGTGTAAAAATCCTAGAATTTGAGAAACATTAATCCGTTCACCCAAGATAATAGCATCAATATTTATTCCAAGGACGACATAAGTTAGAAACCTCGTCAAAATCAAACATGAATTTAAACAAACCGAGTAGATAGAATTAACAAGAGATTGTAGACCGAATGCCCCTAGACTTCCAAACCTTGAAAAGCAACCAAATTCTCTTTTAATTTTTAGTTTTAGTTTAATTGTTACAACTTCTTCCTGAACCCAACAATTAGGAAATTAGAACAAAAACCCCCCAAATCAACTTTTACTTTCTTTAATATTCTGAAATTAATTAATAGAGTCGAAAATTAGTATTTCCCGATATCCCTTGGATCGATACCTCAATACTACAATCGATAGGTTGTGCGCTTGCAATCGACCAATCTTTGAGTATTAGGTTTATAAATTTAAAAGTTCAAAGAGTATAAAAAGAAGCGTAAAACTCTATACCTAAAATACTCAACACCCAGTAGCAGCCTCTAGAATCTGGTGCTCCGCGTTTGGGTACCACAAAAAATCGCTGACTCTGTCAGTGTGACTCCAGATACCTGGATTATCTGCCAACGCACTGTCGATGTACTAGGACATCTCGTACGGAGTGGCTATAGGGCCATGCTTTGTACCTCTACTTGAAGATGGTACAACCCTATTGGAAGACGGTATATATCTACTAGACGCCATGCTGTATATAATAATTTTTTGTTATTAGTGTTGGTACCAAGTCTAATTTAATGTTGATGCTCAAACAATTAATTTTGGTAAAATAAACCTAATTAAATTTTGGTACAAGTCGAGTTTAATTTTGGGCCTCAAAAAATTAATTTTGGTAAAATAAACCTAACTAAATTTTGGCACAATTCTATTTAAATTTTTGTAAAAAAAACTATTTACATTTTGGTACAATTCTATTTAAATTTTGGTACAATATTATTTAAATTTTGGTAAAATAAACCTATTTAAATATTGGTACAATTTTATTTAAATTTTGGTAACATTTTATTTAAATTTTGGTACAATTTTATTTAAATTTTGGTACAATTATATTTAAAGTTTGGTTCTAAACCCTGAACCGTAAACCGGAAATCCTAAACCTAGCTAAACCCTAAATCTAATTACTACCCTAAACTAAAAATTAAACCAGAAAAGCTGTGGCCCCCTTATATAGGCCCCCAGAGGGCCGCTCCGGCATTCTATGGCCCCTCCCCAGGGGCCACATCGGCATTCTGTGGCCCCCATTAAAAGGGGCCGCAGATCACCGGTGCGGCCTGCGTAGATCCAGAATTACCTAAAAAATGTGATTTTTTAGTTTAATTTTTTTTTTCAGGAAATGGTATTTTTAAAAATTTCGGCATCTGTAGTATTCAATATTAATTGATAGTGAAGTAATAAATTAGAAACCGTATTTTGCAACTTCCGAATAATGGCAAGATTAAAAGTTCAAATGTTTGACCATCTTTTTTTGTGGAATTTTCTAACTAAGCAGAAAGTGGTCCGGTTGTCTTACATTGTGTTCAATCTTTAAAATTTATGTTTGATTTTTTCTTAGTTATAGTTGGATTGGCTCACATATTAATTAATAGCGCATAATAACTTTGATTTGGTTCCATTAATTTTATTGCCTTAGTTATATACAATAAATAAAGGCATTTTCAGTGTATTTTGTGGCGTTTTTAAATGCCTTTAAAATGCTATATTTCTAGTAGTGTATGCGAGATATCGAATGCGGTTCTCTTTTAACAACTGTGTATATAAAGTATCTTTACTCCTTTTAAAACCACCTTAAATTTAAGAGGGGTGGGGAGACTATCTTCTCAGAGAAGATCTCAACCTCACATTCAATTAATCTCAACCATTAATCACTATGGTCATGTTCGGCACCATGGCTTAAGAGGTTGAGGCTTAACATTTTTATTTTTACTAAGGAGTTGGTGTTTGGCAGCAACTCAAATGAATTAAGCTAGGTATTGTTAAGCCTCAGCTCCTTAGCGCTAAGGAAGCAAAATATCAAGCTTAAAATTCAGCTTAAGGAGAAGGCTTAAGCCCGTCTAAGGCATAGGTGTTCGGCCCGCTTAAGACCTTAAGGATGGCTAAGGAGCCTTAAGCCATGGTGCCGAACACGTACTATATGATTTTATACTTCTTTTTCTACGTAGTCTTACATGTAAAAGCATAAAATTAGTTAAAAACCTATCCGTTCAAATACAAACATACTCTCAACCATTGATATTGGCCACTAACTTTCTCATTTTTTTTCTCTATTCCTGTGCGCTTTCCTTCTTCCCGAGCAAATATGCGTCTTTTTTTTTTCTTTTTCTTTTTCTGTTCTCCTCACCGACTCTTCTCTCTTGCAACATCACAGATTCTCCTCCAAAATACCGAAATGAGAATCTGAGTCGGCTACTTCTATTTCCCTCTTTCCCCCTTTCGCTCTCTTCTCTTTCCCTCTTCCCTATCACCATTTTCCCCCCTTTTTCACTCAATTTCGATATGTCGTAGCACCCTGCTGGAAAGAGCCTTACACTCAGCATCCATAGCTTTTGTCTCCGCCTCTGTCACCCCACCTGGAGGCGTCTTAACCCTAGCTCGTGCAATGATGCAACAACAACAACAAAACACTGCAGGGACCGAACAAGAAAATTTTGATAGGGGTGGCTGAATATTAAAATGTACAATTATGGTGAGTGAGATTTGAACCAAAGACCTCTCAACAAACTAATGTGTACTAAATTAAAATAAATTAATCTCATCTAATTTATTGCTAAAGATGATGGAAACCTTTACCTAAAGAGATTGTCAAATCTCTTGATGGAGAGAAGCCGGTTTCCCTTTTAGATCTCGTGTTCTTCTTGGAAGCGCCTCTTGGTTCACCTTGAACCTAAACAACGAACTTGCACACCTCTTAGATAGATGGATGTGAAGTTCAAGGCTTAGATCCAACCACCTAACAAGAAGAGATGAGAGCCTTTCTTGAACTTTTCGGCCTAGGAGTAAAACCCTCAAGGTTTCGGCCTAGAGAAGAGAGAAAGGGGAATTTTCAGCCTTGAGAAAAAATGGCTGCTGCTCTCAATATTTCGGCCACTAGTCTTATTTAGCCATTAGTTTGTTGAAGAAAAATGAGGGAACTATAAGAGGTTCTATCATTACATTATAGTTATCCAAACGACATAATAATCATTCACTCAATCCACTAATTTCGTGTCTATCCTTGTCACATGATATTATGAATAATATTCAAAATAGGATCGTGTCATTCTTGCATTATATTCTTTTTCTTGGTTTCTCAAGTGAATTATAATTATAACTACATCAGTTATATTGCATGCGGTATAATTCTACTTTACCAAGGGGTCCAGTAATAACATAACTCAAATTGAGAGACAGTGATAATATTAACATATACATTTTTTCCGCACAAGTTGTACACAACGAACTACTATTTGATTCCTATCAGAAGATAGTATTTAAATAGCAATCACATTATATACTTCTCATATAAAAAATCTACACATCTCATATCTTATATTATAAAGACACAATGAAAACATTAATGACACAAAACACAATCCATATAATGTTCTATTCATTTAGGTCATATTCAATATATAAAATACACATTTTTATATATTCACGTTATTAAATGATAATCCTTTATCAACATTTATAGAACTTCAATGTACTTTAATCAACATGACAATCTTTCTCGGTAATTAATGTTCCTCCTTAATTACCATGATTGTGAATATATTTAGTGATTAAATGTTTCTCATCTTAGAAGTTCTATAGTTCAAGACCAAGAGCACACTAGTGGAAAAATAGGAATCGGGATCGGCCTATCTGAATCGGGTATAATAAACAACCGATCCTAATAAGTATCTGGATCGGTTTTCTTGACAAAACCGATCTTAAAAACTTATCAGATCGGGTTGTTACGTCAACCGATCCTAATTTCATACCTATTAGGATCGGTTGTTAGTAAAAATCGATCCTGATACTATCAGAATCGGTTTTCATACACAACCGATCCTAATAAGTCAGAAATCAGGATCAGTTTTATATAAACAACCGATCCTGAAACTATCAGGATCGGTTCTAAGTTAGAACCGATCCTAATAGTTCAGAAATTAGGATCAGTTGCTTGTTAGAACCGATCCTGATACTATTGGGATCGGTTTTTACTAATAACCGATCCTAATACATGATTTACACAAGGAATGTAGTAGATGTATATTTTTTAAGAAACTATAAAGAAATTTGTTTTTTCATTCCATAGAAAAAACATATGAGTTATACACATTAAATGCAAAATTGGCCGATATCACATATTTCACTTGCTCTCTCTCTCTCCACACTCTGAATGGTTACAATGGCGAAAAAATTCGATGTGGGTGCATGCCGTTACTGCTGCAATTGAAGTAGTACGTCCAGAGAATAACAGTGGAAAAAAAATTACTTGATTAATGGAGAGTACATGAGTTTGAAGCAAATTGAGCTCTCCAGGAAGTCGGTATGGATTGTGGCTATCTCATTTACTTCTCCAGTCTCGTTTTGAGGAGATGTAGGACTTAAAGTCTTTCATCCCTTGGTTTTACTCTAAGACGGAGGATTCAAAGTCCTTCCTTGATTTTACTCTGAGAAGACGAATGATTCAAAGTACTTACTTTCTCCGCTTGGCCATTTCGCCTTCGCCTTCCATGTCGTCCGAGAATAATTTCTCAATTGCAATCGTTCAGAGTGTGGAAAGAGAGAGAGAAAGCAAGTTTCATATGTTTATTCTATGGAATAAAAAAAAATTATATCTTTCTAGTTTCTTAAAAATATATCCACTACTTAGTTCTCAAATGTAAAGAAAATTGCATAATTTATATTAGGATCAGTTGTTGCTGAAAACCGATCCAGATAGTATTAGGATCGGTTTCTTAGCTTAGAACCGATCCAGATAATTATCTGGATCGGTTCTGTGCAAACCGATTCAGATAGTCTATATGGGTTTTAGATTATTTCATTTTAAAAAAATTCTAAAAAACTATCTAGATCGGTTAATTAACTAGAAACCGATCCAGATAACTATCCGAATCGGTTCAGAGCTAGAAACCGATCCTGATAGTTATCTGGATCTGTTTCTAGTTAAAGAACCGATTCAGATAGGTTAGCATGTATGTGTATGCTGGTTTATAATTTATTTTAATAAATTATCTTAAAAATTATTTTAGTATAGTAGCTTATAGTATATTTGTATAAATTATCTTGTAAGTAATTTTAGTATATTATCTTCTAAATTATTTTCGTATATTATCTTAATAACTTGAGAATTACTTAGAACATGAAATAAACAAAAAATGAACCTTAAAATTTTAAACCAAAAACAAATGAAAATAATAATCTGGATCAGTTGTAGATGAAAACCGATCCTGATGGTATCAGTATCGGTTCACATCATAAACCGATCCAGATTATTATGCATTAAGATCGGTTTTTTTATTATGAACCGATCCAGAAACTATCAGGATCGGTTTTTAACAAAAACTGATCCTAATAGTGCATAATAAGTTTAATAAAAATCCGATTCTTGACAGAACCTTTCTTTCTTCCTAAGTCTTCGCCTCCATTAATTATCATAGCAGCCAGCTGCGCGCTATCTCGCCCTGCATTAATTCAGCTATCTAGCTCAGCTCCCTTTTCTGATCAGGTACATTAGTTAATTGGTCATCTCTTTTATCAAGTTTGCTTTTAATGGAGCTTATTAATTGGATCCGATTTGGCTCAAAACCCTAAATCCTTTACATGCAAGAAGTGACTATGATCCCGGCTCAAAATCTAAATATAGGCCTTGATTCAGCTCTCTTATTGATTACTAACGCTTTTAAATTTGAATACCTCTTCTAATTTCAAGTTTTTCTTTATATGTGGAGATTTACATATATATGCTATATATATATATATATATATATGTTAAAAATATGATGAATATGCATATATTATATGCATATATGCTATATATGAGCTATATATATTATATGAGCTAATTTATGCTATAAATGAGCTATATATTATTGAGTTTCTTTTTTATTTCAAGTCTTAGAATAGCATGATATATATATACATCTCTTAATTAGGTTCCGATCAATGGTTTAATTTGTAGATAGGCTATTATTGAGAGATTTGATGCATCGATCTTCATCTCACTCAATCCGACATCCAAAAAAAAGTTGTAAGTACAACCTAAAACTCATGTTTAATTAGTTTTGTGCATGAATGTGTTTTTTTTATAAGAGTATAGATAGCTAGAGTACGTATATGTGTATTTGTATTATGTATGTGCCTAGAGTATTGTTTTATGAGCCACAACCGCATGGTTAATGCCTTTAGGTCATGATACCCGTTCAAAATTAATCCATTAGGGATTAATTTTGAATAGTCCCCGATTTGGGACTGCTCTTTGAATACTTTGTCTCAATTAGGAGGTGACCACGTGTTAGTCGTGTTTTAGTATCTAAGAAAATTTCGGCAGCATTTCCTTATTAGTTTCCTGACTATTCGGGGAACTAATAAGGAAATGCTGCCGAAATTTTCTTAGATACTAAAACACGACTAACACGTGGTCACTACTGAGACAAAGTATTCAAAGAGTGGGATAGGATGGTAACCGGCCCAATGTAAGCCATATTGTGAACAGAATTTAGTACACCAACCTGGTTCTTAATTAAGTGTGTTTTATTATAATTGCAGATGGACCGCAGTTGGATGTACGAAGCATCACGTCTGTCGGATGAATATACGACAGGTGTCGAGGAATTTATCAGAGTTGCTATGGAAGATATGGCGAATAAGGGGAGTGCACTGATGTCGTGTCCCTGTCGTGATTGTAACAATGGTCACAAATTTTCCAACCCGAACCAAGTGAGAAACCATTTAATCCGTCGTGGATTCAAGCAAGGGTATCAGTGTTGGATATGACACGGTGAGAGTTTGCCAACCGACATAGGTACTGGTTCTGAGCATCAGGAATATCATACCGGTGGAGATGACGGGAATGATCTACGGGGATTGGAAACCCACGTAGGCACTCGTACTGAGCATCAGGAATACCATACCGAAGAAAATGATGATATGGTGGTAGATAAATGTGATAATTTTGATCAAATGTTACGTGATTTAGAAGAGGATTTTGATAATGATAAGCAGTACTGTTTATTTGAGAATTTGTACGAAGATTCTAATAAGGAATTGTATCCTGGTTGTTCTAAATTTTCAAAACTAAAAGGTGTATTAAAATTGTATAACCTTAAAGCATCTAACGGTTGGAGTGATAGAAGTTTTACTGAGTTATTACAGACTTTGAAAGAAATGCTTCCGGATGGAAACGAGATACCACCTAATGTTTATGAAGCCAAGAAAATATTGTGTCCAGTGGACTTGGAAGTTCAAAGAATACACGCGTGTCCAAATGATTGTATATTATATCGAAATGAGTATAAAGATTTTCACGAGTGTCCAAAATGTGGTGCCTCACGTTACAAACCAAAGCAGTTAACCGGCGATAAAAGTGATGATTGTAAACCGAATAAGGGACCTCCGGCAAAAGCATTGTGGTACCTCCCCGTGAAACCGAGATTCAAACGCTTGTTCTCAAATGCTAAAGATGCGAAACTAGTGCGTTGGCATGCCGATAACCGGAAAAAAGACGGAAAATTACGGCACCCCGCTGATTCTCCTCAGTAGAGGAATATTGATAGAGAGTTTCCCGAATTCGGACGTGACCCGAGAAATCTAAAGCTTGGGCTGAGTGCAGATGGAATAAATCCGCACAGTAGCATGAGCAGTAAGCATAGCAGTTGGCCGGTTCTGTTGTGCATTTATAATCTTCCGCCTTGGTTATGTATGAAACGCAAATACATCATGTTAACCTTGCTCATATCAGGACCCAAACAGCCCGGGAACGACATAGATGTGTATCTAGCGCCATTGATCGAGGATTTAAAAGAATTATGGCAACCCGGAGTGCAGATATTTGATGCATATAGCAAGGAGAAATTCACTTTACGGGCCATGATTTTCTGCACCATTAATGATTTTCCAGCTTATGGAAATTTGTCGGGTTACAGTGTCAAAGGAGAGAAAGCGTGCCCCGTTTGCCTGGACGATACAGTCGATCTGTGGCTACCTAATTCCTCTAAAAATGTGTACATGGGTCATCGTAGATTTCTTCCTGCCAACCACGCACACCGAAAGAGAAAGATAGAATTCAATGGAAAGACCGAGAATAACAGGGTAAAGTATCCGTTGACCGGTAAAGCTGTTTATTCGCAAGTGAAGGATATCAAAGTTCAATTTGGAAAATTTAAAAAAAAGGTGGTGAGAAAGAAAGGGGCACCGAAAATTATTTGGAAGAAGAGGTCAATATTCTGGGATCTACCATATTGGGAGCACTTAGATGTTCGACATTGTCTTGATGTGATGCATGTGGTTAAAAATGTGTGTGACAGCATGGTTGGAACATTATTGAATATTCCGGGTAAGACTAAGGACGGTATCAATGCTCGGAAAGACATGCAATTCTTGAACATACGGCCGGATGTACAACCAGCAGAGAAGGAAAAGACAAAAGGGAAATTTTGTACATATCTAAAACCCGCAATGCATACGCTGTCGAAAGAAGAGAAAAAAAGCTTATGTGGATGCCTTCATGGTGTCAAGGTTCCATCCGGATATTCGTCAAATATTAAAAACCTAGTTTCACTGGAAGATTTAAAATTGACAGGAATGAAGTCTCACGACTGTCATGTTTTAATGACACAGCTTCTTCCCGTTGCAATTCGGGGCATATTGCCACCTCCTGTTAGGCAGACCATCACGAAGCTTTGTTTTTTCTTTAACGCTATTTGTTGCAAAGTAACTGATCCTGACACGTTAGATGCTCTGCGGAAGGAGGTTGTCGTCACTCTTTGTCATATTGAAATGTATTTTCCACCTTCTTTTTTTGATATTATGGTTCATTTGACCGTTCATCTGGTTAGAGAAATTAAGATGTGTGGACCTGTTTTCTTGCGGTACATGTATCCATTCGAGAGATACATGGGATTGTTAAAGGGATATGTCAGGAACCGATATCGTCCTAAGGGCAGCATTGTAAGATGTTATGCTACCGAAGAGGTTATTGAGTTTTGTACTAATTATTTGGATGATGTCAAAGCTATCGGCATCCCTAAATCTCGGCACGAGGGTAGACTTCACGGGGTAGGCACAATCGGTGCGAAATTATTCATGCCCGATAATAAAACCATGTCACTAGCACATTTCCATGTTTTGCAACACCTCACTGACGTTCATCCTTTTTGGGACGAGCATATGACTCTCTTGCGGCGACAGAATCCTAAGAAATCCGACAAGTGGTTGATCGGCGAACACAATAGCAAGTTTCTATAATGGGTTACACGTAGAGTCATGCAAGCTCCGAAAACAGAAAACATTAAAGAAATTATCAAATTATTGGCTCTTGGTCCAGTCCATGTCGTGAGGACCTTCCAAGGATATGACATCAACGGGTACACATTTTACACAAGAAATCAAGATTCAAAGAGTACCGTTCAAAACAGCGGAGTGACGTTAGTATCCGTTTCGAGTGATTTTTCAGATCCTAAAGGTGCCGGACCATCGCATGCATCGATGTCATATTACGGGTTTGTTGAAGAAATTTGGGAGCTAGATTATAGAAAATTTAACATCCCGTTATTTATGTGTATATGGGTCGATAACCGTAGGGGGGTTAAAGTCGACGACGATGGTTTTATTTTAGTGGATTTCAGTAAGGCTGGATACAAGGATGATCCATTTATACTTGCAAGACAAGCCACGCAAGTGTTCTACGTAACGGATCCGGCTGATCGTTCAAGACATGTTGTCCTCTCAGGAAAAAGACGTATTATCAGGATTGATAATGTAGAAGACGAAGAAGCGTACGATTATTTTGATGAGATACCACCGTTTTCCACTGGCATGGCATCTTTACCAACCGGTGAAGATAATGAAACAAGTCACGTGCGCAACGATCATAATGAAGGAGAATGGGTTGAAGAAGTTCCCATTGATCGACAACGATCAAAATGAAACAATTCATACCTAATTTTTATTGGTATGTTATACAAATAAAATTTTAATTGGTTTCAAAATATAAAATAAATTTAATATTCATCAATACCGATGACTTACGGATTTTATTTTTTTCCTTCAGGGATGCATTGAAACACTGGACAACGGGAAGCATGCAAGATATAATTCTTCAATATTTATGACTTTTGTAATTCATGTTAATATATAGCTTTTTTTTTCATGTTATATGTAATTTATAAGCTTTTTTTTTAAAAATTTTAAGGTTCATTTTTTGTTTATTTCGTGTTCTAAGTAATTCTCAAGTTATTAAGATAATATACAAAAATAATGTAGAAGATAATATACTAATATAACTTACAAGATAATTTATAAAAATATACTATAAGCTACTATACTAAAATGATTTTTAAGATAATTTATTAAAATAATTATAAACCAGCATACACATACAGGAAAATTTATGCAAAATTTTTGGTAATTTATCTGGATCGGTTTGTAAGCTAAGAACCGATCCAGATAACTATCAGGATCGGTTCCCTAGATTATCAACCGATGCTGATAGTTATCTGGATCGGTTCATAGCTTACAAACCGATCCAGATAGTGTATATGTATTTTAGTTTAATTTATTTAAAAAAATTATAAAAAACTATCTGGATCGGTTTGTTAACTAGAAACCGATCCAGATAAATTAGCAAAATTTTTGAATAAATTATCCTGTATGTGTATGATGTTTTATAATTTATTTTAATATATTATCTTAAAAATTATTTTAGTATAGTAACTTATATTATATTTGTATAAATTATCTTGTAAGTTATTTTAGTATAAATTATCCTGTATGTGTATCCTGTATCCGAGGATAATTTCGCCATTGCAGCCGTACAGAGTAATGTAGAGAGAGGGAGAGAGAGAGCAAGTGATGCATACCGATCCTTATGTTTATAGCAGGAGGGACAGACCACGTGTCCATTTTCTCCGCTTTGTTAATTTTTGTTGCTCCACGTGTCCCAAAACTTCTTTTTTGGTATTTTCTAGTTACATGCATTTTTAGAAAAATTAGTTATTTCTGCATCCAAAAATTAGTTAATTCATTTTAAAAAAAATTTAAAAAACTTTCGGAATCGGTTCCTTATCCTAGAACCGATTCTGATAATATCTGGATCGGTTTCTAGGTAAGGAACCGATTCAGATTTTGTATATGTATTTTAGTTTAACTCATTTTAAAAAAAAATTTAGAAACAATCTGAATCGGTTCCTCAAAAAGAAACCGATTCAGATAACTATCAGAATCGGTTTTAATCTAAAAAACCGATTCTGATAGTTATCTGGATCGGTTCCTTAACTAGAAACCGATTCAGATAACTATCAGAATCGGTTCAAAGCTAAGAAACCGATCCTGATAGTTATCTGGATCGGTTTTTAGTTAAGGAACCGATTCAGATGGTTTTTTTTTAAATTCGCGCCCGATAACTTAGCTAAATTTTGAACCCCTTCTTTCTCTCTTTCTCTGTTTCTCTCCTCCCTCTCCTCTTCCGAAAACCCTCTCCTCTTCCGAAAATTAGAGAAGCATCTAGTGATTCGGTGAGCCATCTCCCTCTCCTCCGTCGAGCCACCCTAGCCGCCGCCCTCTCCTCCGTCTAGCCACCCTAGCCGTTGAGCAACCGTGCCGCCGCCCTCTCCTCTAACCCTAGCCGCCGCCTGTGCCGCGCCAGTGCCGCCTTCTCTGATCTAACGAGGTAACTCTCTCTGCTTTCCTTACCTCCTTATTAGTTAGTTAAGTACTGGAGATGACCGGTCTTGTAGAAACTGAAGAGAAAGATTAGTAACTGACCGGTCTTGTAGAAAGATTAGCATTGGTTAATGGTTATACACTGGTTATATTAGCACTGGTTATCTTGCTAATATCTTGCTTTGGCATAAATCAAATTTTTAGTTTTGGCATAAATCAATTTTTAGTCTTGCTAATATCTTGCTAATATCTTTATACACTGGTTATACACTGGTACATCTTTCTAGTTTTGGCATAAATCCAATTTTTAGAAGAATTTTACTAACTAATATCTTGCTTGTAGTCACTGTGTAACACCCCGAAAAATTGAGTAAAATCAAATTTACTTATTACTTTTATTTATTAGTGGGCAATTAATTTTAACACAACTATCCTTAGTAATAAGTATCTGTTTTGATAAACCTATGTATTTTACTGATAATAAAAAAACCTATCAATTTTTGCAATAAACAATTTAATTAACTAGTATTAGAAGATGTAATACTTGTTACTTATTATTTATTTTAAAAAAAATTCAGATATGGAAGGTGATGGTGAGCCAGCCCCGGTTAAGAAACGAGGAAGAGGGCGTAACCAAATTAAGGAAAAGTTTAATGAGAAAGGCAAAAAGCTTGAAATTGACAAATTTTTCCGGCCGATTATTACTCGCGACACAACTTGTTTTTCGACGAAATTTGCGATATTGGTACGAAAGAATGTTCCTATAAGGTACCAAAGATGGAAAGATGTTCCAGAAGAGTTCAAGCTCAAAATATGGGAAACACTTAAGGTAAATAACATGGTACTAATTAATTTCAAAAGCTTTCGTTTGATATTAACTAACTCTAAATTTTGTTTTCTGTTTGTTTGGCAGCTGGACTGGGATATAAGGGACGAGGAGGAGGTGATGAAGTATTACTATCAGAGAATGGCAGAGCGTCACCGGAAGTGGCGAACCGATATGACTAAATTGTGGCGCGAGGGTGGGACGCCAGATTCTGCCAAGGAACATATTGAAGAAAAAGACTGGGATGTATTTGTCGCGTACCGAGAGACGGAGGAATTTGGTGTATGTTTATTTATACCGACCACCTACCTTATCTCTAATTTAAGAATTCAATTTTTTTTATAATTAAAGCCAATTGTTTCTTTTTCAAATTGCAGATTGCCAGCCAGATTGGGAAGGTGAATCAGGCACAAAACAAGTACCCGCATTTCTTAGGATCCAGAGGTTATAACGGGGAGGGTTTCCAGAATAGGCTTCGAGATGCTATGCAGGCGATTGCAAACGAGAAAGCATCTAGTGATCCGTCTTCCCAGGGTTCTTGTAGTACTGCATTGACACAAGACGATGTTATTGAGATGTCGGTTGAGCATAGGCACGTCTGCTGGAAACTAGGAAGACAGAAACTCAACGACGAGACCAAGGAACGCTATTATCCAGATACTTACGCACCGGTCATCAACAGAATTGTGAGGATTTATATATTGCCATTAATTTAATTTCAACTTTAATTTATTATGTTATAATAACATGCATGTTGTCATTTCAGGAAGAACAAGAAGCAGCTTTCAAACAAGGATTGTTGGCCGTCGCACGATATGACGATGTTCTGGAAAAATCTCTGCCAAATCCAGAACATCCTGGGAGGGTGAGAGGAGTGGGAGGCCTGGTTCCAATGACGAAAACATACGGGAGGTGCTCAACAAGGAAGACACGCACTCCCTCGAGGTCTGAAGAAGATTTTGACGCGAGAGTGGATCAAAGAGTGGAGGAGAGAGTAAGAGGACTAGAGGACAGATTACGACAAGAAATGAGACAAGAGATGAAATCTGAAATGGCAATTTTTCTTCGGCAGGCAATGGGCCAACCAGAACCGGTGTTTAGCCCAACAATCGTTCAGAGCAGCTGCCAGTCAGTCAAACCTTTAGAAGATCTTTCCGGGTTTACTGAGGTAATGCAAATTCAAATTTATTTTACATTACATGTCTTAGTTTCATACATATTATTTTATTCGAGTACAAACGTTTATTTGTACAGGAGAGGGAACTGAGCTGTAGACTCCAGGCGGATGTAGGTGGAAATATTATTTTTGTGGCCAGAGGGACAATTCACCTTCCAGTCGTAGAAGGTGCAACAATTCACGGTGTGCCTATGCCGCCCGACTATGCAAGAGTAACGGTGGATGCTATTGAGGATGCGGATTTCTTAGAACTCCCCTTACCTATGCCAAATAGCGAGCACTCAGACCTTGCATCGGTCCTCGGTAGTTTCACTGCATGGCCGATGTCCATGATATTGACAGGTCCAGTTGAGGTATATTGTTATTACAACTTCTTATACTTCTTAATTTGTATCTATATGATAGAGTTGTAGTTGATCCTGGATTTTATTTCAATTTATTGTGAAATTTGCAGGAACCAGGCAAAGAGTTAGAAGCTCCTGGAGGTGGGAAAGCAACGAGTCACAGCAAGGCGTTTGATCGTATCAATTTTGACAAGCTGGGACGAACATTCAAGCAGCTGCGTGATCGGTTTTCGGAGCTAGATGACAGTCCATTCCAAATCGATCCGCCATTTGATCTTTTCTGTTCGACAGACTCCATACACGTTTATGCAGATGATTATGCGACCTTGCTTACACCAAAGGAGTGGCTCACTGTACCAGTTATTCAGATCTGGATGCTGTGAGTTAATATTCGTAATAATTGCAGAATCTAGTACTTTCAATTCAATTTTAATCACCTGTATACCTTTTTTTTGCAGGCATTTGCACAAATTCATAAAGGAGGAATTTCCCGATGAGCAGATTGGTTTCATGGACCCCGGTGTCACAAATTCCATGCTGTTGAATGAAAATCGAGGTCGTGTACTTCAATACATAGGGACAGCGCTCAAGGAAAATCGGGACAAGCGCTTGATATTCATACCTTACCATCAAGTGTTAGTGTTATATATATATTCTAATTTTATTATATTTCTTTCAATTCATACAAATTGTAGAATATGACATGCTACAAACCTAACATGCAGAGATCATTGGATATTGACCGTGCTTATGCCAAGAGAAAGTGCTTTGTACGTGTACGATTCCAATAAGAAGTTTAAATTAATGCTAATGATCACTGCTGCGATCGAGGAGTAAGTGCCTTCCTAATTTTTTTATTATTTTGTCATTTTAAATTTCACTCATAAGTACTGATTGTTCAATGTGTTCATATTTCAACAGTGTCTTCATCAAGGAAATGGGTACTCCTTTAACGGTTCATAAAGATTGCAAGGTAATACTTTCTATTGAGATATGATTATAGGGACTTAGATGCAAAAAGTTGTGAATATCTAGACATATAAGTCATTTGTAGGCTTATTAAGTTATTAACCTACATTTCAATTTTCTCAAACTTGTTATATAGTGCCCGCAACAACCGGCCGGTTGGGAATGTGCATATTATGTCATGTTGCTTATGCAAGACATAATAAAAGAACACCTCGATGATTTTCCGAACTTAACGGTATGTATGCATTTAAATATTTTCCAAAAGTAATTAAGCATTGTTGCTTCACTTATAATGAAATAGACAATTAATTGTGCATGCTCTTCTATCTTTTAAAAAATGCAGGATATTCCTCCTAGACATACTGTACAACGCGTGAGCGAATTTCGGAAAATGTGGGTTCAAATGTTCCTAGATGAGATAAAGCCGAGAATAATTTAGGATGGATGTGTAAGCTTAATTTGCATGAACATGAATTATTTGTAACAATTTTTATTTTTTGTGTGATATTTAATTTAGTATGTTGTAGTTGATAATTTAGGATGTGATTTAATTTAGTATGTTGTATTTGATAATTTAGGATGTGATTTAATTTAGTATGTTGTATGCAAAAAAACAATATTTTGGCATTTGCGGCCAGCATATATGGAAGCTGGCCAATTAATTAAAAAAGTTTTTTTTTCATTTAATAAAACAACAGGATCGGTTCCTAGTTAAAAACCGATCTAGATACCTATTTTTATTTATAAAAAAATTACAAATAACAATCCGGATCGGTTCTAAAGAGATAAACCGATCCTGATAGATATCTGAATCGGTTGGTAGCTTCAAAACCGATCCTGATTGATGGATATTAAAAAAAAAACAAAAAGTTTTAGAATCGGTTCAGAGAAATAACTGATCCTGATAATTATCAGGATCGGTTTATAGATAGTTAACCGATTCTGATTGTTTGATATTAAAATAATGATTAAAAAACTATCTGAATCGGCACTAACTAACAACCGATTCAGATAGTTCTCAGGATCGGTTCTTAGATTCTGAACCGATTCTGATTGTTTGATATAAAAAAATCAGTAAAAAACTATTAGAATCGGTTCTAAATAACAACCGATTCAGATAGTTATCAGAATCGGTTATTAGATTGAGAACCGATTCTGATTGTTTGATATAAAAAATGAGTAAAAAAACTATTAGAATCAGTTCTATCTAACAACCGATTCAGATAGTTATCAGAATCGGTATTTAGATTGAGAACCGATTCTGATTGTTTGATATAAAAAATGAGTAAAAAAACTATTAGAATCGGTTCTAATTAACAACCGATTCAGATAGTTATCAGAATCGGTTATTAGATTGAGAACCGATCCAGAATAATGTTTATTAGAATCGGATAAATTTAAGAACCGATTCTAATAGTTTCTAGTTTAGATCGGTTATTTAGACTACCGATTCTAATAGTCACTAATCTGGACCGGTTATTTAACCGATTCAGATTATTATCGTATCAGAATCGCCTGGGTCAGGATCGGTTGTAATCCGATACTGATATGCGTATATAACCGATCCTGATACCTTATTTTCCACTAGTGGCATCTTCCTGAACGCTTCCAAAAATATAACATATAAATCTCAAGAAGCATGAATAATAATATTCATAATAAAATCATGAACTACATATAAATTATTACTAAAATAAATAATTTTCAAAACACACATCCTTCAGAGCATCCGTCAATGGTGAAGGTACGATTTTGAATACGATATATAGTTCTTGAGGCTTAGTTGTTGGATGATTTGTTTACAATTCAGATTTTTTTTTTCTGTGGCACGCGTAGAGAGTATGCTTCGTAGATTCAAGGAAATGGGGAGGATTTTGGAATTGTCAGTTTTACATCAAGGCATAATTTTTCAACTGGTGACCCATGACTATTTTTCTGAGGATAGAACAATAAATTATGGTGATTTAAGACCCTAATTGGTACTTGGTGGGATTCTATTTTAATATTGTACTCATCAACTGGCACGGGAATACTGCAGCTTGTCCATTTTTTTCTTTTTCTTTTTTTCTTAATAGGTACCGGGGGAGAAGAGGCTTCTCTGTTTGCCATGGACATTTTCAAAATGTATAAAAAATACCCCGTTTCTTCTTCCCAAATTATGTAGCTCGCCATTGATCAACCACTATACCTTGAGGAAACAATATGGATTTGATAATGTTGGCTTGACGGGTACGAGAAATACTCGCAGAAAAGTGGATGGAAATTTGATGTTATTCAAGTTATGGAGTCTGATTTAAAAGGATACAAGGTAATGATCATTCTGATACAATAGGACAAGGTGATACTCAATCCTAGATGTTATATGGTCACTTGCACACATTTGTACAGATTGATTCATGCACTAGGGAGAGAGATTAATTGGGTCAAAATATAGAGAAAACTAATAAATTGTATGTACATGGGCCTAAAAGCAAATTATATGGTTTCCGTAACAAAGGGATAAGACCAGCACCTTATTAATTTCACATTCTCTGTTTGCTAAAATAGAGACCATTCTCTGGAGAAGCCCTTGCAACTTGCACAAACAGCAGCAATCCTGGAGGTACAATATTGTTTTTCAATATTTTTTATTTTCTATTCTTTCATTTTTCTTTGTTGTGTGTTGTGCAATTAGCTTGAATTAAATTATGGCCTTCAATTTTTGATAATTATGTTTATATATACCCCTGAAAACCAAAGTTCAATGACTGTAAAAAACTTAAAGCGTCATTTTGTTGCTTAATTTGAGCTGTCATCTCACTTTTTTGTTTTCCCTTCTATTGGATATCTTTGCTTGATGGGCAGATTATCCATGGTCTGATTGGTAAGTAATTATTTTTCATCTTTAGATAATAATTATTGTCTTTTTCTATGGTTATTGCTGATTTAATAAGTTGATCATTTGTAGGATTGGTTAGATCACCTGTGTCAGCTACTCTGGCCACAAATTGGGTCTCTAGGCTATTTGTTACTTCGGGTCCAACTTTCTGGAGGTATGATTTCCTGTTCAAATCAAGCTAAGAAAAAAAAAATACAAACTCCATGATGAAATTCTCTTTTCTGATTGGCTTCTGTACCTTTTGGTTGTATAGACAAGGACTCATATTCTGGTTAGCTCTCTTGTTATTAGTTGGTCACTTGCTGAGTATGAAAGAGGCTCTTGGCTTTACACCTTCGTGGCTCCTATGGCTTAGGTTATTGCCATGACTCTCATTTCCTTACATACAAGATTCAAAATCCCAGCTCGAAGAGAAGGGATAATCTAATTATTGATTTTCAATCTTTCATACAGATATAGTACACTCTTACTTTTATAGCCAACTGGTATCACAAGCGAGGTTGGCCTAATTTATATTGCTCTACAATATATCAAGGTAACTGAAAAAACAATAATGAAGAAATATGTTTCCTAATTGCTATAGCTGATTTGCATTGTGCTTGGCCCATACATGAACTTTTGCCGAGTCTAACAAAAAGTGCTCAGAAACATATCTTTTATCTACTATGGACCTCATATCAATTAGTTCAGTAATGATTTCTCCTGGAGATTATCTCATTCTTCTAGGTGCTTAGCTTCTTCGATGCATATTTTTGCGTTGTTACTCTTAAGCCCCAGTGTTGAGAACTTATTTTAGTTATATAATCCATGGACGTTTTCTGCAAATAATATAGAAGGGGACAAATTTGTGCGACAAGGAAAACATCCATATCTATCAATATTTCCTTCATTTAAGAAAGAGTGTGTTTATTTTGCAAATAAACCCTGGGTACTTGTTGAAAGAACAAAAAACATTTCAATAACTCTTGTTTTCACCACAGGCATTAGAGAAATACTGCTTAAGGATGCCAAACAAGTGGAACTTCTCCTTTGATTTTACTTTGCATCAATTGGCGTACTTGGAATCTATCTCCCAGGTTCGTTTCTATTGTATTTGATATTTGATAGATAGGGTTTCCAGCTTTATCATGTTCTATTTTGTATTGTGATTCTTGAATTCTTTTATGTTTCTATAGGTGACCGCACATGTACACGTATATGCTTGGGCAAAGAAAGAAGGCTCTCTCCAAATTAAAGGCTGCATAAACATAATTTCATATACACTAGTGGAAAAACGCACATCAGGATCAGCCTGTTAGGAACGGACTTGTCGATAATGCGATACTGATATATATCTGGATCGGACTTTATAAATAACTAATCTTGAAAGGGGCTATCAGGGTCGGTTATATATAATCAACCGATACAAAAAACGCTGGCCAAATCAGGATCGGTTCTTTACAAAAAACCGATCATGATTGTGTCGTTATTAGTATCGGCCTTTAGAACAGGCGATGTTGATTGTTTTTAGGATCGGCTATTTGTTTAACGGACACTAATGGTCTGTTGTTAGGATCGGCTTTCTATATAACCGACCCTGATGGTCCAACATTAGGATCGGCTTTATGTATAACCGACCCTGATTATTTTTAGGAACGTTTTTTTTAACATAACCGGTCCTATAACTCTTCTTTTCATGTAACAGAGCGAAATAAAACTAGGTTTTCGACGGCTACACAAAAACAACAGCTTTCTCTGTTCTCTCTACGCGAAAACACAATATCTGTCGCATTTCTCTGATCTCTCTGCATGAAACACAGTTTAGAAGAAGAGGATTGAGGTAATAATGTGAATCTTTTTCCTTCATTTCTTTGATTACTATATCTCGGTTGAAACCAGAAATATTCGAATCTGAAAATTTTTGTATAGAAGTTAGATGACTCATGTTAGTTTATAATATTCGGTTTGAAACACAGATTTTGCACGGAAGTTAGATTATAAGCATGCCATTTTGTTGAAAAAAATTTCCTTCATTTCTTTGAGTAATATAAGCATGCCATTTTGTTGTCCCCCAAACTATACCTATTATGTATTATGCACCATTTAAAATAGATCCTTATTGTGAAAAATTCTGAATTTTCACACATACTAGTTATTGTAGTGCTATATGGATTTTCATATAAAAACCAAAAATCTTAATTTTGTAGATTGGCTATTATTGAGGGATTTGGTGCAGCGATCTTTGATCACTCAAAAGAGAGCGATGTTATCTTTTAAAATTTATAAACTCGGAAATGCTATCGGTTCGGATCGCAAGCGCACAATCCTTATCGAGTAGTATAATCGAGGTCGATCCACAGAGAATATTGGTCTACAGTCTTGAGCGATCAAATCACAATCTTTCGAAAGGCTAGACAAAATCTGAAAATTGAGAGTTGGAATTGTGATCAATGTAAATTTGGCAACAATTAAAAGTAATTAAAATAAAGATAGAGATGAGAATTTCTAGGATTTTGGCACACCATTGCTACTCATTCCACTTTGACATTCTACTTTTGTCGGGTCTGATTTTCTGTTGTTGTTAATGGAAGACACTACATAGGACATTGCGAGTCACTTACGCAAATGACGGGACTTCCACCGAGATACTACATAGGACACTGCGATTTATCTTACGCAAATGACAGATCTCTTAAATACACAAGTTACTACATAGGACACTGCGATTTATCTTACGCAAATGACAGAACTTGGTTTGCATTTTGTGGTTCTGATTTATGGTTTCCCCGCGAAGGTTTTCTTCACATAAATCTAATGGCTCCCAACGAGGCTAACTCGTCCATCATAGTTTTTCTACCAATAAAGTACTGTCACTACCCTAGGATTAAACTAGATCATCGAAATCAGGTGAAGGGAGAATAAATTGCAAAATCATTTCAATCAACAACAAGAAATCATAATCAACAGAAAATATATATATCAAAACATCATGAGTAACAAGGTTTACTGCCTAGCCCCTAAGAAAAGAACTTAGCCGCGGAACGGCATCATTACAACACTCCTCTCTTTCTCACTTCAATCAAATCTAACCCTAACTACCAAAATTACAAAGATGGTTTCCTCTTCTGTCCAGGGGCTTTATATAGGAGTGAGGGGACATCTGGAGATGAGTGGAGGCCAAGAAACACGGTCTGGACACGCTTGTGGCAGTTATTCCCCAAAGGGCGCCTTGGTTACGGACCATATTAACTGATACAGTCCGTAGTCACACCTTGTCGCTGAGGGGTTTAATGCGTATCACGCTATCTCCTAGTCCGTATCTGGCTAGGTCCGTATCAAAAAATACGGACCGTAACAGGGCCTTAGTCGATGAGCATCGCTTGTTCGATTGACCTGATTCCTCCATTTGATGTGAAATAGTCCCAAAACCTGTTTTGGGACTACTTTTTGAATATTTTGTCTCAATTAGGATGTGACCACATGTTAGTCGTGTTTTAGTATTTAAGAAAATTTCGGCAGCATTTCCTCTTATTAGTTCTCCGAATTCTTGGGGAACTAAGGGGAAATGCTGCCGAAATTTTCTTAAATACTAAAACACGACTAACATGTGTTCACTACTGAGACAAAGTATTCAAAGAGTGGGATAGGATGGTAACCCGGCCCCATGTAAGCCCTAGTGTGAACATTTAACCCTAACCGTGTGCTTAATTGTGTTTTCTTATAATTGCAGATGGACCGCGGTTGGATGTACGGAACATCACGTCTATCGAATGAATATATGGCAGGTGTTGATGAATTTATGAAAGTTGCTACGGAAGATATGGCGAATAATGGGAATGGGCTGATGTCGTGTCCTTGTCGTGATTGTAACAATATGAAGAAATTTTCCAACCCCATCCAAGTGAGGAACCACTTAATCCGTCGTGGATTCAAGCAACAATATAAGCGTTGGATATGGCATGGCGAGAGTTTGGAAACCGACATAGGTATTGGTACTGAGCATCAAGAATACCATGTTTGTGGAAATGACGGAAGTGATGTGCCAGGCGATGAAAATGATGATATGGTGGTAGATGAAGGTGTTAATTTTGATCAAATGTTATGTGATTTAGAAGAGGATTTTGATAATGATAAGCAATATTGTGTATTTGAGAATTTGTACGAAGATTCTAATAAGGAATTGTATCCTGGTTGTTCTAAATTTTCAAAATTGAAAGGTGTATTAAAATTGTATAACCTGAAAACATCTAATGGTTGGAGTGATAAAAGTTTTATTGCGTTATTACAAACTTTAAAAGAAACCACGCAAAGTTCTTATACTTATAAATTTGTATCTATATGGTGGAGTTATAGTTGATTTTTTTATTCTAATTGCAGGAACCACAAAAAGAGTTACAAGTTCCTACAGGTGGGAATTCAGTTTGTTCTGAAATGTTAGCACCAAGTCACTACAAGAAGTTTGATGGTATCAATTTTGACAAGCTGGGACCTAGTTTCAAGAATCTGCGTGATCGGTTTTTGAACCAAGTTGGCAATGCATTTCATATCGATCCGCCACTTCACCTTTTCCATAGTGAAGGCTCCATAGTTGTTCATGCAGATGATTTGACGGACTTGATTACACCAAAGGCGTGGCTCCCTAGACCAATTATTCAGATCTACATGATGTGAGTTAATATTCATAATAATGGCAGAATTTAGTACTTTTAATTCAAAATTTCAAAAAATTGAGATCAACTGTATGCTTTTTTTTGCAGGTATGCACACAAATATTACGAGGAATTTCCTAATGAGCATGTTGGTTTCATTGACCCCGTGAAAACATGTTATGACCTTTTGAACGGTGATGATCAGGACCGAGCATATGCCGATACATACATAAGGAACGCACTTAAAGAAAACAGGGACAAGAGATTGATATTCATACCATATCATCAGGGGTTAGAGCTATATATATATATATTCTAATTTTATTAAATCTCTTTCATTTCATAGAAATTATAGAATATGACATGCTACAAACCTAACATGCAGAAATCATTGGGTATTGGTCGTGCTTATGGCAAGAGAAAGTGAATTGTTCGTGTTCGATTCCGATAAGAAGAATTCAAAAAGACTGAAGATCATCGATGCACTCGCGGAGTAAGTTTTTCAAACTTTCATTTGCTAATCATTTTAGATATCTCTTGTAAGTACTGATTGTTCACTCTATTGATATTTGAAGAGTCCCTTCCTAGTGGAAACGAGTTCAGGAGGACTTGGAAAAACCGCTAAATTGAAGGTTACACATTACAAGGTAATAGTTATTATTGAATTTCTCTCATTGTTTGTAAATTGCTAAGTTGATGATGTTAAACTACTCAGAGGGACTTAGATGTAAAAAATGGTGAAATTTGGTTAAGATATGATTATAGGGACCTAGATGCAAAAATTGGTGAAAATCTAGACATATAAGCCATTTGTATGCTCATTAACATCCATTTCAATTTTTTAACTACGTCTTGATGTGTAATATAGTGCCCACAACAACGCGACGGTTGGGAATGTGGATATTATGTCATGTTATTCGTGCATGACATAATAAATTGCTTCCTCGATGTTTTTCCGAACTTAAATGTATATATGCATTTATATATTTTCCAAAAGTAAGCATAGTTGCTTCAAATACACGATTAATTGTGCTCTTCTATCATTTAAAAAATGCAGGACTTTCCCACTAACTACAGTATCACAAGCATCGACCACATTGGCATAGTGTGGGGTAAATTTTTCTTAAAGGAAGTACTGATTCAAAAAAGTAAAACAATTTAGGATGTGATAATTTGTAATAATTTAAGAGTTTAATTATAGGATGTGGTGTAAGTTTTGCATGAACATGATATTTTTGTAATAATTTAGGATGTGTATCGATTTGTGATAATTTAGGATGTGTATGATATTTGATTTCTTATATAGGCCAGCAAAATATATGGAAGCTGGCCAAATAAAAAAAATGTTTTTTTTAAATACAATAACAACTCAGGAACGATTATTTGGAAAAACCGATCCAGATACCAACCATTAGGAACGGCTACTATTTATTAACCGATCCAGAATATGATAATCAGTATCGGTTTTATAGAGTAACCCGATCTAGATAGTCTCCATTAGGATCGGTTCTCTAATAACCCGATCCAGATTAGTCTCCATTAGGATCGGTTCTTTAAGAACCCGATCCCAATACCAACCATTAGGACCGGTTCTTTTAAAAATGCGATCCAGATAGTCTCCATTAGGATCGGTTAATTGTAAACAGCCGATCCAGATGTTAGTATCTGTATCGATTATTAAAGAACCGATCCTGATTCAAACTTTTAGTAGCGACTGTTTAACTGATACAGATTAGTTGACACATTTGTATCGCCTAGGTTAGTATCGCCTCTAGGTCCGTTCCTGATGTGCGTAAATAATCGATCCTAATGTGTGTTTTTCCACTAGTGATAGTAACTTGGTTGTATGTGGAGTTGATTGAAATTCGCATGTTTTAAGCCATAGTAGGGAAATATTAATACTTGGAGTAAACTCGAAATCCCAAGGTTTGCTGTATTTGAGGAGAATTTGATGTCAGTACAAATCTCTACTATGTTTTAAGATAAATTAGAAGAGCATAAAAAACCTTAGCTAAGATTCAAATCTGACTTCATAATTGGAAATTCAAATGAGATAATTAGCCAAATATCAAACTTTTAACATTTCAACAGCTAATTTCACTCCGTCGACCAGAAACTTTCACACTACTACAGAAATGGTCGTTGTACACGGACATAAACAGGAGAGCTACACGGATTTCCTGCCGTGTGGAGTGCGAGGGTGTATAATCCCTGAATAAATTATACACGGATATTTACCCGTGTGCAATTCCTGAGAGCTACACGGATCATTACATAAATAACCGTGTTCAATTCCTTGCCAAGTGGCGTCTCCAAAGCCGAGCTACACGGATTGTAACATAAACAGCCGTGTAGGATTACTCTGTCTAAACGGACTTTTAGGTTAATATCCGTGTAGAAATAGTTATTATGCACGGCTTATTACATAAACAACCGTATCCAATTCCTTGCCAGTGGCGCTCTCCATAGCCGAGCTACACTGATTATTACATAAACAGCCGTGTACGATTACTCTATCTACACAGACTTTTAGGTTAATATCTGTGTAGAAATATTTATTCTGCACGGCTTATTACATAAACAACCGTGTCCAATTCCTTGCCAGTGGCGCTCTCTATAGCCGAGCTACACTGATTATTACATAAACAGCCGTGTACGATTACTCTCTCTACACGGACTTTTAGGTTAATATCCGTGTAGAAATAGTTATTCTATACGGCTTATTACATAAACAACCGTGTACAATTACTGGAGAGCTATACACAGATATTTAACTAAACGGCCGTGTACAATCATCTTTCTGCACGTACGTCTATCTAAATATCCGTGTAGAATAACCATTTCTACACAGATCATTACATATACAGCCGCGTAGCTATCTTATATTTTTATTTGCTCTTTATATACCTTTCTACACGGACTTTTGTGAAATATCCGTGTAGAATGGTCTTATTTTTTTCAATTTTTATTTTATTTTTTGGCTAGCCTCCAGTTTGCTAGCCATTAAAAATCAATTCCAAAACAGAGAATTTCCAATATATCAGAATACAACCCCTAAACAAAATTCATGTACACTAAATTATACAAATCCATATTCTGGTTTACAAAATTCCTGTTGAAACCACTTTGCCCACATACATCTAAAATAATCTATCTGGTCCTTGGAGTAATGCCCTGCCTGTTTCTTCGATTTATACTACCAAAAATTCAAAATATGTAGGTTAGAAAAATACAATATAACAACTACATCTCTGTTTTGCTTTATAAAAATAAATATTGTAATTATAACAATGCAACTAATAAAACAAATTTAGTAGAATAAAATATTAGAGGAAATCAATATTAATTATATGGACAAGTCAAGGCAAACATATGAATTACATACCGGATATTGTGGCCATGTGAATTGTATGGATTCGACAAAGTGAAACATATAAATCATCGTGTAATAACCGCATTCCCAACCGTCATCCTGTTGCGGGCACTGAAATTTACATTTAGCGGCCTATGTTAGAATGACAATAATTTTTGAACAAAATATGAAATTATAAAATTATAGTGTGCTCACTAGCTGCCATCTCCAACTCAACTTATTTTTCTGCTTCGTGCTTTGCATTCCTCCATCTTGAATATATTTCAGAAAAGCCCTTACAAAATTGAGTGAATGTAATTAGCAATTCCACAATTTGTTATATATAATTGGAAAAAAAATCAAACCAAGTGAATTATTATTGCTTACTCTCTTATTTGAGTGCATACATTTTGGACTGCTGAGGAGTGATGTTTCCTGTGGGCTGTGAAGAATCCATGATAAAAACCAAATTTTCATTAGGAACAATCACAATCAAACACCAGTGGCCCCTTTGGTGGTATGGCAGGAGAATAAATTTCTTCTTCTCCAAATAAGCCTTATGCATCGCTGAACACAAGTAATCGACAGTTGCTTCCGGATGATATTCCACCATAGTACCATTAGTTTTGGCGGGGTCCAACAATGCACAGGAGTTCACCTTACCTTTCACACCATCCACAGCATGTTTTCGGTGTAACATCCTGAAAAATCATCATTTTACATTAGAATATATATTTGAGTGCTATACACATGATATATATGATTTTTGGTCACTAACATGAGGAAAACGGTGAGGACTCCCATATCGAGCCATTTATTGCTTGACGAGGCATGTAGAAAGTCCTTGAATTCTTAGAAAGGCAGCACGACCTGCCTTCGTATAGAAGCATTTCGCGGGGGACAACGAATATTACTTCCTCCATAGAAACAGGTGCCTTAATCAAGCAGGCGTGGAGATTCCGCAAATCATCAGGCAAACGGCTAACCTCTTCTTCGGTGAGCCCCGTATGGTCTACTCGTGCAACTACTGGCGCAACTACTGGCACATCAGGAGATTCTTGCGCATCAGCCCCGACGACTACTTCCAAGTCTCGCCGTACCGGTGACAAAGCTTCGTCCGCAGTGTTGGAAACACCTCTTCGTGTCTGTATCAATTTTTGTACCTTTTTCAAGTATTTCAAAATAATGATTTGAATGTAACATAAAATATCCATGTATTATTTAGAGATTACCTGATCCAAAATAATCTGACACTTGGGCCATTGGACAATCTGTTCACGGGCTTCATCAAGCACCAGCATATTGTCGGCAGGGACAGGAAGAGGTATGCGGGTAGCCCATTCGGTCATGATCATGTCAACCGTTATGGGGAGATGGTTGGGCCTTAGCTGAAAACCGGCTGGAGGATGTACAATGCCCTTAGCAAGGGTCAGAGGAGTTTTATCGTGCCACACGACGAGGTCGCATGCTGTGGTCTCCTGCAATAATTATCAGCAATTAGTTAATGAACAAGTCAAAATTACGGGTATATTATGAACAAATAGTGATTACCTGTAGATTGTCCAACTCACCCAGCACTTCGGTTCCGGATGCTTGACTACTTCGCCGAATTCCCGGCGAAATGGGAGGTTGTTGCTAGGATAGCTGCGTAAGAGATGTAATTTGGTTCAACCACCTTGATTCCATCTCAGCCATCCTTCCATCGTACTCCATTCTGATCTCCTGCTGTACCACCTGGCGTACCTGCGCCAACCTTGATTCCATCTCTTACCATTTTCTGAGCCACGGGTTGCACGTCATTTGGGAGTACTATCCTCCCGTCAGCGGTTACCTCGGATCTTCCCATGACCCAGTGTTGGCCCCTAGGATTTTGGATCCTAACCACAGGTGAGTCAGAATCTTTGTTTTTCTCCAGTACTTCCGCCCATTTGGCTGACTTACCCTCGTAACCACCCTAATTTGTGCGGGTACTTGTTCAATTTCGCGATCCTCCTGCCCTCGTCACTTTTTATCTTCACACATCAAAGTAAATCAATTAGTTTAAGGAAGATAAGTACATATCGAGAAAGAACAAAGACTAAGTTGGCTAAATTTATATACCTTGAACTCTATTGTGGACTTCAAAGCTTGAAACTCCTCCCAGTCCTCTTGTTTCAGCCATTTATAGTAGCCTACCGGATTTCTCCCTTTCTCCATGAAATCCGTCTTCAACGTGCTCTTGAATTGCTTCCAACCTTCATTCATTTTCCTCAAAGTCTTTTTCTTTTTCGCGGACTTTGGGTCGTCATCCTGGATGTTCCAATGAGCCTGCATGATTGACAACAAAATTACTGCATGTAAGTTCATTCAAGTTTTGAGGTCAGGTATAGACATATATAACTTGCAGGAAGACAACTACATGATGCCTAGCAATTTTAAAAAGTTATTATTTACTTATAAAAGCAAATTCTAAATATGCTAAGGTTATATAAGACGTGGTAGAAAACTTGTATCCAACAAAAAAAGAAATAACAAACAGAGAGAGAATAGGAAAAATGAATATATAATGCATGTAAAGTTTTATATATTTTTTCAATACATTACTAAATGGTCCTGAAAAATATAACTCAAGAGATTAAAGAAAGAACTACACATGAAGGTTGGTGGGTGTTCCAGTCAAGGATAACGCAGCCATCGTTCCAGTCAAACGAATTAACCAATTACCGATCATGTACAATAATCAAAATAAGGTTTAGAATTGTTAGGTACTTTACATTCACAATGTTCCACCATTCGTTCTTATCTTTGTCATCGAATTTGTCCCACCTCTCAACCAAGATAGATGCCTTTTGCTTCACCAAATTGTTACACCAATTTGTGTACTCTGCCCTACGTGGACCCTTCGGACATCCAATTTTGCTGAACTCGATTTGCAAATCCTTCGCCTCTGAGGTCTTCGTGCACATTGTCGGACCTCTTTTCCTCCTTTCTTTCTGAGCCTGCAGGTCCTCTTCTTCCAATATCATATCTGCCTGCGGTTCCACTATTTCCAATATCATATCTACATTCTCACCTGACTGTGACATGGTTCTTTCTACAAAAAAGAAACATTATTACAAATGCTATGAATGTAAAATTTAGGTCTAAATTATGTGTTGTTGGGTCCTTTGTTCAATCATAGTGTTGGTTTTGCAATTTAGTCCCTGTAACATTAGGTTCTGTCCAGATCACCAGAATAGGTCAATTGAGGTAACTTTTCATTTAACCAAAATACAATCAGAGATAAGGGTTTTGATTTAACCAAGATACAGGGAGCATTGCAACTTAGAGAGAGAGAGCGAGAGAACCTTTCAAAGAGAGAACAGCAACCGCGCGAGAGGAGCTTAGAGATTCAATTGGCGAGTTCAGAGGAGAGCGACAGAGATTGGAGACCGAGCTAGCACCGAGAGAGAGAAAACGATGGCAGCACCATAGAAAGAGAGAGGAGACGAGGGGGTTTAGGGTTTAGAGGAGACGAGGGGATTTTGAAAAGATCGAGCGATAGAGACGAGGCGCGCATTTTATTTCGCATAAAACATTTTTACATGGACATTTAATTAAACAACCGTGTAGAAACGTAAGAGAGCTACACGTTTAATTAAACACCCGTGTAGAATTAGTTTACGCCAAATAAAATGCGCCCCTATGGTTTTTCCAGATTAATTTTTCAAATGGAAAACTTAAAAATAAAAAGGAACCTGATTTCAATTTTATTTAGCTTGAAAACTATTTTATCCATGTATCTTCGAGTATTTAGCATAACTTAATAATAAAGCAAATAAATATTTCAATTTCTACACGGGCGTTTAATTAAATATCCGTGTAGAAAACCTTTTGTACACGGATATTTAATTAAACGCCCGTGTACGTTTCTTAGAAGACGAAACAACTCTTCAAAATTAAACGGCCGTGTAGAAAGCCTTTCGTACACGGAT
Source organism: Carex kokanica (assembly GCA_025461125.1). Lineage (NCBI taxonomy): Eukaryota > Viridiplantae > Streptophyta > Magnoliopsida > Poales > Cyperaceae > Carex > Carex kokanica. The sequence continues at coordinate 806,766 of JAJGRX010001496.1, forward strand.
TTTTAATTAAACGGCCGTGTATGATTCTTAGAAGACGAAACGACTCTTCAAAAGTAAACGACCGTGTAGAAAACTTTTCTTACACGGATTTTTAATTAAACGTCCGTGTCCCTTTTTAAATTAAACGTTTAATTTGAACAGGTTTCACAACGGAATTCGAGAAGTTGCCTTATCTTTTTAATTCTGAGAAGACGAAACGACTCTTCAAAATTCAATATAATCTGAGAAACTCCCCCGTTTCGATTACTTTTCTCTGAGATTTGGAAGAAGAAGTTTTGGAAGAAGAAATGGCCGCTTGGGTGCCACCGCCCCTCTCAAATGTGTGGCCACCGGAAGACTCAAATGTGCCATGGCCATGGCCCCCCGGCTATGAAATCCCTCCCGAAGATGCTCATGTCGATTCCATGTTGGAAGTCCCTCCCGGCTATGAAATGCCTCCTCCCAACTACAGGAGGACATGGCCATGGCCGCCCTCAAATGTGCCACGGCGAAGCCCAAGGGGGCACCCACCACCAAAGCCCTACAAAAGGAGGGGCGATCCCTGGATCAGGCCAAAGAGACCCTGGATTAGAAGGAGGGGGTCAGGCCAAGGAGCAATCCAGCCAGGCCAGTGAAGGAGTGTTTAATTAAGTTAGCTTTTTTTTCGTTTTGTTTTGATGTAATATATTTTGTTCTTAATTTAATCAGCATTTTGTTTTCTATCCGTTTAACTATTTTGTTAAATACTTCATGCTATCTAAATAAATACTGTTATAGATATAAATTAGCAGTACAAAACAACCAACAAATAATTTATGGATAATCACTACAAAGTATATTATTTTTAAAAAAAAATTATTTAAAATTAACTTAAATAATCTGTCTAAATAATATCATAGAATAATTAATGCTTAATGCTCTCTAAATAATCCGATTTGAAAACAAATGAACACTTTACTTGATATGACCTTATATCTGGGTTTACAATTATAAAACAACCATAGAATAATTTTTCGGAAAAAAAAAATACCTTTCTACACGGATGTTTAATTAAACATCCGTGACGAATACATTTATACACGGATGTTTAATGAAATATCCGTGTAGCTCCCTTTGAATTTCTACATAGATATTTAATGAAACATCCGTGTAGAAAGGTATTTGTACACGGATGTTTAATTAAATGTCCGTGTAGCTCCCTTTGAATTTCTACATAGATATTTAATGAAACATCCGTGTAGAAAGGTATTTGTACACGGATGTTTAATGAAACATCCGTGTTTAAAAGATTTTTTTTAATGAACTAGAAAGATGGATTTTTTTATTTAAACAAATAAAATATAAAATACAAAAACACAGTAAAATGATATCGGTACACAGCCACTCAAAGCTCTCATCAGTACACAGCAAATAAACTCTGCTTCGAGTCAGAGATGGATCTAGCTTCTTGCTCATGATATGCAAAAAAGAAATATTAGAAACGAAATAAAAATATTACAATGAGACAGAAATATCCAGAGATAACCAACCTTAAGTCTTTAGTCTGACTCTTCATTGGACCAATCAATTTCAGGTCCTTCATCGACACCAACTTCTTAATATTCGAATAATACCCTAATGGGACTTTAATACTATGAATGCATTTACAAAAGCTCGTTTTCTCGATCTTCGACATTGTGCACATTGCGGGGGGTAGGTATGCCTTTTGCTTCTCTTTATCCTGCGGTGCAAGCTCGGGTCGTATTCCCATTAATTTCATGTCTTCTCGAACTTTGAGATCGTCTTTAGTCTTCCCCGAAATGTTCAATAATGTGTCAATCAAACTGTCACAGACATTTTTATCAACATGCATGACATCTAGGCAATGTCTCACTTCTAAATATTCTCAGTATGGTAGCTCCCAAAATATAGACTTCTTTTTCCAAATATTTTTCGGTGGTGGTTTGGCACATTTTTCAAAAATAATATCAAGGTTTTTAACCTGCATGAAGACATTATTCCCATCTAACGGACGACGTGCCACTCCAAGCTCAATTTTCCCGTGGAATACCTTCTTCTTCTTACGGTATGGGTGATTAATAGGAAGAAACCTACGGTGCCCCATAAAAACATTCTTTTTACAGTTTTTCAACCTCAGCACCTGCGTGTCATCTTCACAGATAGGACACGCTTTTGCTCCTTTAGTACTGTAACCCGATAAATTCCCGTATGCGGGGAAATCATTTATGGTGCAAAATACCATGGCCCACAAATTAAATTGCTCTTTGCCGTACGCATCTCACACCCGGACGCCATCCCTCCATAATTTTTGGAGGTCCTCAATTAATGGTGCGAGATACACGTCTATGTCATTTCCGAGTTGTCTGGGTCCTTGTATTAGTAATGACATCATTATATACCTGCGTTTCATGCACAACCAAGGAGGAAGATTGTAGATGCATATAAGAACTGGCTAAGTGCTGTGCTGACTGCTCATGCTTCCAAACGGACTCATTCCGTCTGTGCTCACCCCTAACTTAAGGTTTCGTGATTCGCCACCAAATCCTTTGAAATGTCTATCAATGTTTCTCCATTGAATTGAATCAGCCGGGTGTCTTAGTTTACCATCTCTTTTGCGCTCTTCTTCATGTCAATGGAACAATTTTGCATCTTTGGGATTTGCAAATAACTGTCTGAATCTCGGTACTATCGGGAAATACCACACCGCCTTAGCCGGAGGCCGACCCCTTTTTCCTTCATCACAATCGTCAGTGTCCTGGTCCTTACGTTTATACCGTGAAACACCGCATTTAGGACAAACATGCATGGCCTCGTACTCTCCACGGTACAATACACAGTCATTCGGACATGCATGTATTTTTTCGATCTTCAAACCCATTTGACAGATCAACTTCTTCGCCTGATATATTGTACAGGGTAACTCGTTGTTATCTGGGAGCATCTCTCGTAAAAGCTTTAATAAGGACGTGAAACTCTTATCGCTCGAACCGTTGTCTGCTTTTAAGTTCAATAATTTCAACACAACTGATAGTTTTGTAAATTTGGTACACCGAGGATATAACGGCTTTTTAGATTCATTAGACAGATACTGAAATTTTTTATAATTTTTATCACTAATTTCATCTTCCACATCACGTAACATGTCCTCTAAATTCTCAGTAAACTCGTATTCTGCATTTTCATCAATATTCATCTCCAGCTCATCATCCTCGTTGCAATAAATTTTTGACATTCTCAAAATCATCGTTGCAATCAAGTTCAAAATTATCAACAATTTCTACATTATTATCATTTTCGTCCAAAACAAAATTTCTATTGATACCACTACATTCCCCAATTTTCTCACCATGCATAAACCAACATGTATATCTTTTCTTAAATCCCCGACAAATCAAATGAGCTCTAATTTCTTCCGAGTCCCCAAATCTTATAAAAATTTTACAATCTCTACAAGGACACAAGATGTCGTCATCTTTTGTCTCCACTCTATAACTCTCAGCAAATTTTATGAACTCATCAACGCGAGCCAAATATTCTGCACTATCACGTCGCAATTCGTACATCCAACTTCGATCCATCTGTAAATTAAATTAAAAAAAAGATTCCAATTAAACATATATGGTGGTCAGCAAATTCTTGGCTTACAAAGGGCCGGTTTACAATCCTAACCCACTCTTTGAATATTATGCCTCATATGTGAACACATATTAGCGAGATTTAATTAGTATTTGAGAAAAATTCGGCAGCATTTCCCCTTAACTCCCCAAGTATGCGTAAAAACCACATACTCGTAGGAGCAATAAGGAGAAATACTATCGAACTTTTTTCAAATACTAATTAAATCTCGCTAATATGTGTTCACATCCTAAATGAGACACAATATTCAAAGAGCAGTCCCAAACGGGGGACTATCCAAAATTAATCCCTATTGGATTAATTTTGAACGGGCATGGACCTAAAAGCATCAGTAGGTCGGTTATTGGACCACAATACACTAATTATTTACATTATCTTAACAAATCAAGCACGCATGCATTAAATAATAATTGACCTAAATAATTAAGCAATATTAATCATTAACAGAAAATTAGATAAAGAAAAGAGAAATATATGTATGACTAACCTTAGCAATAGAGAGGAGAAATGCGAATTAACTTCAAAGATCTCAGATCCGGCCTCGATCCTTGTGCACAGAAATCAGACCAATTCAATACAGAGAGAGAGAGAGAGAGAGTATTAATTGATCAAAACGGCGCCGGAAGAAGGCCTTTTATATAGTTCCAACCCTAAAATAACATTTATACACGGAAATCCGTGTAGAAAGCATTGAGAGAGATACACGGGCTTTTATATAAGTAGCCATTTAGATTCCTCTTTCTACACGGACATTTATATAAACAGCCGTGTAGAATTTTCTATCTACACGGACTTTTATATAAACAGCCGTGTAGAATTTTTTTTTTTTTTTCTAATTTTTTTTTTTTGGCAAGCCTCCATTTTGCTAGCCAGTATTTTCTATGTTTTCAGATAGCAAAATAGATGAAAATATCAATTTGCTAACAATAAAATAAGATAAACAGCCATGTAGAATTCTCTTTTTTTTCCTTATTTTTTTTTATTTTTTTTGGCTAGCCTCCATTTGTGCTAGCAAGTATTTTCTTTGTTTTCAGTTAGCAAAACAGAGTAAGATGAAAATATCAATTGCTAAACAAATAAAATGAAAAGTGCCAGTAGGATTTACATAGGGTAATATGAAGATACATGTTTTAACAGTAGGCCTTTGTCAGAATTTTCGTATTTCTTCTCTAGATCTTGCTTGCCTAAATTAGTTTAGGACATATGCAAGGAACTAACCAAAAGACTACTTAGGTTAATGTAACCAAAGGACATATGTAACTGAACAGTAGTCTTTTGATTAGTTCCTTGCATATGTCCTAAACTAAACACCTTAGCAAGATCTAGAGGAGAAATACAAATTAACTTCCAAGATCTCAGATCCGGCCTCCAGTTATAACATCTATCATCATATTACCCTCCAAAAACACTTTAGCGCAGAAATCAGACCAATTAATTGGGGAAATGAAGCAATTCGCATGGGAATTCGAGATGTAGGTTATCAATTATATCGGACCGCTCATCTGTGAGCTCCAAAAATTGTAGCTCATATTGATATAATTTGCAATCCGACATAATTGATAAACTTAGATCTCAACCCAATTGATAACTGTGAGAGAGAGAGTATAAATTGATCAAAATGGCGCTGGGGAGAAGGCCTTTTATATAACCAAAAACCTAAAATAACCTTTCTACACAGCCCTTTATTAAACGTCCGTGTAGCTCTCTCTAGGCTTTCTACTCTGTTAATTAAACAAAAAACCGTGTACAATTTATACTTTTCTACACGGCTCTTTATTAAACGTCCGTGTACAATATATATATAGAGTGATGCTACGGTGCTTTGGGAAGTAAAGAGGGTGTTTTACTTCCTGCTCATATCTCCATTTTCAAAGTTCAAATAATCAATCCGAACTTCTCAACATGATCTTCATATTGATATATGCTTGGAGACCAAATTTTATATTTTTTGGAAATTTTTACTATTTTTTTAGAATTTTTGAAAATCACAGCTTTTCATTAAATAATAAAAATTCAGAAAAACACTGATTTTCAAAAATTCAAAAAAAATAATAGAAAATTTCCAAAAAATGTAGAATTTGGTCTCCAAGCACATTTCAATATGAAGATTGTGTTGAGAAGTTCGGATCGACTATTGGAACTTTGAAAATGGAGATATGAGCGGGAAGTAAAACACCATCTTTACTTCCCAAAGCACCGTAGCATCACTCTATATATATATATTTTTTCCTTTTCTTCCTCTAATTTTCTGTTACTTATTATTGCTTATTTAGGTCATGTGTAATTCATGCATGCTTGATTTCTTAAGATAATGCAAAAACGGCAGAAAGTTCGGCTGAGCGGGAGCCGAAGTGTGGGAGCAGCCACGCAAAAGCGGGGGGAAGTCGGCTGAGCGGGGAGCCGAAGCGTGGGGGCGGCCACGTTTGAAAAAAATTTGAAATTTGAAAAAGTTTGAAATTTGGAAAAAATTTGAAATTTGGAAAAAATTTGAAATTCGAAAAAAATTTGAATTTAAAGGAGAATTTTTGTTCTCTATTATGCATGCATGCACATATATGTTGATAAAATGTATTTTTTATTGGAGATGCAATATGTTGGAGACCTTTAACAAAGAGAGATCATGTCATGGATCACATGGGCACTCTCCTTTTTCATATGTTGGATCTAATACAACTAGTTTGTATGAAATTTTCGTCCAAACTAGATCATAGCCCAACGTTTTGGCAACATGAGCCCAACTTACCGGAAATTGGGCCAAACCTTGATCACATGGTTACTAAGTGGTAAGGACATAACTTGATCTATAAACATTGTATTGGATCTTGAGGAGTATATGTTATATGTGGATCACATGGGATTGTATATGTACAAAAAGCAATGTCTATATATGTTGATGCTTTTATGTTTTTTTGTTATATATGTTGATATTAGAATTTTGTGCTTTTATGGTTTCGGTTAGAATTTTGTAATGATAAATGGATTTGTATAATTTTTTCATGCTAAATATGGATTTGTATAATTTTGTATAATTTCGTGTGCATGAATTTTAAATTGTTATCTGAAAAATTTAAATACTGGCTAGCAAAACAGGAGGCTAGCCAAAAAAAAAAATTATAAGACAATCCTACACGGATATTTAACAAAATTCCGTGTAAGAATAGTAATTTATAAAATAATTCGTGCACGAATACATTTCTACACGGATTATTGGATAAATGTCCGTGTCGGATTGTTTCCTACACAGACATTTATCCAATAATCCGTGTATGAATCTATTCATACACGGATTATTAGATAAATATCCATGTAGAATTGTTAAGAGAGCTACACGGATATTTAGTTTAAAGTCCGTGTAGAAATATGAGAGCTACACGGATATTTAGTAAAAAAATCTGTGTATAAAGATTATCGTACACGGATATTAGATTAAAAGTCCGTGTAGAAAGAGGAATCGTACACGGATGTTTAGGTAATATCCGTGTAGCTCGGTTATATGGAGAGCGACACAGGCAGGTATTCGTACACGGCTCTTTATAAGGTAATCCGTGTAGAAATCGTTACAATCGCACACGGGTAAATATCCGTGTGTAATTATTTACTAATTCATACACTCTCACCTTCCACACAGCAGGAAATCCGTGTAGCTCCTCCATTTATATCTGTGTGCAATCTCATTTTCTGTAGTAGTGTCTTTTAATATTCGTTAAGGTTTTTTTATTTACTATACGTGAAAACCACCGTAGTAAAATTTATTTTTTCATTTTGTTCTATTTAGTAAATTAATATACATCTACTTTAAACTTGCATACATGTTAAAAAGGGTCATAACTCAATAAGATCTTATGGAAGCACATGCATGCATGATACTCCGTCTGTTAGTTAATAATTTCCTATTCTTCTTTAGGTACACATGACTACATGAGGAGCTTGGTGCAGATCGATATTGGATCTGAACTCGATTAATTCAACGAAATTAAACAAATGAATTCGGTAGACCACGAGATCCACTGAATTAATTAAACAAAATAAAATCAATACACCTCGGATCCGCGTGCCTAGAGATGACTTACAATGTACTCGAAATATTCCCACCATGTGAATGCATGCATGCTTGGTTTCTTGCACCTCGGACCTCTTCCTGCTCTGCACGCGTGTTGCATAGAAAGAAGGGATATAGGTTGTTTTGCATCTTTCAAATAAAACATTGTCGGCAAACTTGTGAACATAACGTATGATTCCTTCTCTTTAAAACCGTGAGACCCCACAGCACACAGTAGACCTCAGCATTTTAATTCTTTCTTTTCATCTGTACCGTCGGATGAGAATCGTACTTAAATTAAGTGTCAAAATCAATCTGCATGGACTAAGAATTTCATACAATTGAAGAGGAACGCAATCATATTCTCCTACATGGTAACAAAAAAAAATTGATTTTCATTTTGATCAAATTTACAAGGAGCGAACAAAGAAGAATTTAGTGTTGCCGAATTAACTTTTCCCATCTCCATTTTAAATTTTTTAACAAAAAAAATTGTTTTGAAAATTGTAACAATCCTATATATAGTAGTATGGTGCCCGTGCGTTGCAACGGAACATACAATAATAAAACATAAAAAAATTCTCATACAAAAATAGACCAATGAAAAAAAATATTCAACAATATCCATGAATGATATTAAAATAGATTGGTTCTAAATCTAAATTATAAATAAAAGTTAATTAGTATAATAAAGTCCAATGAGAAATAACAACGACTTTGTCCAAATTAAAGATATCATGCTAGTAGCTATATTATACACATTGTATATGTCAAAAATAAAGAAAATATTTAATTGTTACAATTCATATAATAAAATTAGACCGAAATTTTTATTTATACCCTTTCAAAAAAAAGATAAACCAAAACATCCAAATTATGGGATTCGAAAAATATCAGGGCCTCCAAATCAATCTGCGGCTCCATTCTTGGAGAGCACATATTAGTTTGGAGGTCCTTCAAAAACCTAAATATATTTAATATTACAGTCATTATTTAGGTTTTTTTTTTGGGGGGGGGGGGGGGGGGGGCGCCAAGCCAATCTGCGGCCCCCTCCAAGAATAGAGCCGCATATTGGTTTGGAGTCCCTAGTATTTTTTGAATTCCTCATAATTTGAGGTGTTTTGGTTTATTTTTTTCTTTAAATATGGTATAAATATTTTTTTTGGAAAATTAGAATTATTAAACTAATATGGCTCATATCTTATTTCTCACTCAACCTCCCAGTAAACTGTATTTTTGGTAACCTTCTGGGGCATCATGTTTTCTGGGTCATGTATATTTGGTAATCTTCTGGGTCTCTCATATATTTTTTTCAACACTACTACAAAAAAAACACTTTGTTGTCGGGTGAAATCGCTATCCGCACCGATGGCTATCGCCTCGATATGAAAGGTATACACATATGCCATCGGCTAGAACCGATGGCATTCAGCTGCAACGCCATCGGTTGGAAATAAGGGACAGATAGGAATAATAGTTTTTTGGTCGTTAAATTAACCGTTTAATATAGAAACGCCATCATTTATTAGGTGCTATTAGCCGATTGCAAAAGTGTCTTACACCATCTGTTGTGGTTGAGTTGGCGTTGACAGGTCCTAGTTTGTCATCTGTTATTATTTTGAACCGTTGGCGATTTATTTGTATATATTTTTTAATTATATATGCCTGTATTAGGGGCTTGCCTCCATATATAGCAAGATAAATAACATAATTGTCCAACAAACTCCACCAAAAACAACTAAGAACCCTATTTTTTTCACTGAGTCAAGATGACAAGCAAAATGAAAAATATTAGCACATGAGGATCATGTATTTAAATAAAGATTACTATTTCTTAACCAAAACCATAATTGTTGAGCTTGAGGGCATTTAAGGAAAAGATGAGTAGTAGTCTTTTTCTAAATATACCACTAAGACTTCTTCTAAATCTAACAACATTTCCTTGAGATAGGATCACTGCAGCTATTGTAATATTCTGATTGGAACAGATTCTATACAATTGAGGGTATCTAATAGATAGGGAACAGTTACCAAACCAAATTACAATCCAAAATTCTAATTGAGATTCTATACAATTTAGTAAATTAATATACATCTACTTTAAACTTTGTTTACATGATAAAAAGGGTCATAACTCAATAAGATCTGATGAAAGCACATGCATGCATGATACTCCGTGTCTGTGTTAATAATTTCCTATTCTTCTTTAGGTACACATGACTACGTGAGGAGCTTGGTGCAGATCGATATTGGATCTGAACTCGATTAAGTCAACGAAATTAAACAAATGAATTCGGTAGACCTCGAGATCCACTGAATTAATTAAACAAAATAAAATCAATACACCTCGGATCCGCGTGCCTAGAGATGACTTACAATGTACTCGAAATATTCCCACCATGTGAATTCATGCTTGGTTTCTTGCACCTTGGACCTCATCCTGCTCGAGTCCGCATCGTCTGCATTAACTCAAAAAAGCATCTTTTGAGTTAACGCATCTCGGCCATCTGATTTTAAACGGAGTCAATCCGGCCACAGCCTATAATTCAGGGGCCTTTTAATATTAGTGTAGATCTAGTTCGCAGGAATCTTAAAGCGAATCAGACGGTCTAGATACATTAACTCAAAAGATTTTTTTTAGTTAATGCAGAGGATATGAATTCGGGTTTGCACCATTTTTTTATTAATAGGAAAGACAAAAAAAATATCGACATTGAGGAACAATTTCGTTAGATTTTGAAAAATAGGAAGAACGTTATGGTTTGTAATGTCCAGGACACTGTAGCTAAACGTTATAAACTATAACGTCCAGTTAATCTGATCACTAATGATCTTTAATTAACAAAAAAATACTGTAGTTGGACGTTATGGTCTATGACGTCTAGCTACAGTGTTTTTTTGTTTTTTTATTTATGGTACCAACAATCCAACATCATTTTTTTTTCTTTTCATCATTGGTTTGGACGTTATAGAGCTTGATGGCCAGAGTTTTTTTTCCTGTTCGGTTAATTAGCGGACTGGATTAGGTTAAGATTTTTGGATTATCTTAACGTTATGGACCATTTGAATTAGTAGTTTGAAGTATATTCGATGTCTTGAAGTTAAGCTTATCAAGAATTTGATGAGCGGAAGAACACCCGAGTTCTACTTTTATAAATATAAGTATATAATGATTCAAAATGCTAGGTGTTTGCATTTAGATTCCCACCAACGGGTAATTGCTTTACTCAAATCATCTTGTTCAGCCCAAACTTTTTTCAATATTGAACCGAAGATAGAGGATAAATTTAAAGGAAAATGAAGGATAATAAAGAAAATTTTATGGCACCTTTTCTGCCCCTACGTGTAGTAGTCAATTAATTCTATACAGCTCGCTACACAGAGAGACTAAGAATGCGTAGCAGAGGATCTGTATAGTCTTCTCTTGTCCACATTGACCATTTGCCTCTATAAATATCCTATGTTTTCTATAATTATCCTCCTCAGCATTTGAAGAAACAGCCACAGAGACGAAGACAAGCGTCATCTCCTCTCCTCTTGGGTACTTATCTCAACATTTTCTCTCTAATTCTCAGCATCTTTTGTTTTAATACTAATTTGTATTTGTCTGATTGGTAAGTTTTCACAACTAGTTCAGTGTATATACGCTGAATAGTTGTGCAGGGAGATTTGTTAGTTTCTTATCCCAGATAATGGGTGCCTTTTGTTTTGGTTACTTTAGATCTTTTACTGATGAGACCGTTATCTGTTAGTAAGATTTAGTTATCTGAATAGTGGTCTGAATTCTAGTTTAAGTAAATTAGGCAGATTGCCTCGTTTGTAACAATTATTATATATCTAGGTTTCAATCTTTAACTATTTATCTCTTGTATTTAGTCGAATGGCAATTAATAATACTTAGACTAAAATATTTCATAATACAAAAATTTATAAGTTGTATTTTACATGCTAAAATGTGGCTGAAGTTTAAGTTAGTCTAAAAAACAAAGGTATATATCTCATTGTCTGATCATGATTATTTAATTATATATATGAAATGTCATCTCATATTGACCTTTGTTATTTAAATGGGAATTATCTAGGAAGGTTTCTTTTCAGTGTTTGTTGTTTTACCTAGGATGTCAAAGAAACTTTTGTATTTGTTTACCCGATCCATATGGTATTTGATAAAACATGTATGATCAAGTAAGATTTTTTTTTTTTTGCTATTAATAACAACTATGGATAAGAGTAAGAAATTTTTTTTTACCATAATTATCGGATAAGAATATGAATATGAATATGAGCTATGTCGTACTCGTTAGAGGGTAATTGATAAAATAAATTGTATATGATATTTTTTTTATTTGTACGTATCAATATACATTTCATTATTTAATATCGTTTTATTTTATATAAAATTTATATCATTTTCTTTAGTTAATAATTTACAATAAAAAATCATTTAATAAAATATATAATTTTATATTTAATGTAATATTTTATTTGTTGTAGTTTTTAATTAAATAATATAGGTACTAATTTATCTGGTAGTTACCCATCATTTGGTAATTACCCATTAGTTTTTAAAAAATAAGGATAAGAGTAGGGTATGTATACCGCTAGCACTTAATGGAAAAAGGAAATTTGATTGAACTGTTTTCACGTGAAAGCAACAAATTATCCAATGAAACCTTAACTTTTAATTAACCTGGATATGGTTTGCCATGTCTCTTCCATTTACATCCGTACATATTCAATATCTAACCACGTTGCATATTATTTCAGAACAGCTTGTTTGTGGTTTAATCGGGAAGAGGTAGTATCCACATCAACAAAAATGAGTAATGATGAAATACAACCAGTAAATGAAATATCCACATCAACAGAAATGGATGACTGGGTTCTGGAGATAGAAGCTCAACCCAACCCTGACATCTCCCATGCAACCAGACCATCCATGGATAGTAACATTGAAAAATATCCATCAATATTTGGTAAATGGGAATGTTGGGATGATTTTGGGGTCTCTTTCATACCTGAATCTCAAAAGTGGATATATGTTGCATGTATGAGGCACTGCTTTGGTCTCAATGTACGTGCATACCTTGAATACATGCAAGACAAGGTAGATCTAGCCTGGAGCTACTACCGTGGGGTCGATGTAAAATTTCGTGTTGAAAATAGCAAACGTTTCATAGAACACCTACTGGTCAATAGTTGCTACTTAATATTTGCCATGGTTTTGTTATCAAAGAATACAGACCTACGCGATCATTGCTATGAAATAGTTAACGAAAGTAATTATCTTGCGAAAGGTCTAACGTTTACAGACATTGAAAATATAATACAATTTATAATACAAAATCCAGGGAAGAACCAATGTTACATGTTGACCATGAACTATCAGATACCATGGTTTGTTGTCGAAGTGGTATATACAAAGCATTCCAACTTAAGCAAACTTTTTGATACCCCAATCGACAAAATTGCGTACTTCTTCTGTGAACGCTTGTATCCAGACTCTCTCTACGAAATTGATGGAGATGGTACCAAGGTTGAAAATGGCTTCAAACATCTACTACACATCTTCCATTGGTCTCGGGCCCCCGATGGGAAGCATAAGAAGTCAAACTATCCTATTGCTATTGGTCACTTCCATATACCTAGTGCAACAGAGTTGCAATTATCTCAAACTGTTTTCACAAAGGTTGAGGGTGGCTCCATTGATGTGTCTTACGGTGACCGGAGAATATCTGGAGTGATGCAACTGACACCCTGGCACCTTACGCATTACAGCAATAAACTCTATGAAAGTCTTTTAATATTTGAAGAACGGTACACCGGTATTGAGAAACCCTTCACGTCCTATGTTGCATGCATGGCGTGCTTGCTAAAAACAGAAGCAGATGTACGAGTATTGCGAGAGAGTGGTATCATCCCAAGCACGAGTTTTGACGACAAGGATGTTTTGTGTTTGGTACAAAACCTCAAAAATGTAATTAACGAGAATCTCCGTATGACCAATGAGCTGGTCATTTTGCAAGAGAAGGTGATGGCACATCATAAAAAAAGTGCCTACAGAGTAATTGGAGAGTTCAAGAAACGCTACTGCTCCAATCCATGGATAATCATCTCTGTCATTGCGGGCATCTTATTGTTTGTCCTTACTTTTATTCAAACCTTATATGGAACGCTTAGCTACTACAAACAATGATTGCTCTAAGCTAAGTGTACACCTATATTTTTACATCATCTTCTATCCTTTTCTTTTATTTCACAATATCATGTATGCAATTTAAATTGTGTGAGGACCGGTGGTTTATCTTTATTCAATTCACTATGTTGTTTGTTGTGACATTCTGTATGTTTTGTAATTTTTTTTCAATGTAATTTATTTGTCATTTTTTATGTGCCTATATGTGACAATGTGTGATTTTTACTCATTGTACAATATTATTTCACCGAACAAACAACTTATTCTCTATACAAGTATGTATGGAACTTTTTCTTTATTAAAATTGAACTTTTCTTATGAGGACATACGATTCCTCCCGAATCATGAGTGTTTCTTCAAACACGCCATCCGAAAGTTTTGATATTTTACAGCGTTTTGGGCTTCTTCTTTTTCAGGCGTTATGTGAAACGTCGGCAAAAATCATGAAAATATTTAAAAAAATATATATATTGCTGCTACAATGGATGGTGAAGAATGCATCAACCACGTACTGCTATTAAAAAAATATGAACATACATTGACACCGCCAAATCCAATCAAAATATGTTTACACATGAATGCAATAGAAAACCATTATCTTCTTGTTGATATTTCTTTTTAGATAAGCATACAAAACTAGAAACCTCTTGCTGCTAGGGATAATGCAATAGCCCTGCTCCAATTCTTCTACAGTCATCTGCAAGCAGAATAGTCAGTCTAAAATCTTAGTCCTGTAACAACAACTCCTATGTAAACCGGCTTTTCCTATCATATTACTCTAGTTTTTTTTAGTGCCAGGAGTTCTAATTGAGTTCTCATACGTATCATAGGGCTCACTCTTTCTACAATGGAATCCTTTCATCTATGAATTCAATTATTTGGGTTCAAGGTGAACTGATGTTTCCTAATAGTGGTGTGTATTGTCACTCTACTAAATTTGAAAATTAGCTTTGAGTGATATTAAGCCCACTAAGACAATCAGTAGTGTGACCTAGCGTGAGATCAAGATGAGTTTTCTTTTGATAATTCTAGCATAACAATATCAAGAACCTATGCAATAAAACTGTAGTAGTGGGACAGTTCTCTAATTATCTGCAAAGGGGTCAATAATGGTGGTACATATACATTCTTTTTTAATTTGAAAGAAACCACACCTCAACAGATTTTATCTTAACTCCAAAACCTATTCGCATAACGAGACCAAGATCAAAAGTTGTCATACCAGCATGGCTCCTCTTGATTCCTCCAGTTCAGCATAGGCATATTTCAGTATATCAGAATTTATAAAAAGAAAACTTTTGTATTAAATCTACAAAAATACAAAGAAGTCTAAGGAAGTATAAATATGAATGATTAAATTACTATGTAGTACCTTTAAAGCTCGCTGAAATGTATTAATGGAAGACTCTGAGGGGCTGCTTTTCGACTGCCACATGGCGTACTCATACCATATTTCAGGATAGTGATAGAGATACATTAGGCCCTGACATAAAAGCATAATAAAATTTGAAACCATTTCAGTCAACACTCAAAAAAGGGAAAAAAAAAAAACAAAACAAAAAAAAAATCATCCCTACTTAAGAAAACAAAATGCAATATATATTGCAGATACGAAATGAAGCAGAAAATAGAAAATAGAAGTTAGAAGAATTACGCATGCTTGCGCCGTCTCCTCTTCCTATTTATGTTACACAATTCAACATTTCAATTGATGCAAATTGAGAGTAAATATAGGCTTCGTCACACATTTAACAAAATTGAGTTAATTAAACCATGATTAAATCATTATTAAATGTTGAAAAAACAAGTACCTCTTGATCTTCATCTTGTTCATCATGATCTCCATGTTGAAAAAACAAGTTTTTACTCCACAGTTCATTTTTTCCATTTTGAAAATCCAAACAACCAATCCGAACCGCTCAACATGATCTCCATATTGAAATGTGCTTGGAGACCAAATTTTACATTTTTTGGAATTTTTTTACTATTTATCAAGCCACTTTGAAAATCACTGATCCAGTGGTCCAGAATTTTTTACTTTTCTACTGTTTACCCGGATCAGTGATTTTCAAAGTGGCTTAATAAATAGTAAAAAAATTCCAAAAAAATATAAAATTTGGTCTCCAAGCACATTTCAATATGGAGATCATGTTGAGCAGTTCGAATCGGTTGTTTAGATTTTCAAAATGGAAATATTGCGTGAAGTACAAACTTGTTTTACTCCACAGCTCACCCTAGCCCATCCCTATATATATATAGAGAGAGAATGGCTAAGCTCAAAACGTTTGTTCCTGGGCTCAGGAACAAACGAGTTGGTTCTCCAATTTCCGAAGTTCAAACAACAAATTCAAACCGTTAGATGTTCAATCTTTATTAAAATGTGCTTGGAGACCAAATTTTACATTTTTGGAATTTTTTTACTATTTATTAAGCTGGTTTGAAAATCGCTGTTTTTATTAAAATTCTGCACTATTGGAAAATAGCGATTTTCAAACCAGCTTAATAAATAGTAAAAAAATTCCAAAAAATGTAAAATTTGGTCTCCAAGCACATTTTAATATAGATTGAACATCTAACGATTTGGATTTGTTGTTTGAACTTCGAAAATTGGAGAACCGAATCGTTTGTTCCTGAGCCCAGGAACAAACATTTTGAGCTTAGCCATTCTCTCTCTCTATATATATATATATGAGCAATGCTACGGTACTTTGGGAAGTAAAGAGGGTGTTTTATTTTCCGCTCATATCTCCATTTTCAAAGTTCAAATAGTCAATCCGAATTTCTCAACACAATCTTCATATTGAAATGTGCTTGGAGACCAAATTTTACATTTTTTGGAAATTTCTACTATTTTATTATTATTTTTTGAAAATCAGTGTTTTTCTGAATTTTTTATTATATTTTTATTTAATGAAAAGCTGTGATTTTCAAAAATTCAAAAAAAAATAGTAAAAAATTTCCAAAAAATATATAATTTGGTCTCCAAGCATATATCAATATGAAGATCATGCTGAGATGTTCGGATCGACGATTTGAACTTTGAAAATGGAGATATGAGCAGGTAGTAAAACACCCTCTTTACTTCCCAAAACACCGTAGCCTATCCCTATATATATATATGAGTGAGGCTATGGTACTATGCATAGCACGGTTGGGTTCGTGCTAGGCTCAAAATTTGAGTTTTCAAAATCCTAGCGGTCCATCCAAACTGTTCAACATGATTATAAAATGAATATGTTCTTGCAAATCAAATTTACATTTTTTTGAATTTTTTTACTATTTTTTTAGATAGGTAGAAAACCACTTGATCTGAAAATTCTGGACCATCCAAAAACAGTGATTTTCTACCTATCTAAAAAAATAGTAAAAAAATTCGAAAAAATGTAAAATTTGGTTTGCAAGTATATATTCATTTTATAATCATGTTGAACGGTTTGGATGGACCGTTAGGATTTTGAAAACTCAAATTTTGAGCCGTAGCACGGACCCATCCGTGCTATGCATAGTACCATAGCCTCACTCAATATATATATAGGTTGGCTAATATCAAAACGTTTGTTCCGGAGCCGTGGTGCAACCAATTGGTTTTTCTATTTTTAAAGTTCAAACAGTCGATCCAAACCATTAGATGTGATCTCTATATTAAAATGTTCTTGGAGATCAAATTTTACATTTTTTGAAATTTTTTTATTATTTATTAAGTCAGTTTTAAAATCGCTAATTTTAATAAACAGTGAAAAATATATGGATCATTGAAAACAACGATTTTAAAACTGACTTAATAAATAGTAAAAAAATTCCACAAAATGTAAAATTTGGTCTCCAAACACATTTTAATATAGATTGAATGTTGAACGTGTTTGGATCTACTGTTTGGACCTTGAAAATGTAAAAACCAAAATGTTTGTTCCACGGCCTAGGAACAAACATTTTGATATTAGCCAACCTCTATATGTATATATATATAGGTAGAAAACGTTTTTGATCTGAATGGTACATAATTTTCAGATCAAGTGATTTTCTACCTATCTAAAAAAATAGTAAAAGAATTCTAAAAATGTAAAATTTGGTTTTCAAGTACATATTCATATGGAGATCATGTTGAACAGTTCGGATCGACCGTTATGATTTTGAAAACTCAAATATTGAGCCGTAGCACGGAGGCCCTTTATGCTACGCGTAGCACTGTAGCCAACTCCTATATATACATATATATAGTGATGCTACGATGCTTTGGGAAGTAAACATCCAATCCCTTGACAAATGAAACACATTCAAATCCAAGGGTTTGCGACTAACAAAGTGTTCTCAAAGTTTGCAACTCCTAGAAACAATTATCATGTCGATAAGCGCCTAGTGTTCGGCAAATTTGAAATGGAGGGAAGGTAAAGAGGTCCAGAGGTGTTCCTACCTCTTTGACAGCACACATGTCTGAACTGCCTTTTTAGTGTTAAGCAGTCCCAAGATTTGGCAAAGTATCGGGCCGGACAATTTGCTTATGAAGTCAGAGTTTCCTTTGCTTGAGATCAGACACAGAAACAACTAAAATCAAAATAAATAGGTGAGATTTAACAGTCCCAGTACTTTAATTTTAACTAAAGTATACATCAAAATCGTAAACCCTAAGCATAGCTAGAAGGGAAAAAAAAGGAAGAATTAAAACTCACCTGTAGGAAAACACAGACTATTTCGATTAAATTATGTATGGTTTTAGTTCTGGTCCTGGCCCATAGAAAGGCCCAAAAAAAAGAAATATACTATTACTACAAAAAAAATTATGAGTAGGTTTAAAATGTCTCATTCATGCTGTATATTTTTATCTCTCATACAAGATTAATAATAAGCTCAAATAAAAGTTGAAACTAGATTAAAGAAAGAGAAAAATGAAAAAGGTTGTTTGTTTTCAGTAGGGAAATAAGTAACTTTTTGGAAAATAAAATATTCAGAAATATTAATGTGTATTTGAAATAAGATAATTGTACTTTTTGGAAAATAGATTGCTTCATATCAAATTTGCTATGACGTCTATTGCTCCACTATTATAAAATGGAGTAATTTGGCAACAAAATCTGAGTAGAACTAGGGTGTTCTTAAGCTCACCAAGTCTCTTTGTGAGCTTAACTCAAAAACTCATCGAATTGGTTTTAAATGACGCATCCAAACCATTGAAACTGATCTACTTCACGAGTGATGCATTTACATGTCAAATTTATAATTTTTTTAACTAATTTAGTATAAAGTCAAGAGGTAAAAAAAAGATGGTTTATAAGTTAATTTTAATGTGTTCATTTTTTATTATTTTTTTACCGCTTGACTTTATATTAAATTAGTTCGAAAATTTAAAAACTTGACATGTAAACTCATCATTCTTGAAGTAGATCGGTTTCAACAGTTTGGATGTGCCGCTTGAAACCAATTCGATGGATTTTTGAGTTAAGCTCACAAAGAAACTTGGTGAGCTTAAGAACACCGTAGTTCTACTCACAAAATCTCCTGAGGCTGAACAATTTTTTTTTCAGACACAATTCTATGAGGTTATTGATTTTTTCTATATATATTTATTTTAATTTTATTTTTCCTAAATTTCTGAATATATTTTTTTATATTTATATGGTATAGGAGACGTGACTTGATTCAAGGAATGGGCTGAAATAAGAGGTAGGCTAGGGTGAAATTGAGCCCATTTAATCAGAGTGTATTGCGTGTTATATTATGTTGTTGGATCAGTGTTTCAGGCCTAGGAAAGTTATATATGATATATCCACAGATAATATTTTGATATTCTCAGGCCCAAATCTTTCTAACATGAAATCATCCAAGTAAAACCCAATATCCCCTTCTCTCAAAAAAAAAGAAACCTAATATATCTAGGAGTGTTCATCGGTTCGGTTCGGTTTCAACCGAACTGAATTAGGCAAACTAAAGTAATAATTCGGTTTCTAAAATAGAACCGAACCAAACTGATTTAGCATTGCAACCGAACCGAACCGAACCAAAGTTTTATTTCGGTTTGTTTGGTTCAAATCAAAATATATTAATTTTTTTATTTAAAACAATTGATTTATAATAAACCGAAGTATATTCAGAAATAAACCGGAGTATTAAGAAATAAACCGAAGTATTTAAATAAATTGTTTAAGAAATAAACTAGGGTGGTCCGGACCAAATTCATAATATATAAAAGTTCGGTCGGTTCGGTTATTTCGGTATTGAAATTTTTCAAACCGAACCGAACCGAAATTATAATTCGGTTTTAAAAATCAAACCGAAGCAAACCATTAAACCGAAAAAAACCGAACCGTTTGGTCCAAACTAATTCGGTTCGGTTCAAAACCGACTAAACACCCCTAAATATATCCATTTCCATAAAATTGGATAAACAATTATATCCATTCATTTAAGTCAACAGGAGAGTATCCAAATTAAACCCCATAAACAAACAAACTTCCAAGGAGAAAGAGCCTTTGAGTTCTCTTATTTGACATGAAATCAGCCAGAATGAATTTCCAGTGTAAAAGTAGTAAAGGAAATACAGAACAAAGCCCAATTTAATTCACAAACTTTTTATAAAATTTACATATAAATTTTACCAAATTAATAGATAGTATCCAACTATCCAAGCCTCTGATAACATAAAAGCATGCCTGATACATTTCATGTTTAATTTAGAACACAGTCTCAGTATACATGCCACAACACACCATATCATCAATAAAACACAGATATGGTCATTATAACAACTAAAAATAAGTACCTTCATCACCCTCCACCCCCAATTCTTATTTTGAAACACAAAAGTAACAGATTCTGAATCTCGCCACTGTATAATTAGGGCGCTTGCTACCCGTTAACGACCCGACATTAACAAATTTAACAACAGTTTTACACACATAACAAATTACAAAGAGATCGATGAAACTAAAAGACAGATCGCTTGGAAGGTGCCCGTCCGACAGCACGCATGAAATGTGCCATTTCAAGTATCTTAGAGATCTTTGTTCCTCGCTTCGCCTCGGCCGATGCCCTCTTTTCCTCCCCCTTACGGTGTGCTCTCGCCACCTCATTTTGTGTCTCCTCCATCGCTCTCGCCCGCTCCTTTTCCAGTTTCCTCTGTTATGATAACAAACAATGTTTATTTCATAAAACAACTTGTTAATAGTCATGAATAGTAAGTGGTATCTTTTAATTCACCTGACAAACAGTGCATAATTTGGACTGTTTTCTACTTCATAAAAAATAAAAAAGACTAAGACTGAGAGAGACAACTAATCAAATAAACTCTTAATACAAAAAAATTATGTGACAGAACAGATTGCAACCATAGTTCATCCCTTATTCATTTCATTATATTCAATTAAAAATATTGTCAAAAAATTAATTAAGAACGTAGTTCTTGCGACAAAATATACCTCGATTTTCTTGAGCCGGGCAGTGGCTTTCTCGACCTGAGCGTTCTCCCATCCATTGATGACAACCTCCTCACGCTTTAACCGGTTGTTGATCTTTGCCACCTCAGCGGTTTGCCATGCCGTTATCTTCACCTCCGCTTCCTCCCTTCTCACCTGTCCCACCGATACTTCCTGCCCTGCACCGGGTGCATCGCCCGCCACTTCCCCCGATGTATTCGTATTTTCTGGCGAGGGGATCGGGTTCGATTCCGGCACTAGAGCAAGCGGGTTCGTATCTTCAAACCCGTCATCATCTCCAATAATCCTTCCATACTCCAAATCATCATGTGCACCATTTCCATTGTTTTCTCCTCTCTGTTATTACCAATGATCATTATATTATATATCTATATAGAAAAAAAAAAAAAAACAAACCAATATATATATACCAAAAAATAAGAATTATACAAAAATTAATACTAAACCTGAATCATGGCTAGTTCTCTGTTGACGGTCATCAATTGCTCGGCAAGAACAGCGGGGTCAACTCCACTGCCGAAGGAAACGGTCGATGTGTGACGGCTTCTGGGGGTGGGTGGCCAATTGGATCGCCGGGTTGGAGGAGGAGTTATCAAGTGAATGTCTCGGAATCCTTCTGCGCTGCCTGCTCTGTTTTGAGCTCTCTCGTCACTCAACATGTCAAGTGAAAAAGAGCTTGGTTGCTCTGTTTTGGGCAAGAAGTAGCAAGGGGTTTTGGTCTTTTTATATAGTGCAAGTGGAAGAAGAGTTAAGAGTTGTAACTTATAAAGTAAAGATAATAACAGAGCTAGTTTGACTTTATGTAGCGTATCATCTAGGGGTGCAAACGGATCGGACATTATTGTTCGAATTTGAATTCATATTTAAATTTTTACGGATTCAAAATTTTCATATACATATAGTTTATGAATACGGATACGGATATAGATACGAATACAAATACAAATAATTATTTGTATATGTATTTTTTTTCAAATATCTGATTGTGCGGATACAATTATATATTTTTGAAGAGGAATATTTTTTTGTTGGTATTTTTTGATTAATAATTATATTTTTGTGTTTCCGATGCATAGATTTGTATGGTGACATAACAAGTTTAACATGAAAAAAATTATTATTGAACTACAACGATTAAATATTTGAATTATATTCGTATTTTATATTAGTTCTATTTTCAAATAAAAATAATAATTTATTGAATAATATGTTAATTTTGTTACAATATTTCAAGTAATTATTCGAATTATATTTGTATTCATTTAATATCTTATTTGTATTGATATTCGTTTAATATCTGATTAATATCTGTATATGTATCTATTTAATATCTGATCTATATTCATGTTAAAAAAACAGATACAGATATAAAAAGAAATACAGATATGATGATTTTATCAATATCCGATTTGTTATCAAATCCCTTTGCATGATATAACTTATTCATCTTGTTTTTGTGAATTGTGCTTTGTGGGAAGCTAAATTTGCTCTGTCAACATCTTACCCTTTTTTTTTATAGATACAGTAATGGGATGAATGATTCAACTGTTTTAGACATGTGAGAGAAAAGGAAAGTGCTTGGAAACAGAGATGGGACCTATTTTTGGGATATTGGTTTGTTTTGAGGATAAATAGTATACCGACCAAGAGAGTGCTGCTCATTTAATGGCCTGAGAATGTAATGTGACTGGTTTTAACAGATTCTGGTTCTTCTGCGGCACTAGTAGCTGCAGTTTTCTGTATGGCCAAGTTCAATTTCTTAAAAATTTGGCAGTTCAACAAGAAAATAGTACACAAATACACAATGTTGATACTATGAATATTAAGTCAGACAAAGAGAAAAGGGGCGTTGCGAGAGGCATCGGACCAAGTTCGATCTGATGCCCAGTCAGAGTCGTTCAATCTAAATCAAGATTTGCATGTCCATTGAGATTCACAGGGCGGATTTTAATTAAAATAAATTGTTTCTATGAATCTTAATGCAGATCAAATGGCTCTGATCAGACATCAGACTGAATTTGGTCTGATGTCCATCAAACCGCTCCTCATTCAAAAAAGAGATTTCTCAAACATCATTTTATCGACAATTTGATTGAGAGAATACAATATTTATGTTAAGGTGTTCTATTATGAACACAACTTATATATTCATTACTAATTTAAACTTAATGGTACATGTTGATTTAATAATTCTGAATTTAAATCATTTTGGTATAATTTCTTTCCGATTCTAATTATGTACACATGTCATACTATATTATCATTTTTGTACTCTTTGTGTGAACGCATTAATTTAAATATTGAACTTTCAAAAATATTTATTTGACAGTGATTTGGTGATAAATGCACTGTATCCCTCCTCTAGAAACATATTGATCATGCAAACAATAAAACTTGTTATCTTTGTAATGAAGATAAAATCATTTGTAGTTGGAATCTTGGACCACACATCAATGTCTACACAGTTTGGACCACAATAAAACAGAAAACTTTTGAAGCTGCTGGAATCACAGTTTCATGCATTGAACGTTAGACTTTCTTTTGTGGGTCTTGACGTTGAAATATTTAATGTCTCCTTCGCTAATATACAGAAATGAAAAAAAATATATAAATGCTGATTTTGTGTTCCAATATGCTCTACATCATTTATCTCTGTTTTTAAAATCCGAACAGTCGATCCGAATCACTTAACATGATTTTCATAATAAAATATGCTTGGAGACCAAATTTTATATTTTTTAGAATTTTTTTACTATTTTTTAGATAGGTACAAAATCACTGTTTTAAGGAGATTCTGGATCATCCGAAAAAAAGTGAAATTGTACCTATGTAAAAAAATAGTACAAAAATTCTAAATATAAAATTTGGTCTCCAATAATATTTTATTATGAAGATCATATTGAGCGGTTCGGATCGACTGTTCGGACTTTAAAAACATAAATAAAGAATATAAAGCACATTGGAGCACTAAATTATAATGTATTTGAACTCTCCTCGTATGTATAAATAAAGCGTCTCCTTTTGAAAACTTTATTTTCACCAGAAAAAGTACAGAAAATAAAACAATGTATGATGACTAATCCAATGATTTCCCTTTGATGTAAATTAATTAACAAATGAGCAGGGTGGATCTACTACCAACCAATATTGTTTAACCACTCTCATAATTTTAAATTATTTTTATATTATATCTTGAAATTAATTAATTATTTTAAAAGTACTTATATGATTAAGCCCTCGTCATAAAATCTTAAATATGCATATGTATTATAATGATTGAAAATTCATTTTATAGTTCAAATTCTAACTGCCATACATTATATAATATGATGAATTATCCTATGAACTAATATCACATTTTTCTCTCATCCTTACTATCTATTGAAACTACTTAAACAGTCAAAATCCTAACTACTCTCTAGTGGAGAATGCTAGATGAGGTAATATCCTATTAGATTTTTCTTATCCTATATTAATTAACTAACAATCAAATTGAGTACCTACCATTCACCAAAGATACACTATTGTCAGTTTTGTTAATTTTTTTTTTTTGAGGGTAAGGTGGCAACCAGCCATCTTACGATTTTCATTGATAAAAAAAATATTTACAGGAGTTTTGTTAAATTTTTATCTATATCTTCTTTTGAGATATATTGTTACATGTTAATTAATAGTAATGCCCACATTGTTTTTTTTTTTTCATATAAGAGGTATTATAGTTCTAGGGATTCATAACAGCATATTATGTGTGTTGGAGTCAAGTTCAAGAAAATTTATATTAAAAAATAAATTGAAAAAAATATTATCGACATGATTAAATTGTTGGTTTTAGATGTATTCGGTCTCAATCATATAAGATAATAAGATAATTATTAAAACAATTGGAGTTGTCACTTCTTAGTGCATAATTATAGAATTGATTGATGATAACTTGTTCAATATCCAATATTAAAGTATTAGAATAATAGAAAATGAAATTTGGGTTGAAATCTCCTCATAAGTACACATATAACGTATAAATTACAAGTATAAAGTAGCTAGGATTATAATGATTTTAATTATGAAGTAAATCTTCAGAATTTTTAAAAAAGAAAACCAATATAGAAATTTGGAAATTGAATGTTCATAAGTACACATATAACATATAATTAAGTTTCAAATATAAAGTACAATATTTTTTTTCATTTTTTGAGGTGGATATTAGATTATTTTATAAACTATCATTAGAAAGTACAATCACATGAATTATTTACATTGAATAAAGTTTACAGCAACATGAAAACCAATTGATAATCTCAAAAATTAATTTATATTGGCACTTGATAAATGATTAAAGGATTTTCAACTTACATAAACAATAAAACAAATATATAATTTTATAGTTTCATTTTTCTATAATTGTTTTATGTGATTGTTAAATAATATTATTTATTAATATATTTCTTTCTGTGAATCCGACTGCTATGACATCAATGGTATTTACCACCAACTTGAAAGATTATTTGATGGGCTTCAAATGACTAATTTAAACCGTTCAAACCGATATATATACTTTATGAGCGATGCACCTACATGTAAATATATTTATAATTAGTGTTTTGTATTTACTTTCATATTTATTTAGAAAACTTAAAATGTAAAATAAATAAAGAAATTCATATGAGTACCCGCACTCCAGTACCCATATCGTACCCGTACCTTAATTGCCATAACTGTTTAGGGGGACCGCAAAAGCTGCAACGCTGAATTTTTTTCTAAAGTATTTATACCTAAGCACGGAAGTATGTATACCTATCCACAAAAGTATTTATACATTAGGTGAACAATTTTTATGTAAATAATTATCCCCAACCAAATCTTCCAAAATGTACGTACCCGCACCATAAAAACTTATGGGGGACCACTCAAACTATATGGGGGACCATACACGTTTTTAGATGTGATTTTTTTTCTCTGTTCAATCTCGTACATATTTATGTCTATCTGTGAGGAATTTTACGAATCTAAAACCACAAATGTCTTCTACTCAATTTTCTCTTTCAAATGAGATCCATGATGACGTACTTTTGGGCTCGTCGTCCCGCAAGTATTTATACCTATACTTGCAATTTTTTTTTACATATGGCATTGGATTACATTTGCAAATATTAATATCAAGTATTGCAAGTATTTATACCTATGAGGTCAACTATTTTTGTTAGAGGAAGGTTGACACGGGGATGATTGGGAAGGTTGATGTGGGGATACGGGGTCCCTACTACTTCATTAGAGGAAGGTTGATGCGGGAACGATTGGAGGAATAAAAAAGGAGATGATCATATCAAATGACCACATGCAAATGAAGTCAATAACTTAAAAGAATTTTTTGTGAACAGCTGCACAACACAAGAACCAGGCTCTGCACAATACACAGTCTTAAACTGATTTAGAGCATCTTCATCCCAGCAATTAAAATTAATTTCTAAATAACTGTTAACCATTTTTTAGAAATTAAAGTCTCTAAAGTTTCTAAACTTTCAAATCCGACCCTGAAATTAATTTTAGAGTTTATATTAAGTCATGTCAGTAATAAATTAAAAATAATAAATAATTTAAGCGAATCATTTGACCAGCATGAAGTTTACAAACAGTTTCTTAATAAAAAACTTTGCCCAATAGTTTCAAAATAAGAAATCCGTCTACATCTCTAAAACTGGATTAGATACTTCCACCTCAGATTAGAAACTCTAATAATATCAGAGATGAAAATGCTCTTAGGTAATAAGAATCTCTGATTCAGTTTTAGGGAAAAAAAATATTTTTTAACACTTCATAGCAGTAAGTACATTCTGCTATCTGAAATACTATGCAGTCCAAATTGATGCCTAACCCAAACATAACCATCCCAAGAACTCTCAACTAATAGAAAATTATACATCCAAACAAATTAGTTGAGATAGTAAAACAGATATATGCTATTCAAACCAAACATTAACAATAGTATCACATCACAAAATAAGGCTGACTTACAAAGTTATATTACTAATATTGTAATGTAAGCTTTAAGTAGCAACTAGCAAAACACAGGTGAACACCGAATTAAGAACTCAATTGTTCTTTCTTTTTTAAATATTGCGTACTGCTTTTGTACTTCGACGTATTAATCTTCAGATTTTTAAATTCCTTTGTACCATCTCTCAAAGTGTCTATCAATTGTCGTATCGTCTTATTATATTTCCAATACTTGACCTCAACTATCTCAAGCTTTTTGCACGAAGAAATAGCAATCATCGATGAGGTGTTAGTTGGCACATTTGCATTATCTTCCTCTTTTTCATGAATCCACTGTAATCAATAACAAATGAGATATTTACTTAACCATGCAAATGAAAATACTACTGATTGAAAGTTAGTAGCCAAGGGAAAAAAATTACGCATTTTTCTTGTTGTAGTATTGTAAGCTTCGTCAAGTTTGGTGAACTCTTTAGGATCCAAGTTACCATTTGAAACTCAGAAAACATACGAAAAGCAACAGTGACATTCTCCAGTTTCTGAAATGTTGGCAATTCTAGTGGCAAAACAATGGTTGGCAATTCCTAAATTTGGAAAATATAAACACAATATATTACAAAGTCAATCATCAAATTTGGTATCATTGAGTCAAGTGCAGTATTCAGAATATACCAGTAGAAAATTTTCATAGATACAAACTTAACTTTATTTTTTAAATTATTTATTTATGCATTCTTTTAGAAATTTGCTATTTTGGAGTGTTATCCTATATAATAACAGAACTTCTACACTCTTTATCAGGCTGAACTCTAAAGAAATTCAAATTAGCATTATTTGCAAAATGAGAATATGAGATGCATACCTGGTGCAAACTGCACTCGAGATGTAACTCCAGAAATTCCGCATTGGTAAGGGAACTGAAGAAAGTAACCAACCCCTCTGAGGAAGTGTTCGTCAAAGAATTACAACTCGCTAAACATGCAAACGTTAGAGATGGCATGTTTAGAGTTGTTTTGGATAATTTACCGTCATAGGAAAATGAAAGAAGATTAGGAGTGTTAATAAACAGGGTAGTTCCATCTCTATAACAATTTACAATAGCTAAATGCTTTAGACATTCATGAGAAATTATTATGCATTCACTGAAAAAGCAACTATCTAGCCGAAGAAATTCCAGTGTTGTGCATCCAGAAAGAAGGTTCTTCACGTTACCCGAGTTAAGGTGTTCATAATGAATGGTTAATTTCCTAAGTTTAGGAAGATTTATTATTGGCACAGATGAATCTATACAAGGAAAACCGAGGTATAGTTCCTCTAATGATGTGCAGGTGTAGATGCAACATGGCACGAAACCATCGTACGTGATATGAAGAACACGAGTGTTATGGTTCACGGCATAACGGATCCAGTCGCTTACTTGCCATGCATAAATTGACCGAAAGTTAAAACAGGACAAGCGAAACACATCCAAATCCAAGGGTTCGCGCCTCTGCAGGAAAGTGTTCACAAATTTTCCTAACTTCGCAGATTCAGCTGTCTTGTTGAGAAACGCCTGTCGTTCTTTCCAATCAAAATTGAGGGAGGATAAAGAGGTCCAGAGGTGCTCCCACCTTTTTGACAGCACACATGTCTGAACTGCCTCCTTAGTGTTAAGTAGCCCCAAGATGTCGTGAAGTATTGGGTCGGGCAATCTGCTTATAAAGTCACAGTTTTCTCTGCTTGAGATATTAACACTCCCCATTGCATTATTTAATTAGTAGCTCTCAGAGGCATTCACTCGACCACCTTTCACTTACTAAAAAAAACAAAGGCACAATAAGAACTTAGCCAAGATTCTGCAAGAAGGTATTTAATGGAAGAAGAGAAATACACAAATATTATACCATGGACCTCACATAAGTGGAAAATATGTGAAAAAAAACTTCTTAATGCGGGATTTCGGTCCAGTTTGAGGATTTGCAAGAAATCCAAAGCTGGAATTAAATACCCACAACATAATAATCACATTTTAGTTTAATTAAATAAAGGTCTTCTTATACAAATGTGTACAATGCTTAACATCATACTCCAATAAGTATCAAAGTTGTCACAACAGTTGTTTCTGATTAGCAAAATTATTATCAATTATATAGACAAACATTAAAATAATTGGTAGACCGGACAGCAACACTTGGACTACATATGATCATATCCACTTATTGGCAACATTTCAAGAATTGAAGAAAAATAAAAATAAACAAACAACCAGTATTTAAATTGCTGAAAAGGAATAGTATTTAGATCCTAAAAAGAAATTCTTGCTAACCGTAAACAACGCACAACATATATAGCGTAGCATCAGTTGCTTCGGAAGGTCTCGTCAAGTCTGGCTCGACAGAATCTGTGCTTGCATAAGGATAACATAGTTCAGTTAGTATTTCTGAGAATACTGTCACTATGAAGTAATTTCCGTATCCCAGTATTTAGGTTATATGTGTGTTTATTTATTATTCATATTTTATTTTGAAAGTTATTCTCACTTAAACTTTTCAATTTTGACCCTCTGACATTGTATTATAACAAAAAAGCACAAACAGAAAATCATATTTTGACATAATTAAGAAGTTCAAACCACACACACACGCAATTCATACCAGAAGCAAAACAGAAAAGGAAATACCAACTGGTACCACTATGACTGAAGTCCAATACTTCTAGTAAAATTTCTCACAACCAGCCTCTATAAACTATCAAAGGGGATTACTGATTCGAGAATGACTCACAACCTAAGAGCAAGGCAAAAAGAGAGAATATGGCAAGTACCAAATGTAAAAAAATCAAGCAAAATGGGTCTTTATCCAGCACATAGCCGATGAAGGATCAAAAATTGAAAAGAGAATAAACAACTTAGGAAAGTAAGCCATATAATTGTTTTGAAAACCTCGCTTGACCTTAAAAAGATTACATAACTGAGTATACTATACATAGAATCTTGCCTAAGATTTTTGTTTCGATAATTTCATTCTTAAATTTATTCAACATGACTGCTACTGTCTGGTACCAGCATCCACTCGGGTATAAACCGGTTATACCAAATGAACACTTAGAAATTCAGAGTTCTACTTACATAAAAATAAAAATTCCAGTAATTTATTGTATGCGCAGTATTAGAGTTTCAATCAAAATTCCGAAGAAAAATACCAACCTAGTCAAACTGTCATTAGCCCCTTAAAAACTCACATTAAGCATGATCAATAGGTCAATTCCATGGAAACATGCGAAATTTTAAAATATCTATGCCTATTTTTTATAAGAAACCATTACCATTCTTCATGCATATGCCATTGAAATTCACATTTGCGACCAAGCTACATATTTTGAGAGATATTGGAAGCAAACACAAATTTGAACAAAGCTCATACAATACACAACTAAAAATTCAATGGGACTAGCAACCAGATTTACGGTCAAATGAATCACAAATTATAACAGAAAAGATAAAGTACCAGATAAATTTAGGCACTGATGATTGTGAATCAAAGAAATTTGTCTACCTGAAATTGGCTAATCACAGCGAAGGAGAGAGCTCTTCCGTTATCCTCTTCTTTCTTCTTTCTTCTCTTGCTATGCCTTTCTCGTTCTGTTTTGTTTTTTGTTTTGATATTTTGAGAGGAGAAGAGAGAGAGAGAGAGAGAGAGAGGTCGATATTGTAGGGTTTATCGGTTGGGTTTTACTTGAGTCACATGCATCATCCAGAATGTTAATTCTTGATCCCACCCAAATAAGTTAATTCCATTCTAAAGTAAGGATACGGGTTAATTAATCCATATATAGATGTTACCACTAAATTAGGAGAATGAAAATAATACGAGTTAATTAATCCATATATAGATGTTACCACTAAATAAGGAGATGGATAAACCCCTCATGTTTTACAATTTACGTATTTCATACTGAGATTGAAAGGAAACAACACATGTAACTTATGCCATAAATTGTTAAAAGGTCCTGTCATCCCTCCTAAAATTAATCCACACATATTGCACAAAAAAATTTAAGTTAACAATTAATGGTTAAATGAGTTAGGTCTACCTGTTTGTTACTGATGGTCTTACGCAACCCAATAAACTACAACAGTGGAGAAGAAGGAATATATTAAGACTGTTAGAAAAATTAATTGTATGGAAACTAAGCAGATGTACTTTAACTTCATTTTGTTATCATTAGATATTAAGTTGATTTGTTCAAAGCCTGGTTTCTAATAAGTGTCAGAAGTTTTGCAAAGGATGTGAAAAATCCCAAAATACCCCGTTGGTGATTGATCCTGAAGTTGCTCTTAATTATAAAATTAATGATCAATCTCAATACAACCTGAGATAACCCATAGCCTATTAATTGAACCTGATCCGGGTCCCTGATGCAAAAGATTGCAATTTACTGAAACAACTATTTCTGAAAAATTAACATTTCATGAAAAAGATTTCAATTTAATATTTCATATAATATACCCTTTTTCAGATAGACCGTTACAGATATACAAGGAGGGTTTGATACAAATTTACACAAATCATGAAAATTGGCAAAACCCTAAACACATAATTGGTTCAGAAATCAGATAAATTAAGAGGACATGCGCATATGAATAACTATAAAGTCATCAACTTAAAACATGACCCAATTCATACCCAGCACAGTACACAAGTTCAAACTGATTTAGCTCTAGTAAGAATATATCTCTGGTTCAGTCATATAAAAAAAAAAAAAAATTAGCAAGTACATTCTCAACTTCTCTACTAAAATCCAACACAATACAAATTGATGCTTGATCCAACATAGGTACATAACCATTCCAAGGACTTCCAAATAATAGAAAATCACACATCTAAAAGTTAGGTTTTCAAGTAGCAACTAGCAAAATACATAGCAACTCCATATTAAAAACTCAATTGTTCTTTCTTTTTTATAGTTCAGGATATCATATCAGACAGTTCAACTCAAATATTGTTTCCAGTATTTGTACTTGGACGAATGGATCTTCAGATTTTCAATTCCGTTGTACCATCCATCAAAGTGTTTACCAATTGTCGTACCATCTGATTATATCTCCAGTATTTGACTTCAACTGTCAATGAGAGGTTAGTCAACTCATTTGTACTAGCTCCCTCTTTACCATGAAAAAACTGCAATCAATAACAAATGAGAGGTTAGTCAACTCATCTGATTTAGCTTTAGCCCCATTTGTCAGTTCACACAAACATAGGCACAAATTGTGGAATGAACGAGGTATTCAGTTCGACTCGGAAGGGTCTGCTGGTGTAACCTGCCTTGCGCTCGCCGGGAGTTAAACGTCTCCACAATCAATAAACTCTCTCGTTGGACCGATCATGAATGGTAAATCCATCGAGGGTGAACCCAAAAGAATAGCAGAGAGATAGAATGTCCCAAGTTTGATGTCCTCATCATGATACATATAAAAGATAGTACTGAACCCTGAAACATTTTCACACCCACACTCCAGTGCAACTTTTTGCACCCTACAAAAACTAACTCTATAATTTAACACCTAATCAGTAAAATGTATATCCATATATAATAACAAGAATAGAAATTAGATCTTTGGTGAAGTACTGGACCACGATTTGTATATTTGTGTGTCAGTACCTAACCGTGAAACACTGGCATTTAGTCGAGGTTTAAGCTAGCGAAAGTGACACTTGATACCATTCTAGGATTATAAACCCTCTCATACCAAGTTAAATAAAAAAAGAACAGTTCGAATAATTAATTAGCCAATAGATAGAAAAGTCAAAAGCCCCTAGAACTCCTTAATCTGTTTTCAACCACAAATTGTTTATTATTTCTTTTGTTTCAATTGTTTAGTACTCTTGAAAACCTCCATCCAATCAATCAATCAACAACCCTTTTTAATCTAGACTTAGTTAATTTAGTGAAAATTGATATTTCTTGTTGTCCCAGCAGATCGACACTCAACTTACTATATAGCTAGATTTATTGCTAATGACATATCAATCAGAGTAATAAATTTTCATGATCATGAGGAGGATATATAAGGCAGATATTGAAGGATATATTCAGAGCAATAAATTTTATTAAAAAAATTAATATGCTAAATGTGATTACTGGCGTGACTTTTGTTGATTTGATTATATGTAAAATTGTATTTTTATAGTTATTCATATATGTTTTATCGGGTATTTATATGGGTATCGGGTTCGGTTCGGTTATGGGTCGGATAACTAAATCAAACCCATATCCTATCCAATATAATATCGGTTCCGGTTCGGATTCGGATCGGATATTAAATTATTAATTTTGTAACCGTACTCATAATTTAACCGGTTATATTTTTTAAACCATACCCTACCCAAATTAACCGGATCCGGGTCGGTTCCGGATCGGATCCGAGTAATCGGATAAAAGTAGCACCTCTACTAATAATCTATAATTAATTAAATCTATGCTTTAAGCTGATCTACAAGAAATCATACATTTAACCGCGCTAAGAAATGCCATTAAGTGATTGAGTAAACGCCGCACATTAAAATTTCCAACGTTTTGTTAAATGTCAGGAATAAAGCAGTTGGCAAAAGTAAAGAGTGGTGTTTTTGTGCCCTTTTAGCGATGCTTCAATAAACGTCATCCGAAATACCGCTTACTCACCCTATGGTTTTAAATTTTTTAATTATATATATTAAAATTTGAATGAATTTTTTCTTTTAATTTTTATATAGTTCATTCCCCTCACAAATTATTAAATGTGTGCTTGTAGTATAGTGGTGTAGACTTGGGTTCAAGTCCCACCTATACTACACATTAAATATTTTTACATTTTACGCTTAAACGTATCCAATATAAATTTTCTAGTTTCGTCACTAATTCTATCCACTTTTCCAATATTTTTTGGTTAAGATTTTGAAAAGCCCAAAAATTTAATGGGTATTTCAGCAAATGGCCCAACTTATCTCGTGGCTGTTGCTCTTGTTTTTTTTACATCTAGGTCCGCAATTAATGGAATATTCTAATATGTATTAATTGGTCCCAATAATGCCTACATTTCTGAGCTCAACAATAAAACAAATTTTGAGCGTCGCCTATTTTGTTGATATTTAAGAGCAACGAACCCAAATTCAGAGATGGGCTTTTCTATGCCTAACAAGGACTTTAATTGTCAAATTCATACCTCACCGGTCCCTATTTATAAGATAATCCCATATATGAATCCGTTAAAAATTAATAAATTATTCCTATAAAACAGTAAATATATAGAATAAAATAGGGAATATAAATTTAAAAAGTAAAGTTGTGAAGTCTTGTCGGTTATATATTATTCAAGCTAGCATTCCATAATTTCATCAAAATAGGAACATTAATTTTGTATTTAACGGTACATGGACGTGGGAATAAAGAACCTGGCTTCTTTTATTGTCTTCCAAATTTAATGAATATTTATGCTAATGAACCAACATATTTCGTCGCTGCTGCTACTGTCTTTTTTACATCCAGGTCCGCAATTAATGGAATAATCTGATATGGATTAATTGGTCCCGATAATGTTTACATTTCAGGGCTCAACAAAGCAAATTTGGAGGCTCGCTATTTAGTGGACATTTGCTTAAGACAAAATGTTTCTATACCCGATCTTCTTTATCCTGTTTGTACCCAAACCACCTTTTCAAATTGCTTTAACCATCTGTGTGTTAGTGTAATAATCTAGAAGTCAATAAAATAGGATAATTGTATTTTATATGTTTTGTTCATGAATTAGATGATTAATAAATATATCATTTTGTTCCTTGAGTTTTATCGAATTATGGATCATTTCGAGTTCATGACTTGAAATTGTAAAACTCCATAATATAGATGATAAATACTCTTAATAGTCTCTAACCGTGGTAATTAGCAGGAACACTAATTGACCATTCAAAGGTTAGTGTGTGGACTAAATGATGGTTAAGTTTTATAAACCATAGACAAAGAGTTGTTATTTTAATCACACAGATACATGTTAGAGAATATGGTATTTGACAGACCCTAAATGAAACATTAAATGGATTGTGTTTGTGTTATTAATGTTTTCATTCAGTGTTAAGTTTTAGAGTACGTATGAGGTATTCGTCTTTCTTACATAGCAAGTGTGTATTCGTCAGTGTTGTTCAACGCTATCAGTAAAAAGTAGCTCTACATATGACATTTCAGTATGCATAACTTATGCGGAGGGGAGATGTTCACCAAGACTACTATTGTCCCTCGTATTTAATACGAGTGATGGTATCACTAGGCCTCTTGATGAAGTAGAATTATCAGCGCGCGGTATGATTAAAGAGTTAATCATATTTGATAATCTATTTAAGATCGAGAAAAGAATAAGTTTGCAAAGATGACACAAACCTACCTTGAAACTATTCTGATACCATGAGACAAAAGAATATACACGAGTAAATTATTTACTGGATCGTGATATTGTACTGTACAAGATCATCTGTGTCAATTGGGTAGTCATAATGCATTCTGTCAGATGTCGCTTATGATTTATAGAATTAAAAGGAGTTTTAATTCTATTGCCAACATAACCAGATCCTATCGGGTCACACCAATAGGAAAGTAATCAGAGAATTTTATTATTAATTATAAAGTGTTATAATTAATAAATAAATGTCATAGAGATGACAAGCTTAAACAGATTAAATTTATAAGCGTGTACGACACGTTGTATAAATTTATCGCAACAACAGTCACAAAAAATATAATTATTCAGAATAATTATTTTGATAATAAATGGATTAAAAATGTTAATTATGAATTAACATTTTGGGCCTAAAGCCCATTTGAATTTGGGCCTAAATTAAATTTAGAATTCAAATCAAAAGCCCAAATTAACCAATTGAATTATGGGCTCGATGGCATTTTGGTAATTATGCCAATGGCAAAATCAAAACCGATTTTGTCAATGGCAATTTGGTAATTATCAAAACTGACTTTTGAAGCCTATATAAAGTCATGAAGGGGTGAGAGAAAAATAATTCTGATAGTCTGAATCGAACCGAATTCGATTCGATTCGAACAATCTTTTCCTCTCAAATAGTGTTTTGCAGAAAATAGCGTAATCCATTATATTCTTGTGAGAATAAAAAAGTTGTTGTTATGAATAGTGTTTTTGCAGAAAATAGCATATTTACGGTGAATAGTGCTTTTCCGAATACTGCTGGTACAGTATTTTTGGCAAAAGAAATACCAGCTCTCTGGTTATTCCTAGTGGATACTGATAGAGGCATCAGACGTCTGGTGCCCTGAATCAGAGTTAAACTTCACTTCCAATTCGAATTTGGAATAAGGTACAAATGTTGTTTTAATTTATTTAAATGTTAAATAAATTTAAGTTTAGAAATCAATCAGGGAGTAGATCTTTGGCTTTTGGTAGCAGTAAAATTTTTGATTTTGCGTTCTTTCCGCACCATAAGCCTAAACATAATTTAGAAGTAAATTTCTAAACAGAATTTAGTGGCAAACTCCCCAACACTGTGGTCCCTATCCGATACTGTCTTATTTAATAACTTTTCCAAACTCTCTCTCCTGTTCTCTTTCTTCCTCAATCCCTTCCCTTTTCAATTTCTAATTTTTCTCCTCCACAACAAAACAAATTTCAACCCACACTCAATTTTTTCTCCAATCGGGTGGTGGCGTCGTGGAATCTGCTCGATTCTCCTTCGAGGGACGCGCAGCGATGACAGCGATGGCGACGAAGTACTGGACCCTAAACCCTAAACCTGTCGATGGCAGCAATGATGACGAAGTACTGGACCACTTGAACGATGAAGAAGGCAGCGGTGGTGGCGCACTACAGCTTTATCCCTCTCGGAGCCGATTTAATTTGATTTCAGACCTCAATTTCCTTGAATATCGAAGTGGTTTTGAATCACAGCTTCAATTTTGCTTCAATTTAACCATCCGTGAACAAGTGAAGGAAAGGTGAGTGGTGCTATGCTCGACATGATATATTTGCTCACATTTCAGTCCAATAGAAATGCCTTACCCCCGCTTTATGGATCTGGTTGAAGAGAGCTCTAACAGAACGCAAGTGATTGAACGAGCTAGCGAGTTGATGAAAGGAGCCAAGCATAAGTTTCAAACACTCTTTTGCTCATAAGATTCAAGTGAAATCTTGATTAAAGCGTGTGCATATTAGCGGATTGCTATAGAAAAGGATTGCATGCTAGCCGATTGTTTGCTACATGTTCGATTCATATCCTGATTTTCCACTATTTTGATTTTTGACACCATGCAATTGTCGATTTGCTGATTTTTTTTTTTCAAATCGACTATCTGTAGATCGACGATCTGTATACTTTCTCAATTTCTCCGGTGATCGCCTCCGTCCCGACCAGATCGCGCTTCTCTCAGTTAATATTTGAAAATTTTAGTTTACAACATCTATTTATAGGATCTATCTAATAGGTTTATAGGATCTATACAATATTTTACAAGATTTATCTAATAGGTCTTTTACATGATTTATACAATATTTTACGGGATCGATCTAATAGTTTTACAAGATATATGCAATAGTTTACATGATCTATGCAATAGTTTTCAGTTCTTTATTTTACATATCTAGATTGATTCATGCAGCTTTTTAAGTTAGTATTACAGCTGATGCAATTGTTTTACAGGATTCTTGTACTAGTTGTACAGGATTTTTGAACTAGTTTTACATAATTTTTGCAATTATTTTACAAGATTCTTGCAATTATTTTACATAATTTTTGAACTAGTTTTACATAATTCTTGCAATTGTTTTACATGATTATTGCAATTGTTTTACATAATTCTTGCAATTATTTTTTCAGGATTCTTGAACTAGTTTTACAGGATTCTTGCAATTGTTTAACAAGATTTTTGCAATTGTTTTACAGGATTCTTGAACTAGTTTTACAGGATTCTTGCAATTATTTTATAAGATTCTTGCAATTGTTTTACAAGATTCTTGCAATTGTTTTTACAGGATTTTTGAACTGGTTTTACATGAGAACTTGTGAGTGATTGTTTTACAATTATTCTTTGCAACTTTTTACAAGATTAAGCAAAGTATCTTCCTTTAAAATATGATTCAACCTTTTACAATATTGTTCAACTAGTTTTTCAGGATTTTGCCAATGATTTACAAGATTAGGATTTGAAATGTATTAAACTATTACATAATCTACTTAACAGTTTTATAGAATATGTCAGTTATTTTATAGGTTTTATGCAATAGTTTTATAGGATGTACAGTTATTTTACAGGTTCCATTCAATAGTTTTTCAGGTTTCATGCAATAGTTCTATAGGATACATCAATTATTTTGCAGGTTTCATGCAATAATTTTATAAGATGTATCAGTTATTTTACAGGTTTTATGCAAAAGTTTTATATGATGTATCAGTTATTTTACATGTTTCATGCAATAGTTTTATAAGATATATTAGTTATTTTACATGATTCATTCAAAGGTTTTTCAGGTTTCATGCAATAGTTGCTCAACTAGTTTTTTAGAATTTTGACAATAATTTACAGGATTAGAACTTGAAGTTTTTATTAATTGTTGATATCAATTTTTCTTTCATCTAAACCAGGTTGGCAAGATGTTGGTATTATTAAAGAGGTGTGCCCAAAGCATGGAGAATGATCAATGCACTGTGCAATTTTTATTTTACACTTTGTCTACAATCTGATCACCAAGATGCCTCTAACTTTCACACAGGTAATTTTTTTAATTTTTAAGTTTATGATGTAATTCCGATTTGTAATTTTATTCTCTTAGCAAGGTAACTCCAATTTATAACCTTTTTTATTTTGTTTTTTTGCATGATGATATTTCAAAACAACATGTTATTCTAGTGATGAGGCTTCTCACTTATCCAAATAACGTTCACCAGAGGGTTATGAAGTAACAAACTTTGTATGTTGAATAGTATGCTTGTGTGGAATAGATGTATTTTGTGTGTTGAATGTTATTGTTTGTATTTGCTACTGTTGAACAATGTGGTTGTGACTAGTGACATTTTATGCTTGTGAACATTTATTTATGTTGAACAATGTGTTTTATTGTATTAATGTTTTATAGTTTGCATATATTAGCTTTACAGTTTACATCCGACGAGTTTTATAGTATTGAAGTTCTATAATTTGACTTTGTTAGTTTTATAGATGCATCTATCAATTTTACAGTATTGAAGTCTTATAGTTTGCATCTGTTAGTTTTATCAATGCGTCTTACAGTTTTACAGTATTCATCTTTTAATTCACTTTTCAATATCCATCTTCTGGTTATAGTATACATAGATTTGTTTTACAGTATGTATAGTATTATTTTACATGATATAGATGCATATATAAATATTAATAATTGAAGAAAAAAATGATGAAAAAAAATTTTAAAATTTTAAAAAATTAAAAAAATTAATTTCGACAAAAAAATTTAATTTTGCATAATTTTAGGTGTTATTTGCAAATAACTGCAAATTTGAAAAGTGATTCGATTTTGAAATCTTCTAGAAGCTATCACTCTGAAAGTACAACAAGTGGTCCCGAAGGAAGTACAGGTAGTTTGGCAAGTTGTGGAAGTTACAAACGGTTAGCAACAAACTTGGGAAAACTTGCAAGAGTCGCTGGTTGTTAGAATTTGAATTTCGTATTATATTGATTTGTTATTGAAAATACAGTATTAAGTATAGAGTTTTACAGTATTCGCTCAAGTCAAATGACAGTTGGTTTAAATAAAAACTGGATATAACTCGCTAGGTACAATTAGTCTCTTCCTAATCTTAAAACAAAAATATTGTACAATTTAAGAGCATGTTCTAGACTAGGGCGCCGGAACCTCTCAGATTAAAATTTTCATATATGAATCCGTTGGAAATTAATCAATTAAGACAATTAAAAACACTAAATAAATAATTAAAATAGGGAATAGACATTTAAATAGTCAAGTTGTCAAGTCTTGTCTGTTGTATGTATATTATTCAAGCTAGCATTACAAAATTCATCAAAATTATCCATTATAAAAATTTGAAGCATACTCATAATGTCAAGATGCATCTCAACAAGCCAAATGTATAACCTATAAACTCCTACAAATAGCAAGGAGTATTAATTAATTTTCAAATTTATGGTACAAACCTATGTTGCATGGATACGGGTACGGGTATCGTATCGGATACGATACGGATACAGCGATACGGCAATTGTCAAAAATCAGATACGTCTATTATATATATTTTTTATTATTTTATTCATTCATATTATATAAATTAAATATTAAAATACAAAACTATAGCTAATTATACATTATATACAATAGATACGGTCTTTTAACAACAAACGCGAAGTGGCGTAGTGGTAATGCGGTATGAGTACGATGCCACAGATCCTGGGTTCGATTCTCCTCAGCGTCAAAATAATTTGGTTTTGGCGCGGTGCATGGTAGACCATGCGCTGTATGGGTTGTCTGCGCGGTGCACAGTGGACCATCCGTATCCCAGACGTATCTAGACGTTTCAGGGGCGTATTACGGGTACAGAGCCTATATTAGAGTATCCGAGTAACATAGGTACAAACACATGCGTGAATAAGGAGACTTAGATCTTTTCTTGAATTCCATTTACATGGAATATCTAGCTAGGTTTCTTTCACTAAGATGCATCTTCTAATTGAAGTGAGAAAAGGGCAGAGAGAGAATCCATATTTACTATATATCCTCAAGCAATACCAATCCTACTTGCTTTACCTTAGAATATATTAATGCCTTTGCTTGTGAAGTAGGTTAGGGACATTCAGTTAATTAAAATATAAGATTGACTACCTTACCTGGGTTCGATTCTCCTCAGCATCAAAATAATTTGGTTTTGGCGCGGTGCATGGTGGACCATGCGCTGTATGGGTTGTATGCGCGGTGCACAGTACGACCATCCGTATCCCAGATGTATCTAGACGTGTCAGGGGCGTATCCCAGCGAGTCAATCCGTATCGGAGACCGTATCAAGGGATTAAGGATACGCCACGTATGGATACGTATCGGGGCCGTATCGGGTGCGTATCCGTGTCCGATACGTGTCAGATACGGGTACAGAGCCTATATTAGAGTATCTGAGTAACATAGGTACAAACATATGCGTGAATAAGGAGACTTGGATCTTTTCTTGAATTCCATTTACATGGAATATCTAGCTAGGTTTCTTTAACTAAGATGCATCTTCTAATTGAAGTGAGAAAAAGGCAGAGAGAGAATCCATATTTACTATATATCCTCAAGCAATACCAATCCTACTTGCTTTACCTTAGAATATATTAATGCCTTTGCTTGTGAAGTAGGCTAGGGACATTCAGTTAATTAATATATAAGATTGGCTACCTTACCTGGTGTTTCCTCGTGGCCTAATAAAAAAATTACAAAGACAGTCGTCCTCTCCTCTTTGGTACTTCTCTCTACATATTTATCTATCTAATTATAAGCATATTTTATTTAATACTAATTCTTATTTCTCCAAATCGTAATTGGATGACCCAGATCTTAGTTGATCGATCCTCCGATATGTGTATATATGCTTACTAGATCGATCTGTTTGTGAATTGTTGTGTTGGGAGATTTGTTAGTTTCATATCCATAGTGTGCATTTTGTTTTTTTTATCTATTTTTGGAGATGATATAGAACGAAACCTTAACTTTTGATTAACCTGGATATGGTTTGTAATGTTTCTTCGATTTACATCCGTATGCATTCAATATTTAATCACGTTGCATATTATTTCAGAACATCGGGAAGAGGTAGTATCCACATCAACAAAAATGAGTAATAATGCAATACAACCAGTAGATGAAATATCCACATCAACAGAAATGGATGACTGGGTTCTGGAGATAGAAGCTCGACCCAACCCTGACATCTTCCATGCAACCAGACCATCAATGGTTAGCAACATTGAAAGAAAGCCATCAATATTTGGTAAATGGGCATGTTGGGATGATTTTGGGGCCTCTTTCTTAACTGAAACTCAAAAGTGGATATTTGTTGCATGTATGAGGCACTGCTTTGGTCTCAACGTACGTTCATACCTTGAATACATGCAAGACAAGGTAGATCTAACCTGGAGCTACTATCATGGGGTCGATGAAAAATTTCGTGCTGTAAATAGCAAACGTTTCATAGAACACCTACTTGTCAATAGTTGCTTCTTAATATCTGCCATGGTTTTGTTATCATTCAATACAGACCTACGCAATCATTGGTATGAAATAGTTAACAAAAGTAATTATCGTGCGAAAGGTCTAACGTTTACAGACGTTGAAAATATAATAAATTTTATAAGAGATAATCCAGGGGAGAACCAATGTTACATGTTGACCATGAACTATCAGATACCATGGTTTGTTGTCGAAGTGGTATATACAAAGCATTCCAACTTAAGCAAACTTTTTGATACCCCAATCGACAAAATTGCGTACTTCTTCTGTGAATGCTTGCATCCAGACTCTCGCTACGAGATTGATGGAGATGGTACCGATCTTGAAGATGGCTTCAAACATCTACTACACATCTTCCATTGGTCTTGGGCCCCCCATGGGAAGCATAAGATTTCAAAAAAAAATAACGGTATTGGTAGCTTCCGTATACCTAGTGCAACAGAGTTGCAATTATCTCAAACTGTTTTCAGAAAGGATGAGGGTGGCTCCATTGATGTGTCTTACGGTGACGGGAGAATATCTGGAGTGATGCAATTGACACCCTGGCACCTTTCGAATTACAGCAAGAAACTCTATGAAAGTCTTTTAATATTTGAAGACCGGCACACCGGTATTGAGAAACCCTTCACGTCCTATGTTGCATGCATGGCGTGCTTGCTAAAAACAGAAGCAGATGTACGAGT
Source organism: Carex kokanica (assembly GCA_025461125.1). Classification (NCBI taxonomy): domain Eukaryota; kingdom Viridiplantae; phylum Streptophyta; class Magnoliopsida; order Poales; family Cyperaceae; genus Carex; species Carex kokanica. Next base: position 849,934 of record JAJGRX010001496.1, read on the forward strand.
ATTGCGAGAGAGTGATATCATCCCAAGCACGAGTTTTGACGACAAGGATGTTTTGTGTTTGGTACAAAACCTCAAAAATGTAATTAACGCGAATCTCCGTATGACCAATGAGCTGGTCATTTTGCAAGAGAAGGTGATGGCACATCATATAAGAAGTACCTACAGAGTAATTGCAGAGTTCAACAGAGTAATTAGAGAGTTCAAGACAAGCTACTGCTCCAGTCCATGGATAATCATCTCCGTCATCGCCGGCATCTTATTGTTTGTCCTTACTTTCATTCAAACCTTATATGGAACGCTTAGCTACTACAAACAATGATTGCTCTAAGCTAGGTGTACACCTATATTTTTACATCATCTTCTTTCCTTTTCTTTTATTTCACAATATCATGTATGCAATTTAAATTGTGGTTTATCTTTATTCAATTCACTATGTTGTTTGTTGTGACATTCTGTATGTTTTGTAATTTTTTTTTCAATGTAATTTATTTGTCATTTTTTATGTGCCTATATGTGACAACGTGTGATTTTTAGTCGTTGTACAAATATTATTTCACCGAACAAACAACTTATTCTCTATACAAGTATGTATGTAACTTTTTCTTTATTAAAACTGAACTTTTCATATGAGGACATACGATTCCTCCCGGATCATGAGTGTTTCTTCAAACACGCCATCCGAAATATTAATTAGCGGCCTTTCAAACACGCCATCCGAAAGTTTTGATATTTTACAGCGTTTTGGGCTTCTTTTTTCCGGAATTTTTATTAATCGAAAAAAAATAAAAAAAAATATCGAAAAAGGGCGAAACTTTGCCGGAAATTCTAAATATAGTTAGATCGGGATCAATCGTACCATTCCATGGGACGGGACGATCCTCCCCGTCCGAGATTAATATTTCACTAACCAAGTTCGTCTCTAATCCAAATTCACGGACGGTAATAACCTCCCCGTCCCAGAAAAAAAAAAAAAAAAAAAAGGCCGGACGGTAATAACCTCCCCATCCCAGGAAAAAAAAATAAAAAAGGCAGGGACAGTAATAACCTCCCCGTCCCAGGCCCAGCAAAAGGGGAACTCTTCGCGTCCTTCTGTTATTTCGCTCTCTCGCTGTCTCTCGCGCTGTGCCTCACTGACGGAACAAAAAAAAATAGCGACGCACGCCGAATCGCCTCAGCGACCCCACGTGACGCACACCTGCTCGGCCGGGAAGATCCATCCCGTCCGGCTCCGGATTTTTCGGCCCGCCCCCACCCCTTTGCTGCTGCGCCCCCACTCCTGTGATGCTGCTTGTCTCCCTCCTCTAATTAGGTATTTTTAAAATTAAAATTAGATAAATTAGTTTGAAATCAGTTAATTTACAATAATTTCGAATTTAATTTGTTAATTGTAATTTAGAATAATTAAATTCATCATTCTTGAAGTAGATCGGTTTCAACGGTTTGAATGTGCCGCTTGAAACCAATTTGATAGATTTTTGAGTTAAGCTCACAAGAAACTTGGTGAGCTTAAAAACACCCTAATTCTACTCACAAAATCTCCGGAGGCTGGACAAAAAAAATTTTCAGACACAATTCTATGAGGCTATTGATTTTTTCTATATATTTATTTTATTTTTCCTAAATTTCTGAATTTCTGAATTTCTGAATATTTTTTTTATATTTATATGGTATAGGAGACGTGACTTGATTCAAGGAATGGGCTGAAATAAGAGGTAGGCTAGGCTGAAATTGAGCCCATTTAATGAGAGTGTTTGCATGTTATATTATGTTGTTGGATCAGTGTTTCAGGCCTAGGAAAGTTATATATGATATATCCACAGATAATATTTTGATATTCTCAGGCCCAAATATTTCTAACATGAAATCATCCAAGTAAAACCCAATATCCCCTTCTCTCAAAAAAAAAGAAACCCAATATATCTAGGGGTGTTCATCGGTTCGGTTTGGTTGAAACCGGACCGAACTAGGCAAACCAAAGTAATAATTCGGTTTCTAAAATAGAACCGAACCGAACCGATTTAGCATTGCAGAACCGAACCGAATCAAAGTTTTATTTCGGTTTGTTCGGTATGTTTGGTTCAAATCAAAATATATTATTTTTTTATTTGAAACAATTGATTTATAATAAACCGAAGTATATTCAGAATAAACCGAAGTATTTAAAGAAATTGTTTAAGAAATAAACCAGGGTGGTCCGGACCAAATTCATAATATATAAAAGTTTGGTCGGTTCGGTTATTTCGGTTTTGAAAATTTCTAAACCGAACCGAACCAAAATTATAATTATGTTTAAAAAGCAAACCAAACCAAACCATTAAACCGAAAACACTGAACCATTTGGTCCAAACTAATTCGGTAATACTCAAATAAAAAACCGAACCGTTTGATGTTATTCAAGTTATGGTCTGATTTAAAAGGATACAAGGTAATGATCGTTCTGATACAATAGGGCAAGGTGATACTCAAAATTCTAGGATGTCATATGGTCACTTGCACACACATGTACAGATTGATTCATGAACAAGGGAGAGAGTAATTGGGTCCGAATACAGAGAAAACTAATAAATTATATGTACATGGGCCGAAAAGAAAATTATATGGTTTCCGTAACAAAGGGATAAGACCAGCACCTTATTAATATCACATTCTCTTTTTGCTAAAATAGAGACCATTATCTGGAGAAGCCCTTAATTGCAACTTGCACAAACAGCAGCAATCCTGGAGGTACAATATTGTTTTCAATATTTTTTATTTTCTATTCTTTCATTTTTCTTTGTTGTGTGTTGTGCAATTAGCTGGAATTAAATTATGGCCTTCAATTTTTGATAATTATGTTTATACCCCTAAAAACCAAAGTTCAATGACTGTAAAAAACTTAAAGCGTCATTTTGTTGCTTAATTTGAGCTGTCATCTCACATTTTTGTTTTCCCTTCTATTGTATATCTTTGCTTGATGGGCAGATTATCCACGGTCTGATTGGTAAGTAATTATTTTTCATCTTTAGATAATAATTATTGTTTTTTTCTATGGTTATTGCTGATTTACTAAGTTGATCATTGTAGGATTGGTTAGATCATCTGTGTCAGCTACTCTGGCATCTCTAGGCTATTTGTTACTTCAGGCATTTTATACAACTTTCTTGAGGTATGATTTCCTGTTCAAATCAAGCTAAGAAAAAAAAAAATACAAACTCAATGATGAAATTCTCTTTTCTGATTGGCTTCTGTACCTTTTGGTTGTATAGACAAGGACTCATATTCTGGTTAGCTCTCTTGCTATTAGTTGGTCACTTGCTGAGTTAAATTTTCTCAAAACATAAAAAAATAGAGGACCAGTATAGTTTTATGTTAATTGATAATAACTTTCTATGCAGATAATCAGATACTCCTTTTTTGGTATGAAAGAGGCTCTTGGCTTTACACCTTCGTGGCTCCTATGGCTTAGGTTATTGCCATGACTCTCATTTCCTTACATACAAGATTCAAAATCCCAGCTCGAAGAGAAGGGATAATCTAATTATTGATTTTCAATCTTTCATACAGATATATCACACTCTTAATTTTATAGCCAACTGGTATCACAAGCGAGGTTGGCCTAATTTATATTGCTCTACCATATATCAAGGTAACTGAAAAAACAATAATGAAGAAATCTGTTTCCTAATTGCTATATCTGATTTGCATTGTGCTAGGCCCATACATGAACTTTTGCCGAGTCTAACAAAAAGTGCTCAGAAACATATCTTTTATCCACTATGAACCTCATATCAATTAGTTCAGTAATGATTTCTCCTGGAGATTATATCATTCTTCTAGGTGCTTAGCTTCTTCGATGCATATTTTTGCGTTGTTACTCTTAAGCCCCAGTGTTGAGAACTTATTTTAGTTATATAATCCATGGTTTTTTTGCAAATAATATAGAAGGGGACAAATTTGTGCGATAAGGAAAACATCCATATCTATCAATATTTCCTTCATTTAAGAAAGAGTGTGTTTATTTTGCAAATAAACTCTGGGTACTTGTTGAAAGAACAAAAAATATTTCAATAACTCCTGTTTTCACCACAGGCATCAGAAAAATACTGCTTAAGGATGCCAAACAAGTGGAACTTCTCCTTTTATTATTACTTTGCATCAATTGGCGTACTTGGAATCTATCTCCCAAGTTCGTTTCTATTGTATTTGATATTTGATAGATAGGGTTTCTAGCTTTATCATGTTCTATTTTGTATTGTGATTCTTGCATTCTTTTATGTTTCTATAGGTGCCCGCATATGTGCACGTATATGCTTGGGCAAAGAAAGAAGACTCTCTCCAAATTAAAGGCTGCATAAATATAATTTCATGTAGTAACTTGGTTGTATGTGGAGTTGATTAAAATTCGCATGTTTTAAGCCTTAGTAGGGAAATATTAATACTTGGAGTAAACTCGAAATCCCAAGGTTTGTTGTATTTGAGGATAATTTGATGTCATTACAAATCTCTACTATCTTTTAAGATAAATTAAAAGAGCATAAAAAACCTTAGCTAAGACTCAAAACTGACTTCATAATTGGAAATTCAAATGAGATAATTAGCCAAAATATCAAACTACTAACATTTCAACAGCTAATTTCACTCCATCGGCCAGAAACTTTCAATTCCCACGGCAACGCATGGCCGGCACTTGACTAGTATATATAAATGGTTCTACAACCATGTACAATTTACTGACACCTTAATACACGATATCCGCAGACACGGTTTCAAAACCATGTACCACCCTAGCTATTTTTTAACCGTATGTACTCCATGATTCTGTAGTACTGTATGTTTTGCCGATATGCAACTATTTTTTATTTAATTGACAAAAAAGTTAAATTCGTTTAACAAAGTATATATACATCTTGAAAGACAAGACACCACTTTTTCTGACATTATTTTTAGAATTTTATTATGCTATTTTTTGCATTTAAATTTTGTTATGATATTCTCTACCATCATGGTGATTGATTTCTTATATATATCATAATTAAAATAAACCATTCATTTGATAAAATGACAAAATACGAAAGTACACAACAAATTCTTTGCAAGTTGTAGCTACTAACAATATTAATTACTACATATCAAATTTATAAAATCAAAGAAAATGAATAATTTATGTTTTAACAACACAATAGTCACCACTTCTTTTAATATTCGTTAAGGTTTTTTATTTACTATACGTGAAAACCACCGTAGTAAAATTTATTTTTTCATTTTGTTCTATTTAGTAAATTAATATAGATCTACTTTAAACTTGCATACATGATAAAAAGGGTCATAACTCAATAAGATCTGATGAAAGCACATGCATGCATGCATGATACTCCGTCTCTAAGTTAATAATTTCCTATTCTTCTTTAGGTACACATGACTACAAGCTTGGTGCAGATCGATATTGGATCTGAACTCGATTAAGTCAACGAAATTAAACAAATGAGTTCGGTAGACCTCGAGATCCACTGAATTAATTAAACAAAATAAAATCAATACACCTCGGATTCGCGTGCCTAGTATGGACTAAGAATTTCATACAATTGAAGAGGAACGCAATCATATTCCCCTGCATAGTAAAGAAAAAAAATTGATTTTCATTTTGATCAAATTGATAAGGAGCGAACAAAGAAGAATTTAGTCTTGCCGAATTAACTTTGCCCATCTCCATTTTAAATTTTTTATAAAAAAAAAATTGTTTTGAAAAATTTAGCAATCCTATATATAGTAGTATCGTGCCCGTGCGTTGCAACGGAACATACAATAATAAAACATAAAAAAATTCTCATACAAAAATAGACCAATGAAAAAAAATATTCAACAATATCCATGAATGATATTAAAATAGATTGGTTCTAAATCTAAATTATAAATAAAAAGTTAATTAGTATAATAAAGTCCAATGAGAAATAACATCGACTTATGTGCAAATTAAAGATATCATGGTAGTAGCTATATTATACACATTGTATATGTCAAAAATAAAGAAAATATTTAATTGTTACAAGTCATATAATAAAATTAGAACGAAATTTTTATTTATACCCTTTCAAAAAAAAAAAAAACCAAAACATCCCAAATTATGGGGAATTTGAAAAATACCAGGGCCTCCAAACCAATCTGCGGCCCCATTTTTTGAGAGCTATAGATTGGTTTGGAGGTCCTTCAAAAACCTAAATATATTTAATATTACAGTCATTATTTAGGTTTTTTGGGAGCCGCCAAGCCAATCTGCGGCCCCCTCCAAGAATAGAGCCGCATATTGGTTTGGAGTCCCTAGTATTTTTTGAATTCCTCATAATTTGAGGTGTTTTGGTTTATATTTTTCTTTTGAATATGGTATAAATAATTTTTTTGGAAAATTAGAATTATTAAACTAATATGGTTCATATCTTATTTCTCACTCAACCTCCCAGTAAACTATATTTTTGGTAACCTTCTGGGGCATGTATTTTTGGTAATCTTCTGGGTCTCTCATATAATTTTTTCAACATTACTACAAAAAAACACTTTGCCGTCGGGCGAAATCGCTATCCGCAATCGGATTCCGCACCGATGGCTATCGCCCCGATAGGAAAGGCATATACATATGCCATCAGCTAGAACCGATGACGTTTAGCTCCAACACCATCGGTTGGAAATAAGGGACAGATGGGAATAATAGTTTTTCAGTCGTTAAATTAGCCGTTTAATATAGAAACGTCATCGTCTATTGGGTGTTATTAGCCTATTGCAAAAATGTCTTACACCATCTATTGTGTTTGAGTTGGCGTTGACAGGTCCTAGTTTGCCATCTGTTATTTTTGTGAACTGTTGGCGATTTATTTATATATTTTTTTTAATTATATATGCCTATATTAGGGGCTAGCCACCATATATAGCAAAATAAACAACATAATTGTCAAACAAACTGCACTAAAAACAACTAAGAACCCTATTTTTTTCACTGAGTCAAGATGACAAGCAAAATGAAAAATATCAGCACATGAGGACCATGTATTTAAGTAAAGATTACTATTTCCTAACCAAAACCATAATTGTTGAGCTTGAGGGCATTTAAGGAAGAGATGAGTAGTAGTCTCTTTTTTGGTACAAAACTGACAAGTCAATCTTCCAGGCCACCCTCTTTTTCTTAAGTTCTTTTTAGTCAATATACGATTATGAAGAACTAACCAAATAAAAATTCTAATTTTAGGTGGTATTTGTAGGTCCCAGATAATAGCAGACTTATTGGCTTTAATTCCTCTGAAGTTCAATATTTGGTAGATGGATTTGACCGTAAACTGTCCTGAAGTGTCCCATCTCTAACCTATTTTATCCATACAATAAGTAAAACTAGATGAGCTAATAAGGTAAATGATTTCCTGTCATTCCTTAGCTAATATACCACTAAGACTTCTTCTAAATCTAATGACATTTCCTTGAGATAGGATCATTGCAGCTATGTAATATTCTGATTGGAACAGATTATATACAATTGAGGGTATTTAGTAGATAGGGAAAAGTTACCAGACCATATAACATTCCAAAATTCTAATTGAGATTCTATACAATTTAGTAAATTAATATTCATCTACTTTAAACTTGATTACATGATAAAAAGGGTCATAACTCAATAAGATCTGATGAAAGCACATGTATGCATGATACTCCGTCTGTTAGTTAATAATTTCCTATTCTTCTTTAGGTACACATGACTACATGAGGAGCTTGGTGCAGATCGATATTGGATCTGAACTCGATTAAGTCAACGAAATTAAACAAATGAATTCGGTAGACCTCGAGATCCACTGAATTAATTAAACAAAATAAAATCAATACACCTCGGATCCGCGTGCCTAGCTAGAGATGACTTACAATGTACTCGAAATATTCCCACCATGTGAATGCAAGCTTGGTTTCTTGCACCTTGGACCTCATCCTGCTCGACTCCGCATCGTCTGCATTAACTCAAAAAAGCATCTTTTGAGTTAACGCATCTCGGCCATCTGATTTTAAACGGAGTCAATCTGGCTACAGCCTATAATTCAGGGGCCTTTTAATATTAGTGTAGATCTAGTTCGCAGGAATCTTAAAATGAATCAGACGGTCTAGATACATTAACTCAAAAGATTTTTTTTTAGTTAATGCAGAGGATATGAATTCGGGTTTGCGCCATTTTTTTATTAATAGGAAAGACAAAAAAAATATCGACATTGAGGAACAATTTCGTTAGATTTTGAAAAATAGAAAGAACATTATGGTTTGTAATGTCCAGGACACTGTAGCTGAACGTTATAAACCATAACGTCCAGTTAATCTGATCACTAATGATCTTTAATTAACAAAAAAACACTGTAATTGGACGTTATGGTCTATGACGTCTAGCTACAGTGTTTTTTTGTTTTTTTATTTATGGTACCAACAATCCAACATTTTTTTTTTCTTTTCATCATTGGTTTGGATGTTATAGAGCTTGATGGCCAGAGTTTTTTTTTCCTGTTCGGTTAATTAGCGGACTGGATTAGGTTAAGATTTTTGGATTATCTGAACGTTATGGACCATTTGAATTAGTAGTTTGAAGTATATTCGATGTCTTGAAGTTAAGCTTATCAAGAATTTGATGAGCGGAAGAACACTCGAGTTCTACTTTTATAAATATAAGTATATAATGATTCAAAATGCTAGGTGTTTGCATTTCGATTCCCACCAACGTGTAATTGCTTTACTCAAATCATCTTGTTCAGCCCAAACTTTTTTCAATATATATTGAACCGAAGATAGAGGATAAATTTAAAGGAAAATGAAGGAAAACAAAGAAAATTTTATGGGACCTTTTCTGCCCCTACGTGTAGTAGTCAATTAATTCTATACAGCTCGCTACACAGAGAGACTAAGAATGTGTAGCAGAGGATCTGTATAGTCTTCTCTTGTCCACATTGACCATTTGCCTCTATAAATATCCCATGTTTTCTATAATTCGCCTCCTCAGCATTTGGAGAAAGAGCCATAGAGACGAAAGACAAGCGTCGATCATCTCCTCTTTGGTAATTATCTCAACATCTTTTGTTTTAATACTAATTTTTATTTGTCCGATCAGTAAGTTTTCACAACTAGTTCAGTGTATATACGCTGAATAGTTGTGCAGGGAGATTTGTTAGTTTCTTACCCAGATAATGGGTGCCTTTTGTTTTGGTTACTTTAGATATATCTGAGACTGATGAGACCGTTATCTGTTAGTAAGATTTAGTTATCTGAATAGTGGTCTGAATTCTAGTTTAAGTAAATTAGGCAGATTGCCTCGTTTGTAACAATTATTATATATCTAGGTTTCAATCTTTAATTATTTATATCTTGCATTTAGTCGAATGGCAATTAATAATACAATTTGGGCAAAATGGAATAGTATTAACATTTATAAGTTGTATTTTACATACTAAAATGTGGCTGAAGTTTAAGTTTGTCTAAAAAAGAAAGGTAAATATCTCATTGTCTGATTATTTAATTATATATATGATATGTCATCTCATATTGACCTTTGTTATTTAAATGAGAATTATCTAGGAAGTTTTCTTTTCAGTGTTTGTTGTTTTACCTAGGATGTCAAAGAAACTTTTGTATTTGTTTACCCGATCCATATGGTATTTGATAAAACATGTATGATCAAGATTTTTTTTCTGTTAATTTAACAAGTATGGATAAGAGTAAGAAATTTGTTTTTACCATAATTATCGGATAAGAATATGAATATGAGCTATGTCGTACTCGTTAGAGGGTAATTGATAAAATAAACTATATATGATAATTTTTTTATTTGTACGTATAAATATACATTTCATTATTTAATATCATTTTATTTAATATAAAATTTATATCAATTTCTTTAGTTAATAATTTACATTAAAAAAAATCATTTTATAAAATATATAATTTTAAATTTAATATAATTATTTATTTGTTGTAGTTTTTAATTAAATTATATATATAGGTATTAATTTATCTAGTAGTTACCCATTATTTGGTAATTACCCATTAGTTTTTAAAAAATAAGGATAAGAGTAGGGTATGTATAACGGTAATACTTAATGGAAAAAGGAAATTTCATTGAACTGTTTTCACCTGAAAGCAACAAATTATCTAACGAAACCTCAACTTTTGATTAACCTGGATATGGTTTGCCATGTTTCTTCGATTTACATCCGTACGTATTCAATATTTAACCACGTTGCATATTATTTCAGAACAGCTTGTTTGTGGTTTAATCGGGAAGAGGTAGTATCCACATCAACAAAAATGAGTAATGATGAAATACAACTAGTAGATGAAATATCCACATCAGAAATGGATGACTGGGTTCTGGAGATAGAAGCTCAACCCAACCATAACATCTCCCATGCAACCAGACCATCCATGGATAGTAACATTGAAACACAGCCATCAATATTTGGTAAATGGGAATGTTGGGATGATTTTGGGGTCTCTTTCATACCTGAATCTCAAAAGTGGATATATGTTGCATGTATGAGGCACTGCTTTGGTCTTAATGTACGTTCATACCTTGAATACATGCAAGACAAGGTAGATGTAGCCTGGAGCTATTATCGGGGGGTCAATGAAAAATTTCGTGCTGAAAACAGCAAACGTTTCATAGAACACCTACTGGTCAATAGTTGCTTCTTAATAGTTGCCATGTTTTTGTTATCAATCAAAACAGACCTACGCGATCATTGGTATGAAATAGTTAACAAAAGTAATTATCTTGCGAAAGGTCTAACGTTTACAGACATTGAATCTATAATACAATTTATAAAACAAGATCCAGGGAAGAACCAATGTTACATGTTGACCATGAACTATCAGATACCATGGTTTGTTGTCAAAGTGGTATATACAAAGCTTTCCAACTTGAGCAAACTTTTTGATACCCCAATCAACAAAATTGCGTACTTCTTCTGTGAATGCTTGTATCCAAACTCTCTCTACGAAATTGATGGAGATGGTACCGATCTTGAAGATGGCTTCAAACATCTACTACACATCTTCCATTGGTCTCGGGCCCCCGATGGGAAGCATAAGATGTCAAACAATCCTAACGCTATTGCTAACTTCCATATACCTAGTGCAACAGAGTTGCAATTATCTCAAACTGTATTCACAAAGGTTGAGGGTGGCTCCATTGATGTGTCTTACGGTGACAGGAGAATATCTGGAGTGATGCAACTGACACCCTGGCACCTTATGCATTACAGCAATAAACTCTATGAAAGTCTTTTAATATTTGAAGACCGGTACATCGTTGCTGAGAATCCCTTCACGTCCTATGTTGCATGCATGGGGTGCTTGCTGAAAACAGAAGCAGATGTACGAGTATTGCGAGAGAGTGGTATCATCCCAAGCATGAGCTTGGATAACAAGGATGTTTTGTGTTTGGTACAAAACCTCAAAAATATAATTAACGAGAATCTCCGTATGACCAATGAGCTGGTCATTTTGAAGGAGAAGGTGATGGCACATCATAAAAGAAGTGCCTACATAGTAATTGGAGAGTTCAAGAAACGCTACTGCTCCAATCCATGGATAATTATCTCCGTCATCGCCGGCATCTTATTGTTTGCCCTTACTTTCATTCAAACCTTATATGGAACGCTTAGCTACTACAAACAATGATTGCTCTAAGCTAGGTGTCCACCTATATTTTTACATCATCTTCTTTCCTTTTCTTTTATTTCACAATATCATGTATGCAATTTAAATTGTGTGAGAACCGGTGGTTTATCTTTATTCAATTCACTATGTCGTTTGTTGTGACATTCTGTATGTTTTGTAAATCTTTTTTTCAATGTAATTTATTTGTCATTTTTTATGTGCCTATATGTGACAATATGTGATTTTTACTGGTTGTACAATATTATTTCACCGTACAAACAACTTATTCTCAAGTATGTATGGAACTTTTTCTTTATTAAAATTGAAGTTTTCCTAGGAGGACATACGATTAAAATGCTTGAGTAAGCGCCGCACATTAAAATTTCCGATGTTTTATTAAATGTCGGGAATAAAGCAGTCGACAAAAGTAAAGAGTGGCGTTTTGTGACCTTTTAGCGACACTTCAATAAACGCCATCCGAAATATTAATTAGCGGCCTTTCAAGCACGCCATCCGAAAGTTTTGATATTTTACAGCGTTTTGGGCTTCTTTTTTTTCAGGCGTTCAAAAATAATGAAAATATTAAAAAATATATATATTGCTGCTACAATGGATGGTGAAGAATGCATCTACAACGTACTGCTATTAAAAAAAATATGAACATACATTGACACCGCCAAATCCAATCAAAATATGTTTACACATGAATTTCAAACCCTTAATTCAATCCCTTAATCCAAACCCTTAATTCAAACATAATTTCACAAAATTATAAATTCAAGCCCTTAATTGACATAAAGAAAGTCATAGGCATCACAATTTCCATATTTACATCTAATTAAACTTTTTTAGAAATATACATCAAGTAATTTTATACCAAACCTCTTAATAGCCAGTATAGATCTCACTATTACTATATAGCATGACCACTTATACAAATTACCCTCGTTCCACTGCAATGAGCATTTACCAGCAAAGTTTTTTTTTTAGTAGAAAGGCAAGAATGCGCAGTTTCATTTAAGCAAAACGAAACTACATAACCAGTTTGGTAATCTCCCATCTCCGCCATGTAGACAGGAATATTACCTTCAAACATCCAAAATACAACCACAGTAAACAATGTCTCAGTATCACTGACAAAATATGTCATTTACCAGCAAAGTAAATTTGTCGATAAAGAACAATGGCTTTGCAAAAGTTTCCAAATCACATTAGTTCCCTTCTTCACCCGCAAGAAAGAGGATCTTTATTGTCACCTCGTCGGCCTGAGTCGCACGACGCGAGAGAGAGAACCAATGGAGTTGCTCACGCGAGAGAGAACTGGCGGAGTTGCGAACGAGAGAGATATCCAATGGAGCTGCGGTGGTGATGGTGGCAATCTATTTTCGTGGTGGAAGAGTCGGAAGAGAGATGGGAAAGAAAAGAAAATAGCGAATTTAATTGATGAATTGGGTATATCAAACTAGTCCAATAAGAAATGGCTTGACCGCTTCGTTAATCAAGCGAATGGTATCAAATTGAACATCAGACGGTTCAGCTGCCCATCGAACCCAAACTAGATCCGATGAGATAAGAGTAGCCTATTTTAGTGGAAAGGCAAAAATTTATTAAAAACAGCGATTTTCAAACCAATTTAATAAATAGTAAAAAAATTCTATAAAATATAAAATTTGGACTCCAAGCACATTTTAATATAGATTGAACATCTAACGGTTTGGATTTGTTGTTTGAACATCAAATGCTAAATTTTGACCCCGTAAGTACTTCAGTCGAAGTGCTTCCGGAACCACTAAGTGCATTTTCATATTTATTCCCCTCCTCAAACATAGGTCATTTGTTCTTATTTATTTACAGTTTTTTTTACTATAATTTGTAACAGTAAGCTTATTTATTTTAGAATCACTAAGTGCTTAGCCATTTGCCTCACAAAACGTAGTATAAAGCCATGATGCATTCATTTACTACAGTAGGCACTACCTACACATAAATATTCTCCTCAATTTATATACTTCTATTTGGTACAGTAAACAAATAAATAATAATTGCATCTATATTTAAATGACACAGAGTCACAATAAAACCCCTCGCATTATTGATTATACGAAGCAATCTTGCAATAATAGTAGCAAAAGTTGCTAGTATTTATTGTTTCCAGCCATAACCACACTCGATATATGGGTATGATAATAGGTAGTTTAGGCAAATTTTCGTAAATATTTTTTTTTTAAAAGAATCTTTCTAAGCACAGGAAAAGAACAGCAATGTCAACAAAATTTTCTGCTGCTTTGTGCTTTTATGAATTTTTCTTGGTTTTATTGGAGGAATTCTATGATTTTCAAAGGGTCGTGGATTAGATCTGTATACAAACAAAATTGAAATATATTCTAGATTTCCCACAGCAATATGTATAGAAAATTAGGAAAAAAATCAATTCGTTGTGATACATATAGAAACGCAGAAGAAATTTGGAAACAAAGAAATAAGAAAACGGAAGGTGGAGTCTACTCCATTGAAGAATGAGGAATAAGGAAACAAAGAAATAAGGAAATGGGAAATATATCGCTAAATTTCGGACTCTACTCAATTTTAATTGTAACGTATCGTGTGACAGTATGTGTGGTGAGTATGTTTTTAACTAAATTTAGATTTCTACACATAAAACATATGTATTTAATCAAAAGAAGACAGATTATGTGATTGGAGGGCTGAGATTAAATCTGAAATTTCATCTTTCAATCATAGCCGTTGGCAGATCAGACACCCAACGTGCTTAATAATGGAATTGAGATATATATATAGAGAGAGAGAGAGAGTGGCTAATATCAAAACGTTTGCACCAAGACCCTCGTGCAACCAAGTCATTTTCAGGTTTTCAAAGTCCAAACAATCGATCCAAACCGTTAGATGTTCAATCTATATTAAAATCTGCTTGGAGACCAAATTTTACATTTTTTTGAAACTTTTTACTATTTATTAAGCCACTTTGAAAATTGCTGATCACATGGTCCAGAATTTAGTTACACTATTTTTACTGTTCATCCGGATGAGCAATTTTCAAAGTGGCATAATAAATAGTAAAAAAATTCCAAAAAATGTAAAATTTGGTCTCCATGCAGATTTTAATATAGATTGAACATCTAACGGTTTGGATCGACTGTTTGGACTTTGAAAATCCGAAAACGACTTGATTGCACAAGAGCCTTGGTCCAAACATTTTGATATTAGCCACTATATATATATAGAGAGAGAGAGAGAGAGAGAGATAGGCTAATATGCTTTTAGTAGCATTTCGGCCAAAATGCTTCCAATTCAAAATCCATCTCATCAGCTTCAAATAAAAAATCCAAACTGTTAGATGTGATCTCTATATTAAAATCTGCTTGGAGACCAAATTTTACATTTTTTGGAATTTTTTTACTATTTATATTAAGCCACTTTGAAAATTGTTGATCACATGATCTAGAATTTGGTTGCATTGTTTTTACTGTTCACCTGGATCAGCAATTTTCAAAGTGGCTTAATAAATGGTAAAAAAATGTAAAAAATGTAAAATTTGGTCTCCAAACAGATTTTAATATAGATTGAACATCTAATGGTTTGGATCGACTGTTTGGACTTTGAAAATCCGATTTTGAATTGGAAGCATTTCGGCCGAAATGCTACTAAAAACATATTAGCCTATCTCTCTCTCTCTCTCTATATATATATATAGAGTGATGCTACGATGCTTTGAGAAGTAAATATTCAGTCCCTTGACAAATGAAACACATTCAAATCCAAGGGTTTGCGACTAAGCAACAAAGTATTCACAAATTTTGCAACTCCTAGAAGCAACTATCATGCCGATAAGCGCCTAGTGTTCGGCAAATTTGAAATGGAGGGAGGGTAAAGAGGTCCAGAGGTGTTCCCACCTCTTTGACAGCACACATGCCTGAACTGCCTTTTTAAGCAGTCCCAAGGTTTGGCAAAGTATTGGGTCGGACAATTTGCTTATGAAGTCACAGTTTCCTTTGCTTGAGATTTTAGCCCTCTCCATTGTGTTATTTTAGCTCTCATTGGCATTCACTCGAACACCTTTCACTAGCTAAAAAAAACCAAAAAAACAAAGGCACAATAAGAAAGTATTTACTGGAACCATGAGTTAATCAGACACAGAAACAACTCAAATCAAAATAAATAGGTGAGATTTAACAGTCCCAGTACTTTAATTTTAACCGCTTAAACTTTACAAATTATGTATGGTTTAGTTCTAGTCCTGGCCCATAGAAAGGCCCAAAAAAAGAAATATACTATTACTACAAAAACAATTATGAGTAGGTTTAAAATGTCTCATTCATGATGTATATTTTTATCTCTCATACAAGATTAATAATAAGCTCAAATAAAAGTTGAAACTAGATTAAAGAAAGAGAAAATGAAAAAGGTTGTTTGTTTTCAGTAGGGAAATAAGTAACTTTTTGGAAAATAAAATATTCAGAAATATTAATGTGTATTTGAAATAAGATAATTGTACTTTTTGGAAAATAGATTGCTTCATATCAAATTTGCTATGTCTATTGCTCCACTATTATAAAATGGGGTAATTTGGCAACAAATCTGAGTAGAACTAGGGTGTTCTTAAGCTCACCAAGTCCCTTTGTGAGCTTAACTCAAAAACTCATTGAATTGGTTTTAAACGACGCATTCAAACCGTTGAAACCGATCTACTTCACGAGTGATGCATTTACATGTCAAATTTATAAATGTTTGAACTAATTTAGTATAAAGTCAAGCGGTCAAAAAAAGATGGTTTATAAGTTAATTTTAATGTGTTCATTTTTTATTATTTTTTTACTGCTTGACTTTATATTAAAATAGTTCGAAAATTTAAAAACTTCACATGTAAACTCATACTCGTGAAGTAGATCGATTTCAACGGTTTGGATGTGTTGCTTGAAACCAATTCGATGGATTTTTGAGTTAAGCTTACAAAAAAACTTGGTGAGCTTAAAAACACCCTAATTCTACTCACAAAATCTCCGGAGGCTGGACAAAAAAAATTTTCAGACACAATTCTATGAGGTTATTGATTTTTTCTATATATATTTATTTTTATTTTATTTTTCCTAAATTTCTGAATTTCTGAATATTTTTTTTTATATTTATATGGTATAGGAGACGTGACTTGATTCAAGGAATGGGCTGAAATAAGAGGTAGGCTAGGCTGAAATTGAGCCCATTTAATCAGAGTGTATTGCATGTTATATTATGTTGTTGGATCAGTGTTTCAGGCCTAGGAAAGTTATATATGATATATCCACAGATAATATTTTGATATTCTCAGGCCCAAATCTTTCTAACATGAAATCATCCAAGTAAAACCCAATATCCCCTTCTCTCAAAAACAAAAACAAAAAAAGAAACCCAATATATCTAGGGGTGTTAATCAACCGAACTAGGCAAACCAAAGTAATAATTCGGTTTCTAAAATAGAACCGAACCGATTTAGCATTGCAACTGAACCGAACCGAACCAAAGTTTTATTTCAGTTTGTTCGGTTTGTTTGGTTCAAATCAAAATATATTATTTTTTTATTTAAAACAATTGATTTATAATAAACCGAAGTATATTCAGAAATAAACCGGGGTATTAAGAAATAAACCGAAGTATTTAAAGAAATTGTTTAAGAAATAAACTGGGGTATTAAGAAATAAACCGGGGTGGTCCGGACCAAATTCATAATATATAAAAGTTCGGTCTGTTCGGTTATTTTGGTTTTGAAAATTTCCAAACCTAACCGAAATTATAATTTGGTTTTAAAAAGCAAACTAAACCAAACCATTAAACCGAAAAAACCGAACCATTTAGTCCAAACTAATTTGGTTCAGTTCAAAACCGACTAAACCGGACCCAATCAACACCCTTAAATATATCCATTTCCATAAAGTTGGATAAACAATTATATCCATTCATTTAAGTCAACAGGAGAGTATCCAGATTAAACCCCATAAACAAACAACTTCCAAGGAGAAAGAGCATTTGAGTTCTCTTATTTGACATGAAATCAGCCAGAATGAATTTCCAGTGTAAAAGTAGTAAAGGAAATACAAAACAAAGCCCAATTTAATTCACAAACTTTTTATAAAAGCATAAAAAGCAACTATCCAATCCTCTGATAACATAAATGCATGCCTGATACATTTCATGTTTAATTTAGAACAGAGTCTCAGTATACATGCCACAACACACCATATCATCAATAAAACACAGATATGGTCATTATAACAACTAAAAATAAGTACCTTCATCACCCTCCACCCCCAATTCTTATTTTGAAACACAAAAGTAACAGATTCTGAATCTCGCCACTGTATAATTAGGGCGCTTGTTACCCGTTAACGACCCGACATTAACAAATTTAACGACAGTTTTACGCACATAACAAATTACAAAGAGATCGATGAAACTAAAAGACAGATCGCTTGGAAGGTGCCCGTCCGACAGCACGCATGAAATGTGCCATTTCAAGTATCTTAGAGATCTTTGTTCCTCGCTTCGCCTCGGCCGATGCCCTCTTTTCCTCCCCCTTACGGTGTGCTCTCGCCACCTCATTTTGTGTCTCCTCCATCGCTCTCGCCCTCTCCTTTTCCAGTTTCCTCTGTTATGATAACAAACAATGTTTATTTCATGAAACAACTTGTTAATAGTCATGAATAGTAAGTGGTATCTTTTAATTCACCTGACAAACAGTGCATAATTTGGACTGTTTTCTACTTCATAAAAAATAAAAAAGACTAAGACTGAGAGAGACAACTAATCAAATAAACTCTTAATACAAAAAAATTATGTGACAGAACAGATTGCAACCATAGTTCATCCCTAATTCATTTCATTATATTCAATTAAAAATAATGTCAAAAAATTAATTAAGAACGATGTTCTTGCCACAAAATATACCTCGATTTTCTTGAGCCGGGCAGTGGCTTTCTCGACCTGAGCGTTCTCCCATCCATTGATGACAACCTCCTCACGCTTTAACCGGTTGTTGATCTTTGCCACCTCAGCGGTTTGCCATGCTGTTATCTTCACCTCCGCTTCCTCCCTTCTCACCTGTCCCACCGATACTTCCTGCCCTGCACCGGGTGCATCGCCCGCCACTTCCCCCGATGTATTCGTATTTTCTGGCGAGGGGATCGGGTTCGATTCCGGCACTAGAGCAAGCGGGTTCGTATCTTCAAACCCGTCATCATCTCCAATAATCCTTCCATACTCCAAATCATCATGTGCACCATTTCCATTGTTTTCTCCTCTCTGTTATTACCAATGATCATTATATTACATATCTATATAGAAAAAAAACACAAACCAATATATATATACCAAAAAATAAGAATTATACAAAAATTAATACTAACCTGAATCATGGCTAGTTCTCTGTTGACGGTCATCAATTGCTCGGCAAGAACAGCGGGGTCAACTCCACTCCCGAAGGAAACGGTCGATGTGTGACGGCTTCTGGGGGTCGGTGGCCAATTGGATCGCCGGGTTGGAGGAGGAGTTATCAAGTGAATGTCTCGGAATCCTTCTGCGCTGCCTGCTCTGTTTTGAGCTCTCTCGTCACTCAACATGTCAAGTGAAAAAGAGCTTGGTTGCTCTGTTTTGGGCAAGAAGTAGCAAGGGGTTTTGGTCTTTTTATATAGTGCAAGTGGAAGAAGAGCTAGAGTTGTAACTTATCAAGTAAAGATAATAACAGAGCTAGTTTGACTTTATGTAGCGTATCAGCTAGGGGTGCAAACGGATCGGACATTATTGTTTGAATTTGAATTCATATTTAAATTTTTACGGATTCAAAATTTTCATATACAGATAGTTTATGAATACGGATACGGATATAGATACGAATACAAATACAAATAATTATTTGTATATGTATTTTTTTCAAATATCTGATTGTACGGATACAATTATATATTTTTGAAGAGGAATATTTTTTGTTGGTATTTTTTGATTAAAAATATGATTATATTAATAATTATTTTTTTGTGTTTCCGATGCATAGATTTGTATGGTGACATAACAAGTTTAACATGAAAAAATTTATTATTGAACTACAACGATTAAATATTTGAATTATATTCGTATTTTATATTAGTTCTATTATCAAATAAAAATAATAATTTATTGAATAATGTGTTAATTTTGTTACAATATTCAAGTAATTATTCGACTTATATTTGTATTCATTTAATATCTTATTTGTATTGATATTCGTTTAATATCTGATTAATATTTCTATATGTATCTATTTAATATCTGATCTATATTCATGTTAAAAAAATAGATACAAATATAAAAAGAAATACAGATATGATTTTATCAATATCCGATTTGTTATCAAATCCCTTTGCATGATATAACTTATTCATCTTGTTTTTGTGAATTGTGCTTTGTGGGAAGCTAAATTTGCCCTGTTAATATCTTACCTTTTTTTTTACAGATACAGTAATGGGTTGAATGGTTCAACTGTTTTAGACATGTGAGAGAAAAGGAAAGTGCTTGGAAACAGAGATGGGGCCTATTTTTGGGATATTGGTTTGTTTTGAGGATAAATAGTATACCGACCAAGAGAGTGCTGCTCATTTAATGGCCTGAGAATGTAATGTGACTGGTTTTAACAGATTCTGGTTCTTCTGCGGCACTAGTAGCTGCAGTTTTCTGTATGGCCAACTTCAATTTCTTAAAAATTTGGCAGTTCAACAAGAAAATAGTACACAAATACATAATGTTGATACTATGAATATTAAGTCAGACAAAAAGAAAAGGGGCGTTGCGAGAGGCATCGGACCAAGTTCAATCTGATGCTCAGTCAGAATCGTTCGATCCGAATCAAAATTTGCTTGTCCATTGAGATTCACAGGGCGGATTTTAATATAAATTGTTTGTATGAATCTTAATGCAGACCAAATGGCTCTGATCAGACAGCAGACTAAATTTGATCCGATGTACATCAAACCGCTCCTCATTCAAAAAAGAGATTTCTGAAACATCATTTTATCGACAATTTGATTGAGCATATAAATATATATGAGGGAGAGAATACAATATTTATGTTAAGGTGTTCTATTATGAACACACTTATATATTCATTACTAATTTAAACTTAATGGTACCTGTTGATTTAATAATTCTGAATTTAAATCATTGTGGTATAAAAAATTTCTTTCCGATTCTAATTATGTACACATGTCATACTATATTATGATTTTTGTACTCTTTGTGTGAGCGCATTAATTTAAATATTGAACTTTCAAAAAAATTTATTTGACAGTGATTTGGTGATAAATGCACTGTATCCCTCCTCTAGAAACATATTGATCATGCAAACAATAAAACTTGTTATCTTTGTAATGAAGATAAAATCATTTGTAGTTGGAATCTTGGACCACACATCAATGTCTACACAGTTTGGACCACAATAAAACAGAAAACTTTTGAAGCGGCTGGAATCACAGTTTCATGCAATGAACGTTAGACTTTCTTTTGTGGGTCTTGACGTTGAAATATTTAATGTCTCCTTCGCTAATATACAGAAATGAAAAAAAATATATAAATGCTGATTTTGTGTTCCAATATGCTCTACATCATTTATCTCTGTTTTTAAAATCCGAACAGTCGATCCGAATCACTTAACATGATTTTCATAATAAAATATGCTTGGAGACCAAATTTTATATTTTTTAGAATTTTTTTACTATTTTTTAGATAGGTACAAAATCACTGTTTTTAGGAGATTCTGGACCATCCGAAAAAGTGAAATTGTATCAATGTAAAAAAATAGTAATAAAATTCTAAAAAATATAAAATTTGGTCGCCAAGAATATTTTATTATGAAGATCATGTTGAGCGGTTCGGATTAACTATTAGGACTTTGAAAACGGAAATAAAGAATATGAAGTATATTGGAGCACAAAATTATAATGCATGTGAACCCTTTTATATATATATATATATATATAAAAAGGGTCTCCTTTTGAAAACTTTATTTTCACCAGAAAAAGTAAAGCTAGAAAATAAAACAATGTATGATGACTAATCCAATGATTTCTCTTTGATGTAAATTAATTAACAAATGAGCAGGGTGGATCTACTACCAACCAATATTGTTTAACCACTCTCATAATTTTAAATTATTTTTATATTATATCTTGAAATTAATTAATTATTTTAAAAGAACTTATATGATTAAGCCCTCATCATAAAATCTTAAATATGCATATGTATCATAATGATTGAAAATTCATTTTATAGTTCAAATTCTAACTGCCATACATTATATAATATGATGAATTATCCTATGAACTAATATCACATTTTTCTCTCATCCTTACTATCTATTGAAACTACTTAAACAGTCAAAATCCTAACTACTCTCTAGTGGAGAATGCTAGATGAGGTAATATCCTATTAGATTTTTCTTATCCTATATTAACTAACAATCAAATTGAGTACCTACCATTCACCAAAGATACACACTATTGTTAGTTTTGTTAAATTTTTATCTATATCTTCTTTTGAGATATATTGTTACATGTTAATTAATAGTAATGCCCACATTGTTTTTTTTTTTTCACATAAGAGGTATTATAGTTGTAGGGATTCATAACAACACATTATGTGTTGGAGTGATGGAGTCAAGTTCAAGAAAATTTATATTAAAAAATAAATTGAATAAAATATTATCGACATGATTAAATTGTTGGTTTTAGATGTATTCGGTCTCAATCATATAAGATAATAAGATAATTATTAAAACAATTGGAGTTGTCACTTCTTAGTGCATAATTATAGAATTGATTGATGATAACTTGTTCAATATCCAATATTAAAGTATTAGAATAATAGAAAATGAAATTTGGGTTGAAATCTCCTCATAAGTACACATATAACGTATAAATTACAAGTATAAAGTAGCTAGGATTAAAATGATTTTATGAAGTAATTAAATCATCAGAATTTTTAAAAAAGAAAACCAATATAGAAATTTGGAAATTTAATGTTCATAAGTACACATATAACATATAATTAAGTTTCAAATATAAAGTACAATATTTTTTTTCATTTTTTGAGGTGGATAATAGATTATTTGATAATTATGAAATCGATCAGGCAGTTATCATTAGAATGCACAATCACATGTATTATTTACATTGAATAAAGTTTACAGCAACATGAAAACCAATTGATAATCTCAAAAATTAATTTATATTGGCACTTGATAAATGATTAAAGGATCATTTTTCTATAATTGTTTTATGTGATTATCAAATAATATTATTTATTAATATATTTCTTTCTGTGAATTCGACTGCTATGACATCAATGGTATTTACCACTAACTTGAAAGATTATTTGATGGGCTTCAAATGACTAATTTAAACCGTTCAAACCGATATATATACTTTATGAGCGATGCACCTACATGTAAATATATTTATAATTTTTTGAATTATTTTAATACTAAGTCAAGCAATCAAAAAATAAATACATTAAAATTAGCTTAAAAAAATTGCAGGGTTAGTGTAGTGGCATGTGTCCTTGTCTCTCTTCTAAGAAGACGCATGTTCGAGTCTCGAGAATAACATCTAAAAATACCGAGTATCCTTGAATAAAAAAAAGCTTAAAAAATTTGACCTTATACTAAATAAATTTGAAAAATTATAAATTTTTCATATAAACACATCACTCATGATGCAATTAGCTTGAACGTGTTGGATTCGTTGTTTGAATCCGATTCAATATGTTTTGAAGTTGGTGGTATTTAAACTAAATATCACTGATGTCACGGTATCCGGACTCCTTTCTGCTCGATAGAATATACAGAAATATCACTGATATCACGATATCCGGACTCCTTTCTGCTCGATAGAATATACAAAAATATCACTGATGTCACAGTATTCGGACTCCTTTCTGCTCGATGGAATAACCTATAATTTGGTTTTATTAAAAAGCTTCGGTACATATAGCTCGAAAATTAAACATGCAACTTAATTCTCCGTAAAAATACGAGACTCGTGCCACTCTACTAAGTTTGTGATTTTGAATAGAAGTAAAATTAAATAGGGTAAAAACAATGGATGGTCCATGGCGGTATGGAGGCCATCTGAGAGGAGGAGGAGGAGGACCCACCAAGTGGCTAAACCGCGTTTGTCGGCGTAGCAGCTAGCCAACCAATAGCAAATTAGCAATGCGCAGCAGCCAGAACAACACACGTGGCAGACATCTGTCGTGCTCTTCCCGCAAATATTGTTTTTAATTCCCTTCGGTACACTTAAATTTAATTTAATGTTTTGCTCTCCTTTTTGTGGGGCATGACGCCATTCATGGCGCACTATACCACTCGCTACAGTTTATTTCATAAATTCGTTTAGATTGATCCATCATCCATATCATATAAATTGTTTTTAGATACATTTCTACCTTCATGCTGTCTAATGTGCCGGGCGAAACTAGAAAATAGAAATTGAAGACTGAAGAATCAAATATAGTGTAATTTTATTTTATAGAAGGGGCTAGAAGATATTAAATATATATAAAAATTATAAAATTTAATGCATCAAACTATAGGAGTGCTTAGCACCCTTTCTCCACCACTATATATGTTCCACCCCTGCTAATGTGTCGAACTGTCATCAAATTCAGAGACACGTTATGACACATTAGTTTGATCACACGTACTGTGTCCAAACATAATTTATTATATTTGTTAATTTTTATTACATTTAACTATTCGTTTTAATAATTTATGTTACTTCTTCAAAATTTACTATTTGATTAAGTTGTAATGGTCTTGATCACATGTGACCACGTACCATATCATGACCACATGTGCCGTACGTATTAATTTTCTGAAAAATAGTTATGTTATGCAAATAATCATGCCACGAGACATACAAATAATGAAGTATCCAGTCACTAAGGACATGTTGTTAGAACCATACCAATTGTGCGATCTAGTTGTTTTCGGACAAATTTGTGGTATAGTAATGGTGCGGTCCAAGAAACCTGCCCAGTAAGGGTTAAGGGGGCAACTGCTCTTACTGAATTTTTATGGAGATCTATAGGCTCAGACCCCCTCCCCTCTGGATTATATTTGACCTCTCTGAAATTCTAATTTGTAATTAGGATTAAATTTAGGTTAAAATTAGCATAAATTCCTTGAATTCTGACTAATAATTAGGATTAGAAGTTTAAAGTCTTGAAAATTAGAAGTCAGAACATTATAAATTATAAGTTAGATAATTTTTTTTTATCTAGTATTCCGATTAGCTATTTAAACCGATTCGCTATTTTCTTCCCCTCCCCTCCTCCCCCGACCAAAATCGTGAATTTGTTTCTGCCTGCACCTGCTATAAACTATACTATTGATATAGTTCCATCTATTTTTCGAAGAAAAAACAATCAATCTATTTTCTAAAAATTTGAGGTTTGAATTTCTAAACAAATCTTTCTTTGACCTCCCAACAAAAATAGAGAGATGGTTCAATATTGTACAATATTTACTTTTTTATATTTTGAAACCCTTTTATTCTCAATGTTATAAAAAAAATTATTTGGCTCTAGGGACCCAATTTTTAATTATTAAACCAATTAAGTAGATATATATAATAAATACAAAAGGGAAAAACAAAAGAGCGGACAAGATTTCACTGTCTAGTGGGGTTTTGTTGCCCCCTTTCATTTTCATAACCTTTTATTTCTATTGACAAATCATGTTTGTCAAATTTAGTTGTGTCGGTATAATTATTAAGGCATAATATTGGAGCAATATATTTGCTTTAAATCTAAATTTGTAAATTTTGGAGCTTAATTATAAAATATCAAGTTGTTCTGTTCATTTTTCAAACTCTTGATCGGATTCAAACAAACTTGAAAATTACAAATAAACAAAGTGTATACATAATTTTAGAAGTACATCATAATAAAAGTATCTTAAATCCTGAAAAGTAATCTTTACATATTTTTTAAGAAAAGATTATATATTAAGTAACTTAATTATTTAATATATAAAAAAAATCTTATCTTATTTTTAAATATGAGATCTTTTACGCGTACGTGACTAAGACCCATGTGTTACAAAAGTACAGCGTATCGGGCACATGTGCTGACACGCACAACTAAGAACACAGGACGTTTTGTTAGACGTACCCATGTCTTGTTCTTAGCTGTATTGTGTCCTAATTTTTCTAAAATCGACACATTTAAACACAGCATATCTAGACACGAGTACAGCACGGTACGGTCGCAATACCCTAAGTCTAAAACAAAAAATTTGTTCAATTATGTACATATTTTGAAAGGTCCTATCATTTCCTTTTAATTATGGAGCGATAGAAAGGATTGAGAAATCAGAATATAATTTAAAAGTGAAAGATATTTTTGTGATCCAACGAATAAAAAACAAAACAAAAAAACAAAATATATCACTTTCAAGTGGGCCCAAGGCACGGAGATGAGAGAGGCAACAACTAAATTTTGTGTTAGATTTAATTGTAGTGGAGAAACAGTGGCATGA
This sequence comes from Carex kokanica, assembly GCA_025461125.1. Lineage (NCBI taxonomy): Eukaryota > Viridiplantae > Streptophyta > Magnoliopsida > Poales > Cyperaceae > Carex > Carex kokanica. The sequence goes on from JAJGRX010001496.1 coordinate 876,131, forward strand.
TCTCAAACAAATCCACAAATGCTTTTCACTTTCTCTTCCTTTTTTTTTATGATGTGATGTAAGAACTGGTTTGCTTTTGTTACATGGATGCCAAGTGTCTAAAAATGTCTAGAAATCTCGCTCTCTCTCTCTCTCTCTCTAGTGCAACTCGACAAAGTAATTAGAAGTTGGGGGAATTTCATGTATACCCTAAAAAAACTTGGATATTATGTATTTTCTCCTCTAAAATTCATAATATCATATTTACCCTTCTAAACTTTACAAACTAAAAAAATTTACCTATTTTAATGTATTTTCTATTAAAACTCATTTTAAATTTATGAAATACCCATTTTATCTTTTATTAAAAAAATATGTAGCATGTTTTAGAAAAATATTAGTCTTGTAACTAAATAGTTTCCGAGGGACTTCATGTATATCCCTCAAAAACTTAGAAATTGTGCCTCTAAAATTTCTAATATCATATTTATTCAAAACTTTAAAAACTCACAAATTTTCTCATTTTAATATCTTTTCTATTAAAATTCATTACAAATTTATAAAGTACTTATTTTATCCTTTATTAAGAAAATAATGTAGACAGTCTTCCAACTGGACGGTTTTCTGAGAGCAAATGAGTTATTTGTCTACTTTTGACGCTTACATAGCACATTTAGGTATATGCTAGTGTAAGCATCAGAAGTAGAGAAATGACCCATTTGTTCTCAGAAACAGATCAATTTGAAGATTGATATATATATTTATGAAATATGTTATTAGTTTTTATTTTTTAATGAAGGGTAAAATGGGTACTTCATAATTCAATAGAAAAGACAATAAAATGGATAAATTTGTGAGTTTTTGAAATTTAAAAGTGTAAATGGTATTAGAAATTTTAGAGGGGGGAATACATAATTTCCAAGTTTTTAGGGGTATGCATGAAATTCCCCCAAGTAATTAAAAGTTGATGCGCCTACTCAGAACTTGCGTTAACTAGTTTATGCTTTTTGTGAAGGAAAGTGATGTGTTGCTTTATTTGTATCTTTGACCATTAAAATAAATTAATAGCACCAACAGATGAGGAATCTTTTTGGGCCGTCAAATTTATTTTATTTTATTTTGTTTTGTCAAGTTTTATATTCGGCCGTAATAAAAAGTAATGTAAAAGAAAAGGAGATAAAAAATCATTGTTACAATTCTCATAATAACAAAGGCAGGTGTTATATTGTTCAGAAAATTTATTAGTTACCATTTTAAACTTTCAAAATTCTGATCTTACTACCGCTTGTTTGGAAATTCAGATCTTGATACGTACGCAGACTTATCATTTTTGGAGCGTGCATAGACCTGGTCTGCGCACAAAAATTTTGTTGTTATGAGAACATAACAGAAAAAAAAAACTACAAAAATGGTGCACATACTGGATTTGCGAACACGCCAAAAATAGTGCGCAAATCCAATCTGCGCACATGTCAATTTCTGAATTTTTTTTAAAGTGGTGGTAAGGTTAGAATTTTGAAAGTTTAAGATGGTAACTAAAAAAATTTCGGTAGATTGTTGTATCTTCATAAAAATAATGTACAAGGTATATGAATAAAAAAAATTCCTACTTTATTTTGTTATATTGCTTTTCCTTGTACTATTGGACAAGTTTATTTCATCTACTTGTAAAAAAAATAGAGAAAAATCATTATCACAATTCTTATAATTACAAAGGCAGTCCGACTAATATACTTTTAGTAATATTTTAGCTAATTTTAAAATGTTACATTCGAAACATCGAATTAAGTAACTCAATAAATTGGTTATATACTAAGCTTATAGAATACAAATTTTTACTATTTTTAGAAATTTTTTTCCTATTTTTTATGATTTTTGAAGATGGTCTTTTCTGACATACTAATAATGCATCTATATGCGCACAAATCTTCATTTTTTTACCGCTCGACTTGATACTAAATGAATTCAAAAATTAAAATAAAAAATTATATGTAAATAAAACTCTCTAGAAGAAAATCAGTTTAAACAGTTTAAATTTTTCGTTTGAAACTAATTTGATAGATTTTGAATTGACAGCATATGAATTGAAATGCTACTTAAAAACATATAACCTTACTATCTTAAAAACATATAACATTAGGGCCTGTTCGGCAAACAAAGGGGAACGGGAATGGGAACTGGATTCGGAAATTTTTAAACTACAGATTACTGTGCGCGTGGGACAGAAAACACGACCTCAGATAGAATTTTTTTTTTCCCACACGCACAGTAATTGTACCGAACAGGCCCATACTATATCATACAACACATGGCCATTAATTCAAAGTACCTTCACAGCTTTGCTGCAAATGAATTACATGCAGGATTGTACTATGTAATCCCCTCTCTCTCTCTCTCTTTCACGCACACACACACAGAGGACAGTATATTTATTTATATATATAATATGAAATAATATAAGGTTCTCTCTAGTATATCGATTAGGTAAAAAGAACCCAAAAATTCGGTTCTAAAGAAATCGAAATCTTTTTGGGTCCCTTTAAAAGGACCTGCTAATAATTTTACAATCCATCTAGATACCTTTATATTATTTTAACATTATTTTATAAATAAAGAATTCTGCCCCCGGCGGCACCAAACGAGAAATCTCTAGAAAAATAAAAGAGAATCAAAATCATACAACCACCTAAATCAAAACTATATTAATTATTAGGTAAACCAAAACAACAGAATTATACTATGCCAAAACTGAAATACCAGGGACAATTTAGTAATTGTGTTCTTGTAAAATATAATTTCTGTGACAACTATGATTCTTTAAGCCGATTTTATAGGTATTTAATTTAACTCATATATTGAAATTTTTAATTAAATTTGTGTTCATTAATTGGTAAAATTCCCCCAAAATGAGAAATCTACGTGCAATCAAAATATATTAGGTCCACCAAAGCAACATGATTATACTCTACCAAAACAGAAATACCATACCATACCAGGGGCAATTTAGTAATAATGTTCTTGTATCTAAAAATCACAAATACACTAATATATATTTTTTTTTTGTAAAGATATAACATATTAATCTAACGGGGAGGAGGTGGTGGCGGTTGTGCCGAGTAACCCTGCATTGGCATAGGAGGTGGGAAACCACCCATCTGAGGTGGTGGTGCCATGTGGCGTGGGGGCCCGTTTGCAAATGATGGAGGAGGCGGTGGAGGCTGTGAGCCAGGTGGAGGAGGCATTCTAGGAGGTAGGCCTTGAGGAGGCGGCGGCGGTGGGGCCGAGAGGCCGTTTGATGGAGGCGGTGGTGGTGGTGGTTTGTTGGGTTCTACCGGTTTCACTTTGAAATATAACTGTAACTGTTTTATTATAAAGAGAAAAAAAAAACATTGTGAGATGTATAAAATTTTAGATTGCATATGTAAGAAATAAAGGGAGAATTTTGTATATACCCCTCAAAAACCTCAAAATTAAATATTTTGCCCTCTGAAACTTGTAAAATTTCAAAAACTCACAAATTTACCCAATTCATTGACTTTTCTAATTAAAACTCATTTTAAATTTACAAGGGTAAATTATGATATTATGAATTTTAGAGGGGAATACATAATTTTGAGGTTTCTGAGGGGTATACATGAAATTTCCACGATATTAAAAAGGTAAAAAGGTGAAAGTATGAGCAAACCGTAAACATCTTGGCGTCCGGATCCCAGTGAGTAAAGAACTTGTCTGCCACTTTATCAATTTCTGTGCTGGGAATCTGACAATAGTTACAAACTAACTAGAGTTAGCAGAATATTTGTGTTTTTTTAGTGGTCCAAGGATGTAGTAAAAATTTGAGGTGAAATTTTGAATTTCTTGCATGTGAGCACATGAAATAATTCATCAATTATTTGTGTTATAAATACATCACATGCAATAAGTAGAACCAATCATTAACTTTTGGTATAGTGTTGGTGCTTCACATATAAAGGGAGAATGCACTTTTTACCAGGGGCCCGACCAGAAAATTTAGATAGGGGTACCGGATATATAAGTGTCGTGCAATTTCACTTTATGAGGGGGCTAATAGTATTTTTTTTGTAAACTTAAAATTTTTAAAGGAAAAAACTGAAAAATTTCAATTTATAGGGGGTGTTTTGTGCAGCAAACTAACCTTGAATCCAACAGTTTCATACGGTTCAGCAGCGAATAGGAGATACTGGTATCTCTTGTCACAAGCTTGGACTCTCTGTATTTATAAAATAAAATTAGTAGGAGAAGTCGACAAACTACTAAATTTAAAAATAAAATTTCACCTGCTCGAATGAAGACATGAATCGATGCCGTGGCTTGGCGTTATCTTCAATTTCTGGGTACAAAATCTGAAATACAGAAAAGATATTTGCAAATTACTAACAAAAATATTGCACCCATAAATTTAAAAAAGATAGTATTTTTCTCTTGTCATTTTTTCAATTGATTCAGATTTTTTAGATTTTTGTTTCATGGTTTTATACTTCTCGCCATTATATTCCATGTAGAGAAATTATTAACAAAAGAAATGGTATTGTGCAGTACTGTTGTAACAGTATCATAAAACAGAAGCAGTGACCTTTTCACATTAAATAAACCAAACCACCAAATGGTCTTCAATACAACATAAAAAAAATAACTGTCCTTCAATTTACCTTGCTAATTTTATAGGCCAAAAATAGGCTTATTAGTAGGGGCATATACGTCACAAGAAAACAGGATCCGCATATATAACCTCATCAATAGGTTAAACCCTAGGTATTATCAGGTAACATGAGCAATTCTTTGGTGGCACTTACAAAACAATTTCCATAACACAGTAGGTACAAGAGTGAGGCTATGGTACTATGCATAGCACGGATTGGTCTACACTATCGATCAATATCTTCGTTTTCAAAGTTTAAATAGTCAATCTGAACCATTCAATATAATTTCCATACAAAAATGTACTTGCACACTAAATTTTACATTTTTTAGATTTTTTTTACTATTTTTTTTAGATAGATAGAAAATCACTACTTTTGAATGGTCTAGAATCTTTAGATCAAGTGATTCTCTACCTATCTAAAAAAAAGTAAGAAAAAAATCTTAAAAATATAATTTTGATCTACAAGTACATTTCATATGGGGATCATATTGAACGGTTCAGGTCGATTGTTTACTGATTAATCGCACAAGACAATGATTAGTACCTGGAAAAGAAGAGAGCGTTGCTTGGTTTCTGGATCATATTGCTTTGTCACCCGGTAACCCGGTCTCCCTATCTTAACTGCAAAACAAAAATAAAAATTAGCTAAGTTTAATACATGTCATGTGAAAGGGTTTCTAAAGTAATACTTCTAGGGGTGTGAATGGTACCCTTTTTTTCGTTAGCTTATCGGGTACAGGCAAAGGAACAGGTAAAGACTATTTCATAAGTTAACCTATACATTAATTAGTATAAAAATAAAAATTATAAAATTATATTCAGATATATATATTATATGGGAATAATGCATGATATGATATAGTTTTATTCAGGGCCCATATATATCTATTCAATGGCACCCTTTTATCCGTTTACTCGACCCTTAACTGTATCCAATAAGAAGGGTATGGGTAAGATTTTTTTTTGGCTTCTCGGGTACGGGTAAGGATAAAAAAAAATTGTTAGCTTAACGGGTAAGGGTATGAAATGCTTCCACCGACCCGCTTCGTACCCCCATTCACACCCCTAAATACCTCCTAGACAACAAATGTTCTCCAATACATACTCACACAAGAATAACGCCAGAAGTAAAGAACAAACACAACACACTGAGATAAATCCTAAGACTGAGATAAACCCTAAAACTGAGATAATTCTTGTCGGCAGTTCTGTACTGGTATGGGTAAGATTTTTTTCAATAGCTTATCGGGTACAGTAAGAAAAAGAAATTTGTTAATTTAATGGGTAAGGGCATGAAAATGCTTCCACCCAACCCGTTGACACCCTTAAATATATAAAGAGAGAGAGAGAGAGATACCAGATTTTTTGACAGAAACCTTGCGCTTGTGAGGCTGGGGTTGGGCAGGGGCGTCCTTGGCCTCACGAGCTGCCCGCTTGGCCAAATTGGTCTGATGCCGCTTTCCCTGTGTGTGGGCCAGGTAGTTCCCCTCATTGTTATGCAGTGTTAAACAAAGCTTGCACTCATAGCTACAAAATAGAACATTCATCAGAATCTGTTTAATTCAAATTTCAACAATTTAGTATGGAAATACTAAACACGGCTTCAATTTCAAATGAAAGTATTTCTCGATTGTCTCAAAACTATCTGTTATATAACACTCAACAGAACCGAAACATTTTAAAAATGACACTGACAATGATTCCTTTTCTTTCTGCAAAATTCTAAAATGATGCATTTTTCTGATAAAATAAATCTGTTCTTTGATACAAGAACAAGAAAATAAAAATATATAGGTAAAAATGGAACTGAGATAAACCCTAAGACTCAGATAATGATTCATTTTCTTTCTGAGAATTATAAAAATGATTCTTTTATCTGATAAAGTAAACCTATTCTTTGGTACTAGTATAAGAAAATCTGAGAATATAGGTCAAAATCTTGTCAACAGTACAGTTCCGTACTGGTAATGAAACTGAGATAAACCCTAATACTAGAAGAGGGAAAATCAGACCAGACGAAGAGAAAGAAAGAAAGAGAGAGAGGAGAGTGAATTAGGGTTTTAAGGGTTTTGAGAGAGAGAGAGCAAGACCTTCCGAGGTGATTGCGCATGAAATAGGGATCCTTGGCAAGGTCGATGGTCTCGAGAGCGAGGCGGCGGAGCCTCTCCCTCCGGTCAATCGCCTCATTCTGCGCCGTCGCCGCGCCGCCGCTCCCCGGCTTCGATCCCCACTCTCTGTCCATTTTCTCTCTCCTCTTTCGACACCACCTCTCTTCTCGCTTTACTACACCTCGACTAGTAAACTCGAATTCATATCACCTGAGTTAACTCAAATTTTGCCTTTAGATCATGACCGTCCAATTTGTATCACCTCTGATCGAACGGTTCGAATCTAAACTCAAAATTTGAGTTACCATAGAGATTCTACTCAGTAAACTAAAGCAAAGTTAAGCCAAGCCCAATTAGAAGCTACCTTTTCTTAGCGAAATAACAAAAAAAGCCCAGCCCATTTGAGCCCAACTCTTAACTCTCTTTCCTTCGAGCTTTTAAGACAGTAAGGCCAGTGTGCTTTTCTTCTGGTAAAATTTGAATGTTGCCTTGAGCCCTTAACTGAGAGGATGCTAATTCACTATGAAAGTAATTATAGGGAAATGTGGTCTTTTAACTGTAGGTAGAGTGGAAAAAAACGTGCCGTGACTAACACACTATTGACTTTGGTCTCGTGCCGTGATCAAGTTAATTTTTCATATGCCATGCCGTGCCGTGACTAAAATGTCAATGAGTGGTCACGACACGCGATCATACGTGACTCGCGTGACCAAATCATAATTTAGATTAGTTTATTCAAGATTCATCATTAAATCAATATCTAATTGTCCTAATTACACGTGACTCGCGTGACTATGTGTTGTACTGTGCCATGACTAAATTTTTCACGTGACGTGCCGTGCCGTGCCAAAGTTTTAAAAGATGAGCACGGCACGGGACACGCGAGTCACGGCACGTAACCGACACGCGTGCCGTGCTGTTCCGTGACGGAGCCGGCTCCGCCGTGCCATTTTTCCCACTCTAACTGTAGGTATCAAAAAGTGACATTTCTCTTCATAGTGTATATTTGTTCGTACTATTTTCAATTTAAAATTTTAAACAATCAATTTGTACCATTTAACATGATCTCCGTATGAAAATGTATTTGTAGATCAAATTTGATATTTTTTTAGAATTTTTATTGTTATTTTAGACAGATAGAAAATCAATTGATATAAAGATTGTAGACAATTCAGAAGTATTGATTTTCTACCTATCTAATCAAATAGTAAAAAAAATTCTAGAAAATATAAAACTTGATTTTCTACCTATCTAATCATATGGAGATCATGTTGGACAGTTCGAATAAACTATTTGAATTTTAAAAACAAAGATATTAATCCATAGTATGGACCAATATACGTTATGCATAGTAACATAGCCTCACTCTTGCGAGTTTGTATCCCCTAAAGTAACCCAATTTTTTAGTTTTGATCAGAATCGTCCGATCAGAAATTTGGACCAATTCGACCCGTGGTGGCACGCACGGGGCTCTTAATATTCGTGTTAGAGCATATCGGATGGTCCGGATCAAAACTCAAAAAGTGGATTACTTTAGAGGATCCAAATTCCACTCTTACTCTCTCTCTCTCTATATATAATTAATTAAAATGAAGAAAGCAAATTTGTACCAAAAGTACTTGTATCAATTTAATTATCAGACCTAATATACAGATAGATCATAAAGCAATCTTTTGCATATCCCCATGTCAAATCTAACAATTAATAAATACCTACTAGGCAAAAAAATGAGACTCCCAAGTACTCTTTGACTTTAAATTCTAGTAACAAGTGTTTATCAGAATAAAAATGCTCTATACCCGGATCAATGTCTCCTTATCCCTAATCAAAGCCATGCTCAATTTAAGCAACTTCAATTATACTCAATTCATTATATATAGACTATATATAGAGTCTCATTTTTACATGGTACTTCATGTGCTATCAAGTGTGTTGCCATGATAAGATTTTTTATTTTTCCTCTCATTTTTCTATTTCTGAACCAACTGGTAAGCTGTTATGGTAATGCTATAGCTAGTTCACTGGTTACACAAACAACGGTTCGAGTCGAAAGCTTCGGTGCAAAAGGTGACGGGATTACCGATGATACTAAGGTAATTAATTAATGAATTAACTAAACATTGATCATGGTCTAATTAAATTGAATTATGTAAGTTACACAATTTTGTTATTTCTCTTTATTTTTCAGGCATTTCAAAATGCTTGGAGCAAAGTTTGTTCTTCCAAGACTCCGGCGATTCTTTTGATTTCGCAAAAGAGCTATCGGCTCAAACCTATTACTTTCGCGGGCCCTTGTCAGTCCAGCATCACATTCAAGGTCAGAGTTAGATAATTTTTTTCCATATTTCATAGAGAAATAATTATGGATCTCATAATTTAGGTAAAAGGTGCTCTAAAAATCATTAACAGGGTTCCTTTTTTCTTAGGAAAAGAAACAGAGGTCAGTGGCTCTGTTTTCTTATATTAACACCAAATAATAATCATGTACTGTGTTAATACTGAAAACTTAAATTTGTTTCTCAGAAACAAATACTTATCCTTCTATACAATAAAATATGTAATCAACATATATAATACTCTTTTTGTTACGATACCGTATTTTATCTTTCATGTAAATTTTTTTTTATCAAATATATAATCTCAAAGAACATTTTTTGTTCATCAGATTCAAGGAAAGCTTATAGCTTCTCCAAACAGATTTGATTGGGATCCGAAAAATTTACGGGTCTGGATCGTATTTACGTGGGTTCAGAATCTTACTGTCATTGGTGGCGGTATCATCGATGGCAATGGAAATGTATGGTGGAAAATATCTTGCAAAATCAACAAATCTCTAGTAAGTTTTTCATGACATAAATATTTTTCAACAATTCTAGCATTTATATACTTGCAATTCAGAAAGATTTAAAGTTTCTTCGTATTTTATTTGCAGCCTTGCACTGACTCTCCAACGGTACGGAAAATATTTCTCCCATTTTTTGTGCATATTAGGAGAATAAAACCTATTTGTAGTAAGTATGAATTGTATTATGAATTTAATTATATGTATACACAAATTGTAGGCACTAATCTTCAACAACTGCAAGAATTTGACAGTACAGAATTTGAAGATAATAAATAGCCCTTCTACACATGTCACCTTCGATCGATCACAGAATGTCGTTGCTTCTAGACTAATCATATCTTGTCCTTCATGGACCCCTAACACGGACGGTATTCATGTCACCGCCACGACAGCTATTCTGATCTATGGTTCTTCCATCCAAAACGGTACATAATTATCAAGTTGTTATATTGTTTTTCAATTGCTATAGTTGGATGTCATAATTTGGTTTGTTTTGATTGATTTCTCCTTTATTAATTTCATTAAATGAAGGTGATGACTGCATAGCCATGGTGAACGGTGCAAATAATGTGAGAATTAACAGTATCGTCTGCGGGCCCGGCAATGGAATCAGGTTTTTTAATTAATATAATACTAGCTAATTAAGAAGTAATATTTTGTAATTACTTACTGGTTGATTACTTTGATTGCCATTTTGGACTCAGTATCGGGAGCTTAGGAGCAAAGGGTTCGACCGGTCGCGTGTCGAATGTAACTGTTGACAAGATATATTTCAATGGTACTAAAAATGGAGTTAGGATAAAGACTTGGCAGGTACTTGATTAATTATATGTAATTAATAAGTATAATAAGTTTCTGCTTGAACTTGTATAATATTTTAGATCTAATTATTGTAGGGAGGCAAGGGTTATGTGAATAACACTGTATTCAAAAACATTGCCATGCATGATGTGCGAAATCCTATAATCATCGATCAATTCTACTGTGATTCCCCTTCCACTTGTGCAGCACAGGTACAAAAATCTGATATATAAATGCATGACAACAGTATGATATATAATTGGCAACAGTAGTAATGCAATGTCAACAATAGTTACAAAATATGATATATAAATGATAATAGTATGATATAAAATTGGCAACAGCAACAATAGTTACAAAATATGATATATAAATGACAAAAGTAAGGATGAAAATAATGATGATTCATGAGAATATAACAAGAGCAACTGATCAACTGGTATTATACTGCACTGGATCTATCTATCATCTATCCTTGTTTAAATCATTTGTGTGTGTGTGTGTGTGTGTGTGTGTGTGTGTGTGTGTGTGTGTGTGTGTGTGTGTTGTAGAAATCAGCAGTGGCGATAACGAACGTGCGTTACATGAACATAAAAGGAACGAGTGCAACTCCGGTTGCGATTAAATTTAATTGCAGCGCAAGTGTTCCTTGCCGGGGGATTGAGTTGAAGGATATTAACTTACAAGGAAGTAATGGAATTGTAACTACAAGTGCATGTCAGAATGTCAAATGGTCAAAGAGAAGGGTTGTTCTGCCCCCACCATGTCAGACCTCATGATTTTACAGTTTCTTCTTGTTTTACATTCAAATATTTTCATATGATCTTGAATTTCTATATCATGCCAAACTTCATCTGGTTTTTGTCTTTGGATATTGTATCAGCAAATTTAATTAATAATAATTGTTGTGCTTCTGAAAAAATAATACTAAGATCCTTTTGAAAATAAAACCAAACAATTGATAATTCTAAAATAAAGTTTGATATGCAAGTGTGCAGTTTCATATATTTTATGTTATTGATTTTTTGAATTTGAAAATAGAGATATTGATCTATAGTACGGACAAACATGCACTATGCATAGGGTTTTTTTCACACTAGTTGAAGAAGAAAAATTAACAAGTTTCTATATATATAGAGGAGGGATCGGATTACACCCTTTTTTTTGATACCTATCATTTTCAAAGTCCAAATAGTCGATCCAAACCGTTCAACATGATGGATATATTAAAATGTGCTTGGAGATCAAATTTTACATTTTTTTTGAATTTTTTTACTATTTATTAAGATGGTTACAAAATCGTTGTTTTCAAACCATTGAAAAACAGCGATTTTGTAACCATCTTAATAAATAGTAAAAAAATTCAAAAAAATGTAAAATTTGATCTCCAAGCACATTTTAATATGGTGATCATGTTGAACGGTTCGGATCGACTGTTTGAATTTTGAAATCGTAAAATTGGCCTATAAAAAAAATAATGTCAAGATGTGTCAAAAAAAAAAGGTGTAATTGGATCCCTCCTCATATATACGCACACACACACACTTATCGTTGTTGTATCATGGTTTGATTTTGTACAGTTCATTAAGAAAACAATATAATGTTGTATGCAAGAGTGGATAAAGTTCATTAAGATAACAAATTATACATACAAATTTAACCCTCAAATCATCGATTTATTTAAGGCTGTGGGACTGGGTGGTGACGTTGAGATATAATAGGGTGGAGAGAACCATACATATGGAACCAAATCTCCTGCCTTCTCTATGAGTAAGAAATTTGTCCCTAAAGTCACTGACACGTACGTAGGTTTGAAGTGAGTTTTGATGCAAAATTATATCCAATAGTGCCTAACATGTTTCTCAAACTACGGCCAGCCACATGCATGTAACTGTATTCTTTAACTACTGCGCTCGAGATCGAGGCACAAGATGTACATTGTATAAAATATTTAGAGTAGAACTAGGGTGTTCCTTAGCTCACCAAGCCCTTCGTGAGCTCGACTCTAAAACCTATCAAATTGATTTCAAACGACATTTTCAAACCGTTAGATGTTCAATCTATATTAAAATGTGCTTGGAGACCAAATTTTATATTTTTTGAAATTTTTTTACTATTTATTAAGATGGTTTGAAAATCGCTGTTTTTCAACGGTGCATAATTTTAATAAAAACAGCAATGTAGAACTAATAGTAATATAGAACATTTGGAGAACTAATAGCAATGTAGAACTAATAGCAAATTATTGCTGTTTCCAAATGTAGAACTAATAGCAATGTAAAAACAGCAATGTAGAACTATTTTAATAAAAATAGTAATATTTAGGCATGTACGTACTCAAAACATACGAATGTTTGAAGCTTCTTGAAACAAAATTTTAGAGAGTGGATCAAATTATTGCTTATTATTAATTTGAAATTTAAAATTTATTTTGTAATTATTAATTAGTATTAAAGTGACATTTGGAGCAATGTAGAACTAATGATATAAGCACACAATAGCTCATCATCATATCAAAATGGTGTATCAATTGTACTAAATCATTGCAGTGAATCCATTAAAGTAAATATTAAGTACCAGTTCGGCAGCATGGATTGAGATTGCATAGGACTTCTTGAAGTCATATCTTTGGTTGAGGCCTGAAGTGTTGGGATCTAATTAAGTTGGTTATTCTCACTTAGGCCGATCTCAGTTATTCATGTTTGATTGAGACTTAAAATTATATATGTTATGTTTTAAATTATTTCTTGTTTGGTTAAATTTTAGTGGCTTAAGGTATGGTTTAATTTTTTATTTTTATTTTGGCGTCCACTAATGTAATAAGTTTAATGGAAAAATTGTATGTCTTGCAACTTTTTTTTTACTTACCTTGTCCATTAACCTTTTTTTTTTGTTTACTTACCTTACTTAACTTGATTGTACTTCAAAATAGAACAAAGAAAACTGAAATAATTCCAATTTTTATTGCTGCAATACATAATACAAAATGCTAGTACCAGTTCAAACAAGCCTTTATAGTACATGCTTAATTATAGTTGAAATGTAGTAGTACAAAATTACAAGTCGCATGATTTTGCAAGGAATGCGAGAAATAATAGAAAATTACAAATGAGAAATAACACAAAAAAAATACAAGAGTCGTATAATTAGTTAATTACTACAAAAAAAATTACAGAATCATATAATTGCAAACATAACAAAAAAATTAATAAAAGGAATGTGAAATAACATAATTACATAATTTCAAACAATATTCAAATGCAATTGCATAATAACAATATCTTACAAGAGTTGATGTTAGGTCTAATATTTTTTTAATTTGTCTATGCTAAAGATAATCAAGCTAGATCGATCGTGTTTTTTTAATTTGTCTATGTAAATAGGAGTTTTGTGTTGGTCCATTTTTAATTTGTCTATGCTAGATTCAAATACTTTTTTTTTTAATCTTTTTAAATTTGTCTATTGCTAAATGTGAAAATTAAGTGTTTTTGTTTTAAGAAAAGCTAATTTTCTCAAGTAATCAAGTTATTCCATTGAAAAGTATATATTTTTATCAATCAAAGTCAAATGAAAACAAGTGAGAAAAGAAAAAAAAAATACCACAACTTTGATCAATCAAGAGACTCCAAGCATACACAAATGCAAGATTGTGCAAAAAAATGAAAAGAAAAATAGGTTAGACTATAGAAGGGACTAAACGCTAAACCATCTTAATAGGTGGCTTAATTTTTTGCACTTTAAGCTAACTTAAAATTCAGTTTATTCCATCTTAGTCCTGCTCAATTAAATCATATTTGATGGCTTAACTGAAGCCTAAACTATTTATTCTATATATAATTTAGGCCACAACCGAACATAATTGCCTTTATTAGATGGACTTAAGGTATCTCCCTCCTTGCTGAGCCCTTTCCTAGGCGCACGAAAACAAAAACATCTTCTTCCGGCCTCCGTGGCGATCTCGTCGGCGTTGAATTTATTGTTTTGATGTTATTGGGAGCTTCACATTAAGATGCTCTTCTAATCAGATCCATTTTGATAGGCTTTCGTACCTTGATGAAGGCAAAACTGTGAGTTGCAAAATATAGATTTGTGTCACGACAACTCAAGAGGAGACGAAGGAGATCGACTGTTTCAACTTTAGAATACTTCATGGAAATATAGTACTAAAGGGGCTTCCTTGCTTGAAGAAAATAGCTCAGTAATTAAACTGTGCATCTAGTATGTATAGATGTAATTAAATGAGAAACATGGGGATACTACTACATATTATTTATTTACAATTGTCATAATATTTAAAATTTTGCAACAAAAAGATTACTCATATATGGCATCGATCCTAATTAATAAATTTAAGTTAATTATAGACAAAATAGATATACTGGCAGAAAAATGAGTAGGAAGCAATTAGGAACATCATCCATCTCATTCACGTGTATGTGGGACCATAGTAACAAGGTTCGCGTTTAATTCGCAAATTATTCGCGAATTAAACAGATTTAAACCACCAACGTATAAAACAGCGAATAAAACGGTAATTCGCAAATTAAACGAATTTTATGTTTTATTCGCGTTCTTTTCGAAACAATTCGGCGCAGAATATCGCGCGTGAGGACTGAGGAGAGCTTGCCAACTTCACTTTTTTTGAACTTTTTTTTTAGTGAATCACGTGGGTTACCAACTGTGGGGCCCGTGGGGGTCACTTCACATTTGTAATACCAAGGCAGGTGTGATCTTGTATTGTTACTAACTTTGTATCTATTGATGTGTGCATTGTATTAAAGGCACGGGCTCTATTGATGGATATATTTCTTCTTTTTTTGCTTCCTTGTTGTACCGAATTATTCTCGAATTATATCCGAATCACAAATTTTTGACTCCGCCGAACCGAATCCGAACTATTCGTTTGTCACTATGCGCGGGACTCGAAACATGACCCATTTCACTCACGTTCTCCAACCCCTCAGTGTCCAAAATGAGGATGGTTTAAGATCTGGTACAATTCGGAAGGACGCTGACAAGTCCTCTCCTATCTTGCTTATGTAATTCTTATTATAGTCATTTCTTGTATGTATTGTGTCCGATTTGATCCGTTTTCAAGCCGTATCGATCCATTCTCTATGTAGAACATCAATATACACACTACCAGAATTTTCACTTGTTGTATGGGGAGAAAAAAGGCTTGTTGCATGGGCTCCCCCATGCAACAAGCCCCAAAAACGTCATTAGCATGGGCTTCCGCATGCAACAACTCCCCATGCGTAAAGCCCCGTTGCAACTGCTTGTTCACCCATGCAACTGCTTGTTCACCCATGCAACTACCTTATCCTGACTTGTTGCATGCATTTGCCCATGCAACAACCACGCATGCAAAAACTTTGTGGGTTGGTACCTGGCTGGAGTATTTGCAAGGATAGAGGTGTGGGACCCATGTAGGTATTTGCAAGGAAAGAAACGTGGGACCCATCTAAGTATTTGCAAGGATAGAAGTGTGGGTCCCATCTATGTATTTGCAAGGCTAGCCTGTGGGTATTTGCAAGGCTAACCTATGAGTATTTGCAAGGATAGAAGCGTGGGCCCCATGTGAGTATTTGCAAGGGTAAATCATGTGGGTCCCACATAATTAATTGCATGGGCAGCAAAACGTGGGTCCCACCTGGTTAATTGCAAGGATATTTTAGATACTAATTTTCTTGGATGTTGCGATGGAAATAATTGATCAGAAATTGAAAATAAAATCACCATTTTATAATTTTACAATCCAATACCAATATTGTACCACCCCGGTACGAATCCAATTCCCACCCAATAAATAATTTTCATTTCAAAACAAATAAGCATTAATAAGAACACATTGCAATTGAAGGAGAAACCTTGTAATAAGCATTAATCAACATAATGTCATCAAGCATGCATTGTAATAAGCATCCTTGTCAATAATAAGAAAATAAGTTGGAAGAATAATCACACAAAAAATAATTCATCCTTATATAAAGAAAATAAAACCTAAACAATCATATCACAACTTTGGATCTGCTCAATGCTGTTAGTTGCAGAGTTAGCACCTTGCAAATGAGTGACCAGAATAGGCTTATGAGGGATCTTATTTCTCCAAAAGTACGTTTTTTGTGTACAGCGCAGAGAAGACAATTACCTGATCACCCAAAAATAGCACTTCAAAGTATTAAGCTTAGGAAAGGACTTATTTTTTAAAATTGCTCCAAATAATTGTACAAAATTAGTTAATAGGACATGAGAATCACATATTTGCAATTAAGATTCATTTTTTATTTATTGTTTTTGAATTAAACCCAACCATTAAACTGGGGGTAAGTTAAAGAAAAAAATGACCAAATTACCCCTAACCATTTATATATAGACTATGCAAATCTTTTTAAGAGGCTAAATATATACTTCGCCCAAAATGGATAGCCTCTTGGTTCAGATTTTGTTGATCTTGAGTTAAGAAAAAGTTGCTACTAAGATTAAGGTAAAATTTGTCAATTTCATTGCACAGTCTTAAGCTTGAGCACCCAGTCCTAGTTATCCCAAACAATGTGGCATGCTAGATGCAAATACAAAAAATGGAGGTTATTACTTGCAACCACAATAAAAATAAGGTTCTATTTGCAAAAAAAAACTTTATTTCGAGTTCATGCATAAAAGGAGGGAAGTACAAAATAGATGCTTACAGCTCCAATCCACTGAACACTGCTTAAGGGATGGGAAAACCAGATGCACGACAGCAATATGCTCACAAGCTGTGATACAAATGTAGAAGTTACAATTATTCTTTGTACCCAAAAATTGCAGCGGAACCAAAACAAATGAAAATAATTGTACCTGTCTGGTTGTCATAACAGTGGCAAATGTAAGAGCACCAAAAGTTCTGATGGTGTATGAAATGAAGAATTGACTGGCTGTTGCTACCTGCCAGTAGAAAATACCTAGCTAATTAGCTCAAATTAGGAGAAACAACAAGCACTTTGAGTCTAATATTTTAACTAGTTTAGTTTAGTGTTAAGAAGCATTGAATGTACACATACCTTTCTGGATGGCAGCTTAACAACAAGCACTTGCAATATGTACACATACCTTTCTGGATGTTTTCAATTTCACGCTTTGCCTTTTCCAAAACCTGTCAGTATTGAACCAACTCTTAAGTTGCAAATCATACTGTTATGCAAACATATACAACAATATAAAGGAGACATAGATAAAGATAGGTCGATACCTTCACTGATTTGCTAAGACCAGCATTTTCAGGTCTGTCAAGTTCATAAATTATAGAGCCATTCATGCCACCTGCAATGCATCGTCATGCCATAAAGTTACACGTATCAGCAATGCCAGCATACGAAGCATTGAATGAGACTTTAAAATTACAAACATGATTTGCTATCGAGATCAAAAGTGCTAGCATCATGAAAGACCAGGCGAAGAATTCCAGCAGCCTTGGCCTTGGATAAAACACTCTTAACCCCATTTTGAATAACCAATAGTTCATTCAGCTCAGAACTGGAAATTACACAACATAACCCAAAATTGTTCATATAATTATGCTTATATGAGCTTTAAATTATTTTCCAACAACCCTTAGCATTTTGTTGTTCAGTTAGAAGATGCGTATTTCAAATTAAATTGTGCAAGGAATTAGAAGGTAAGGAGATAAAAAAGAAGGCAAGAAATTGACAATGATTATTGGAAGAAAAATTTGATGTAAGGTGAACTTACGCATTTGCTATTGGCACATGTGCAAGTACAAGAGAATGAACTGTGGAGAGTACAAGACTTCTCTTCCCAAGAGTACCAAGACGATCTCGATCGGTCTCCTCCGCCTTACTTTCGAGGCTATCTCCGAGCTTCGCAAGCTCAGCCGCAAGTAATAAAGACCCAATGAAACCCTAACCAGGTTTGAGTAATTAACAGGGAAAAAGGAGGGAGGGCGAAGCCGCGAAGTGCAAAATTGCACCAGAAAGAGAGAGTGAGAGAGAAGGGAGATGGAGAAAGTACTCGAGAAACCGATCAAGATCGGGTTGGAAGTGAAATTTACCGAAATTTGAGAGGAGGGAGAGAGGAAACCTAAATTGTGGGTCACAGAGAGAAGTGAATTTGAGGAGAAATCTAAATTGGGTTGGGGAAAAGGGGGGAAAACCAAATTTTAATGTGGTGCGAGGGGGGAAACCCAATTTCACTTTCTGTCCAGCAAAAAATTAGAGAGAAGTGACATTGAGTAACATGATATTTGTGTTTAGATCAGACTGTGTGATCATCTTTATGCACTAATATTAAAGGATATGATGCATCACTTACCGTCGAATTTAAACAGAAATATTATGTTACCTCAGAGTATAGGGACTCCCTACCCACAGCTATTCAAAATGTGAAATATTGGCAGAGAAAGAAAATTCAATTTTTACTAATTAGATAGTGCATGAACAACAAATAATATGAAAAAATTTCAAAATTTCAAAATAAATTATTCACATCTTCTATGGCCAAATCATACTTATAATTGTCAATTTTATAGACTTTCATCATTATTTGCCCCTTTAAATTTAACAAACATCTGCGAATCGTTCATTTTTATGTGAGCAATCAACGGTCGATCTGTGATGAAATCATTCTAGATTTGTTTTAAAATGATCAAGGGAAGATATGGAACGTAACCAACATAAAAATTATGAAGTTTTTATTATGTTTGAGCTTCGATCCAACATAAAGTGTTCATAACCCTTCGATGTTTCGATATTCCATCGACTTGATGGATAGGTAAATAAAATTAAAATTTCATCAAAATTTGTTGCAGGAATATATATGCCATGCTCTTTAATTTTAACGATTCCGATCGACCAACGGACGACGTGTTTACGTGTGTCTTCATTAACTCACATAGCAAGAGTATATGTTTCATAAAACACAAACTCTTGCTTTGTGAGTTAGTGAAGGCGCGTAGAAATATATCGTCCGCTGGTCGATCAGAACCGTTGAAATTAAAGAGAACTGTATTTATTCTCTTGCAGCAAAGTTTGGTGAAAAAATATTTTTATTTACCTATCCATCGAGTTCACATAATATTGAAACATCGAACGACTATAAATACTTCATGTTGGATCGAAGCCCGGACACAGTAAACTTCTAAACTTTTATATTGGTTTATGTTTAATGTTTTTCCTTGATCATTTCAAAACAAATTTGAAATCATTTCATTTTAGATCGACCGTCGAAATGTCAAGGGAAAATGAACGGTCCACAAATATTTACTAAATTTGAAGGGACAAATAATGGTGAAATTATTTAAAATTGACAATAAAAAGTTTGATTTGATCATAAAAGATGTAAAAAAAAATTAAATTATTTTTTGAAATTTTTTCATATTATTTGTTGTACATGCATTACCTAATAAGTAAATATCAAACTCTAAGCCGTCCGATAAGTAATGAACGGTCATGATATCTTCATTTGGGCGATTTTATTAGCATAACAGTTTTGATTTTATGCAGCACACAACCTATATAATTTAAAGAGCATCCAATACTTTTAACAAGCTTTTTGAAGCTAAAACTGTTTTGTTAATATCTGTACTTGCCTAACTTTTTTTGTTCCCCATTGCATCCAGAGAGAAGAAATAATCATCTTTTCTCTTGTTGTTTTGTTTTCTTTTCTTACGACCTTTCCCTCTTTTCGTTTCCCTCTAAAACCATTTTGTTTCCCTCTAAAACCCCCCAAACAACAAAACCATCTAACCAATTTTCGATTGCTGCCAAATATTTTTTTTTGCCTCCAAATACTTAGATCGGATATGAACAAAGAACAGTCGCTGAATTTTCTTCCTTCTCTGGGTAGTTCATCTATTCTCTTCCAAAATACCACTATCTAATTCAACCCCCTTCAACCAAATTGTCACTACCTCTATCTCACTGTCTCTCTCCTCGACTTTCTCTCCGCCACATCAGACTTTGACCAGCCATAGCGATTGAAGAAACCACCGCTCACAATCGAGTCCGACAGTGCCAAGGTTTGTTTTTTTTAGTTTTTGTAGTTGTATACCAGTGTTTGATTACGTACACACAAGGTGTTTGATAAAATGACATAAGTGTAAAAGTTTTTAGTAAACTGATAATTTTTGCATGCTTGATCGATGTCTGTGCTCGATGAATTGTTGTCAATTTCTTGTGTTAGGCGAAACAAATTTATGGTTTGTTTCCTCTGTGTTGCTTGAAACCCTCTGTGTAATTGTGGGATAACTTGATGTCAATCAATTTGTTGCATTGGTGCATGCATTTAAAGTGTTCGACGAAATGCCCAAACCAAAATACTAGAATTTCACAGCCCAATTATAGAATTTCTGATATGTTACCTTCATGTGAATTATTTGTATAGCATGGTTAGTTCAACTTTCCACTATTTCAAAGGCATACACGTCACAGAAAGTACTGCTACTATAACACAAATGCCTATGGTTAATTCAACTCAATCTTGTGCGATTTTCATACAAGTACCAAGAGTAATTCATTTTGAGATGTTTTGTTTGTCTACTTGTGCATAACTCACTCAATTTTGTCAGATCCTGAAGCATCCAAGCTCTTAAAAAAAGTAGGTCATTCATATAGCATCTTATCAGATCCCTGATAAAAGGAGACAATATGATGCTGCCGGCATATAATCTTTCATCCAAATCTGTGGAGGAAAAACATAATGATAGCACAGAATTTTCGATGCTATGGGTTTTAAAAGCCATACTGTACTATGGTTTTTATGTTTGTAGTTTAATCTCATTGTGAGATCAGAGTTTCAAAGGAGTTGAGGTGTCTAAGTTGAGGTTTCTCATTGTTAAACCATTTTGAAAGCACCAGCAGTTTCTCATAACAGGTGTCAGAGTTGAGGTGCAACCCTACCTGACCAGCTATACCAATTAGTAATTTATGAGTAAGATTAGATGAGATTTAGTTTCTCTGATATGGTTTGGTTAGCTTTTTTTGAGTGGCGCACTGGTGAACTAATTAGTAATCTATGTTGTTTTGTTGCAAATCAAGGGAAAAAGATCTTGGGTTTGGATTAGTTGCAAATCATGTACAAGCTTTCTAATTAAATCACGGATTGTATTTTATTTTTGGGAATTTGGTGCTTAATTGAGGTTTGGGCAGAGATCTTGGGTTTGGATTAATTCGTCATTAGGCTGTATGCTTTATCAAAACACATTAATCATTTAATTTAATTTTACTGTTTTAAGTTGAAATTTTGATTGAAGTTAGGGGCAATTGCTAGATGGAAGGGAGGTGGTGGTGAAGAAGCTTAGGCCACATCGAGGCTATTTTCATGTTCCCCTTGCAAAGATTGCGTGTTTGGGTAATCTATGCTGGAACTCAAATGAGTATTTTAGATTATAATCAAGTACTAAATCACAATTAGCATAGTTATAACTTTTTTGCAATTACTCACACTGAGCAGGTGTGCGAGCCAGCTGAGAACATTGTTGTAACTGGTTTGTTAAATTTTTTTATGGGTCTGGTTTCCAATTATGTAAAATTAGTAAAATTATTAGATTATTAGAAAGAATGTGAGATGTTGATCCTCATGAACCCTGATTTTGATAACTTCACCAAGGATATGCGGTGGATGACATATCGGAAGGGAGGGGTGTACACCAAGTAGATAGACCTCTTTCTGTGATTACCGATTAGTAGACATTCTTTTTTTATTAACTTTGGATTCCTCACAATGATGTGTCAACAAAGAAGAAATCTACTGTAATTTGTAATTAATATCATTGGTGCCAAACATCACAATCTATATATATAGATTATGGGTTTACTAAGTTATATTGAATTATAATTTACCTTTATTTCAGATTTGAAACATCCATGAAGTGATACAACTATATTTGCCAAAATGCCCAAGGACAGTACCAAACTTGACATACTGTTGCCATGGGTACTTACAGTGTATTGAGTGCCGCACAGCTCGCAAACAGTGCTTAATTTGTTCCAAAATAATAGGATGGAAATGTTAAGCTGTCATTACTATATATAGTGATACTTTTGAGAAAATCAAATCATGTAAAATAAGAACTTGTAAGGTTCTCATCGCTTGATTTTGGGTGAAGTTATGAAGTGGGGGCTAAAGGGAGGTATAAATTTTGTTTTTAAACAAACTATACAGATCACCCAGATCTTTTTTTTTTTGTATGCGTGACATAACAAAATCAGGAAAAAGCTTAACTATTATAAATTCGTAGTGCTGTGATTTATAGTTATATTCATCACTAAAAGGGAGAGAAAAAAACAAAAACATATCTCTGACCATTAATTCAAAACTATTAGCATGGGCCAGCCCATGCAATTACTAAGTCTCCACAATCCAGATTATTAGCATGGGCATAAAATAATATAAAAATAGTCAACAAAACAATTGCATGCGCAGCCCATGCAAAAAGTAGATTCCAACCCTTCAGATTATTAGCATGGGCATGGTGGCCGAGTTTTAGCATGGGCCTCTACCTTAAAATAATATAAAAATTATCAACAAAACAATTGCATGCGACAGCCCATGCTAATAATATGTCCCACAACTTCAAAACTATTTGCATGGGCATGAGATCAAGTATTTGCATGTACTTTTAATAAAATATACTATCTGAGTCGTTTTGGCGGGGCCTGGCTCACCCAATATTAGTTGCATGGGCCGATAGAAGACAATTGCATGGATAAGCAGCCAGCAGTTGCATGGGTTGTGTTTTGCATGGGACAGCGCATGCAAAAAGGTAAACGAAACCAGAAATCCAAATTCTTTTGCATGGACCCTTCCTCCCCATGCTACTACGATTATTACCCTTGCAACAAGTGAAAATTCTGGTAGTGACACTCCATTACTCAAAAATACCATTTCCATATATTTATATTAATCCAATACATTAAATATTAAAAAGTTCAATTAAACATAGTCTTACAGGGTCTTCTAGTATGAAAATATGTAGATGTAATCTAATATGAAATACATGGATAGTAAATTTTACTTATTTACAATTATCATTATGTATACAATTTTGTAACAGAGAATTAAAATATAGATGACTCTTCAGACATGACATCATAATTAAACTGTATGTGAACAGTAACAAAACAGTCTAAAATTAAATATAAATAAAATAGATGTCAATCAATTTTCTCTCTAGTTGTGTCGTCAGTTGGCCAAATGATAGTCTCGATCAGACGCTCACGCATAAGCTCTAAATTTTCGTCTGATATTTTTTGGTACATCTTTGCATGGTCACATTTCTGAAACAGAAACCCAAAAAAAAAAAAAAGGGAAAGTGCTGAACTACATCTTTAATTAGCATCATTAAAATTGATTAAAAACAAAAAAAACCAAGTAAATTTAATTACCTTGATCCATTGACCATACAAGTGAAGGCGTGTTACCATAATTCTCTCTGCAAGGTCTTGCCTTTCCTGTTTTTTTTTTTTTCCAATATTATAAGTAAAGAAATTAATGTGAAGATATATAATAGAGTGAGGTTATGGTATTATGCATAGCTCAAATTGGTATGTACTTCGATTTTATAGTTCAAATAGTCGATCTGAACCGTTCAACATGATCTCTATATAAAAATGAACTTGCAAACTAAATTTTACTTTTTTTAGAAATTTTTACTAATTTTTTAGATAGATAAAAAATCATTAGTTTTGAATGGTCTAGAATTTTTATATCAAGTGATTTTTTATCTATCTAAAAATATAGTAAAATTATTGTAAAACAAATGTAAAATTATTGTAAGTAAATAAATTAATGTGAATATATATAATAGAGTGAGGTTATGGTACTATGCATAGCGCAAATTGGTCCGTACTATGGATCAATATCTTCGATTGCATAGTTCAAATAGTTGATCTAAACCATTCAACATGATCTCCACACATGAAAATGAATAAATTTTACATTTTTTTTAGAATTTTCTTACTATTTATTTAGATAGGTAGAAAATCACTACTTTTGAATGTTGTAGAATTTTCAGATGAAGTGATTTTCTACCTATCTATAAACATGTAAAATTTGATTTACAAATACATTTTTATATGGAGATTATGTTGAACGGTCACATTGATTGTTTAAACTTTAAAAATGGATATATTGATCCATAGTACATGCCAATATGCGATATGCATAGTATCATAGCCTTACTCAAAATAGAGATAAAGATAAAAAAAATCACCTTAGCAAGAGTACGGAGAAAGAGTGTACCATCACTTGACTGATTAGTGCCAACAAAACTGAAAAAAAAAAAAAAAAAATATTGTTTATTTACATGTAAAATTCTAATTTTCAGAAGGGAGAATAACTATAAAGCAATGAGTTAATAATGTAAAGTAATCACTGATTATGAACTATGCTTACTTGTAAAGCCAAGTGTAATTGGGCGGATTCATTTCGTATAATTGGTAGAGTACCGTTCGTACCGCTTTGTAGGTGAAGTAGTGTACCAGTTGCTGCAATTACCAACAAAAATTTTGATTAATTTCTATCTCATATATCAAAAACTTTATAACATAATTCATAAACTAGTTTGTTATTCAATACTAGCACCGGTACACAGAGCGAGGCTATGGTAATATGCAGAGATTGGCATGTGCTACGAATTTTTATATGAAGATATGGATCCGAATCGTTAAACATGATCTGAAAATGTATCTAAAGAACAAATTTTACATTTTTTGAATTTTTTTATTATTTTTTTTAAATAGGTAGACAATCACTGCTTTTGAATGGTTCATAATTTTTAAATTAGATGATTTTCTAGCTATCTAATAAAATAGTAAAAAAATATCTAAAAAAATGTAAAAGGACAATTTCATACGAAAACTTCATATGTTGAACAATTCAGATTGACTGTTTGGCCTATAAAAACAGAGATATGATTTCTAATTTTGTTATACAGTATTGGCACCGGTACCTTATCGACGTCTTCAAATGCATCTTCATATTGCCCGGCTAATTCATCGACCACTACAAGGCATGAACTCCTCCTCCCCCTTCGCTTCCTTAGACAACGAAATGAACGGTGGAGATCTTGTCGTGTGTCGACAAACGAGCTACCCATGAAAAGCGTTCTACTCAATGAACATCTTTTGTTTACACCCGAAATGTTGAGTGCCCCCGATCCGATCACCATCGACCGAGCATACGCCATCTCTCTTTCTCTCTCTTTCTCTCTCTAGATGTTGTGGTTTGTAGAGAAGAGGAGGAGAGAAAGAACCGGAAGCAGAGTGTCTTTTGGCTTTGAATTGCTCTTGGTCTAATTTCCTCTAGTAGTTAACAACTAGAGATATTATGTGGCACTACTGCTGTGACCCACCTTTTGTGTTACTGATAACTGATCACATCATACTTCTTTATAATCTGATCACAAGAATAAGTGGCAGTTTGTTAACATAGGTGATATGAAATTAAATGTCCTTAAGCATGTTACTCATTAAACAAAAGAGAAAAAACGGTTCATTACAAAATAACCAAGTTTTTTTTTTTCAGTTTTTCAGCACAATGTACATCCGCTCTCCTTCTCTCACCTTCGTCACCGTCAAATTTTACGGTTTCTTGAGCAAGTTACCGATTACTATCGGATCCGGCCACACCTCAACTCATCTACGCTCCCTTCTCTTCACTCGAATTCATATCACCAAAGGTACCAAAATATTTACGTTTAGATGTGAACCGTCTAATCAGAATCTGTACGAATATTCAAGGGACCCTGCATTGCTCGGATGGTCCGGATCTAAACAGAGATATTTTGTTTTTCTCAGAGGATATGGACAAGTAATTAATTTTATATGACATGGAAGAAGGCCACACAGGCCGCCACATAGTTCAGCGCCGCAGCGAACTTGTGCTCTTCTGGACCCTTCTACGACCAGCAATCTTTAATTTCTTTTTTTGTGGGCTGTGTTTTGTACGCTTGGCAAAATATTTTGCTTCCCTTTCTTTCAGTCTTTGAGAAAAAACTGGAACCAAGAAATTGGTGCACAAATTTTGTGGCCCAAATGAAATATTGGTTCAAAGGATGAATTATTTTTCTCTTGTTTTTTCTTTTGTTTGTTCTTCTATTTTTTTTTTGTTTTTTTTTTATAGCAACTCATCTGACAGTGAGTGTTGAGCAATTGGGTTAGCAAAGTCTTTTTCTTTATTTTTCAAAGTAGTATTTTATTTATAGAAATGAAGATTTATAGCAATACTATACATATGATTGACAAAAAATAAAATAAAAAAGGACGTAAAACTTTAAAGTAATACATATATGGGTGTTCATCGAATCATCGGGTCCGGTTTAATCGGTTTTCAACCGAACCGAGAGAGTTTGGTTTAAACGATTTGATGTTTTTGGTTAAATAGATCGGTTCGGTTCATTTTTAAAATCAGTTTAATAGTTTGGTTTGGTTTAGAAATTTTAAACCGGTTAGATCGAATCGACTGAAATTTTTAATCTCATCCTCTGTCTGAATCAATCATTTAAAAAAATTCAAAAATTAAGACACAGTGTTTATTTTTATAATTAATATTATATTTCGGTTCAACTGAACAAACTAAAATTTAGTTCAGTTTGTTCAGTTCAGTTTGCTTTTTGGAAACCGAGTAAAACTTCGACAAATTTTGTGGCCCAAATGAAAGGAAACAATCAGCTGTTATTCCATTGAAATAACTTGACTCTGTTATTCTACTAGCAGCCGTTTAAGTTCATTAAGATTCGTGCATAAAAATATTTTTGTCGAGATTCACGCATGAAAAAATCTAAACGGCTGGTCCTATATATTATTCCAAAAGAATAACAGCCGATTTTTTTTTTTCCAAATGAAACGTTGGTTCAAAGGATGATTTTTTTTTTCTTTTGTTTTTTCTTGTGTTTGTTCTTCAATTATTTATTTTTAATTTTGATAGCAACTCACCCACTAGGTGAGATGTACATGATGAGGTGGCAGATTAAAGGCCCTTTGTGATAACTGCCAAGTCATCCGACAGTGAGTGTGATAGTGAGTGTTGAGCAATCGGTTAGCATAGTCTTTTTCTTTGTTTTTCAATGTACGTAGTATTTTATTTTTATATTAATGAAAAAAATTTAGTAAAACTAAGTACGATTGAAAAAAAAATAAAAAAAAATGAAGGATGGAGCTGCAAAAGGGGTGGAGGGCACAAGTAGGGCTGGCAAAAAAGTTTGTGGCTCGTGGTGGTATTAACCCGTGACTTGATCAGTAACAACTCGTTCAAGTGGACCGAGCTAAAACGAGCTCACTCGAGTTAGAATTAACGAGTTTGAGTTAGGTCTGGCTCGACACAAGCTATTGAATATGGTGGTTTAATTGTTTAATCGTATCCATTCATTTCAGACTGAGGGAGACTATGTTCTATGGATGTTATAGCCAATGTTATGGTAATTTCACTTTAAATTGTGCTCAAGTTGATTGGTAATTTTGTATAGACTATGTGAGAATTAATTATAAGCAACTAAGTTAATTTGTATGAATTTGTTTGATTTGGTATGTATGAATTTATTTTATGAACTATGTTTGTATGAATTTGAGAATTTGGTATTTTGGTATGTATGAATTTACCTGCAAACTTAATTTATGGTAGTTGATTTGCTTAGATGCACTTGAATTAAGAGTGTTGCTCAATAATTAGTCATATAAATGTCATTTTGTTTTAGCCATAATTGATAAGATGTGTTATGGAAATTTAAGATATAAATGTCATTTTTGTTTTATGTATTTTTTATTTATATTTTGTATCATTATTTTTATTAATATTCCTATTTTTGCAAAAATTCATACAAAATTGTGTGCTTCCTTATCGGAAAAATATGACTCAGAAAACAGGAGGCAGTTTGCTAAGTGCAAGGAGTTAAGTCAACTAATAAAATAACATAGAGCAAAAAATTTAATATAGAATATAATTGTATAATTGTTTTGTACCCAGACATATTTTTATTATTGTTTTAAATAAGGCAAATTCTTCTATGGACACAAGGACCTATTTGTAAAATGAGTCCTATTTTCATTTTCAAAGTTCAAACAGTCGATCCGACCGTTCAACATTATCTCCATATTAAAATGTACTTGGAGGTCAAATTTTACATTTTTTTGAATTTTTTTACTATTTATTAAGTATTTTACAAAATTCAATGGTCTGAATTTGACTAGTTTTTGTAAAATACTTAATAAATAGTAAACAAATTCAAAAAAATGTAAATTTGACCTCCAAGTACATTTTAATATGGAGATAATGTTGAACGGTCGGATCGACAGTTTGAACTTTGAAAATGAAAATAGGACTAATTTTACAAATAGGTCCTTGTGTCCATAGAAGCATCTCTCTTTAAATAAACATGATAAATAAACATATTTAAAAATAAAGATAAATTGGACCAGAGATAGACGATTTAGGGGTGTAAATGGATCGGATATTATCTAATTTTGTCCGAATCCGAATCGGAAAATTACTTAATTATCTGATCCGTATCCGTATCCATATTCGAAAAATTATAATGAATAAGGATACAGTAAGATTTTTAACTATCCATAACTATCCGTATCCGACCGTTTACATCCTTAAACCACAACAAATGTACTTTATATTCTTAAATTGATTAATTAAATTTCATATACATACCAATGATTTATTAAACTGCATATACATATATATTCTGATGAACAATATAACACTATGACATAATTAGTGACTAATGTTCTGATGAGGAGGGATCCGATTACACCGTTTTTGGTGACATCGAATTACATCATCCATTTTTTAAGTTTTCAAAGTTCAAACAGTTGATCCAAACCGTTCAATATGATAGATATATTAAAATGTGCTTGCAGATCAAATTTTACATTTTTTTGAATTTTTTTACTATTTATTAAGTACTTTACAAAATCGTTGTTTTCAAACCATTGAATTTTTGTACCCATCTTAATAAATAGTAAAAAAATTCAAAAAATGTAAAATTTGATCTGCAAACACATTTTAATATATTCATCATATTGAACGGTTTGGATCGACTGTTTGGACTTTGAAAATGGACAATGCCATTCGATGTCACCAAAAAACGGTGTAATCCGATCCCTCCTCTGTTCTGATAATGTGATATTTGTTTTGTAACCAACAACATTATTATGAAAAATATTAGATCTAATTTATGAATGAAAAAATTATATTTAGATGTTATTCTTTATTAGAATGTACATTAGTAATTTATTTTTAATTATCTGAATTATATTCATATCCGTCCGATATCCGATCCATATCCGTTAAATACCCAATCCGTATTCGTATCCGTATCCGAAAAGTTATAGCGGATACATATAAAGTTTAACCACTATCCAATCCATATCCGACCATTTACCTCCAAAACAATTGTTTACCCTGAGAGAATGAAATCTACTGTTATCCAAACTCCCTGCTATTCTCTCTCTCTCTCTCCTCTTTCTATCTCCTCTCTTTCTCTCTCCTCTTTTTAAAGAGAGAGAAAAAGGGATAGCAGGTCCTGTTATTCTGCTGAGAATAACAGCAGATTCTGATCCTTCCCTGAGAGCCCATGTAGCTCTGCCACCACCTTCTGTCCAGTTGTCATGAAATTAACTTAGTACACTTTTCTACACAAAATTTACAGGGTTGTCGGCCACATAAGATTACTTTTCTACACATAAAAAATTACAGTCTTCTACCCAAAAGTTAACAGTCTTCTACACAAAAATTAACCTATAGTTACATTGTTTTCGTTAAAGAATATCCACAGGAATTGGGAAAACCTAAAAAGATCTTAAGCGATCTAGCTTGAAATAAGAGGTTGACTAAAAGTGTTTAACATGGACTGAGTTTATTAATTTATTTGATTTGGAGCCAGCTGGCATGAAGTAATGGTCGGTTAAAGGCCTAACCTACTTTAATTTAATTTATGTTATGACCCCCCTTCAAGTTACATTTTTTTTTATCCGTCTTTCAATTATGTCAAAATAATATTTAATACTTTTGATGAAAATAAATGTAGGTTATCATTAAACTCAAAGTTTATATAACAAGAGAGTTGTTGTACTGAGAGCAGTATGCATTCATAAAAAAATAGAGAAATTGATATGTGCTCAGATAGCGTACTTGTGCATATCAGTACGTACACCCATCAGCCTAGAGTGGCAAAAATAGCACGGCGGAACTGGCTCCGGCACAGTTACGGTACAGAACGGTAGGCACGCGTGTTGATTACGTACCGTGACCATTTTTAGAAAATTTGGCACAGCACGTCACACAAAAAATCTAGTCAGAGCACGGCATGACACGTGGTCATGCAAGTCACGTGTAATTATGACCGTTATATCTTGATCAAATGGTGAATCTTGAATAAACTAACCTAATTATGATCAAATTGTCACACGAGTCACGTTTGGTCACGACACGTTTAAGCACGGCGTGACTCGCATGGCGTGACCATTCACGTACCGTGACCATACCTTGACATTTTGGTCACGGCACGGCACGTGAAAAATTAACTTGGTCACGGCACAACACGGCACGAGACCAAAGTCACGACGTGTTAGTCATGACACGACACTGCACGTTTTTTCCACTCTACATCAGCCCATACCAGTACACCACATCATCCCTTACCATATCAGTACATAGATACTACAACTAGACTTCCTGTGACATGAGTAATAAAAAATCAAAGAACTGATAAATACTGGTATTCAATAAAACAAAAATAATCCTTATACTTAGTTTACCTTATTCGTATCATATTTGATAAAAAAAAATATATAACAAAAATTATAATTGTTAACTTAACGAGTAATGATACAAATAAGAAAAAGAAAATTTTATTAGTTTATCAAGTAAGAATACATGCAGGTAACAATTATTTCGAAATCGTTATCTTATAGCATAATTAATAAATAGTAAGAATATATATATATGATACTTTTTTTATTCCTTCTTATAATTATAAAATTCTTGTTATCACGATGAGATTGATTTATAATATATTTTGTTTATTTTTTATTTAGTAACTAATTTATGACAAAATTGATTTATACAACATTATATATATAGTTTTTTATATTATTTTACTTAATTGGTAATTTATGTTTTTAAATAATTGAATCAATAATATATATAGTTTTTATTTTATGAAAAGTACATAATGTACTTTGTACAATAATTTATTTGTATATTGTTGTATATAGTATTATTTAACGATTAATAAAAATATAATTAAATGAAGAAATGTTTTCACCAATTCAAGATTATTATTTAGTAGTTTTAGAAGAGTACGGATACCCACCGACCCATTAAAGTATTAAACCTTCTTAAAAAGTATGTTAACCACTAAACTAAATAAACAATTAGATTATGAGAGAATCAGATCAGTTTTGCTAGTTGGTTCTCTACACTCTTACACTGTGTACCCAAGTGTATAGCGAGCTCATGTGGATCCAACCCAATAGAACTCCTCTTCCATTCATCTATAATTAAATATAAATTAGAGGTGTCAATGGTACTTTTTTATCTGTCTATCTGATTCGTATTGTATTTGTTTATCTTATTGGGTACCGGTACGGGTATGGATAAAGTTTATTTTCGTTAATTTAACGGTTATAAATTCGGATAAAGACTATTTTGTATCCGTTATTCTGTGAGGTAATTATTAAAATAAAAATTGTAAAATTGTATATATATATAGAGAGAGAGAGATATATATATATATATATATATAGAGAGATGGGCTAACTTGCTTTGGGAATTAAAGAGGGCGTTTTACTTTGCGCTCGTATCTTCATTTTCAAAGTTCAAATAGTCAATTCGAACCTTCCAACATGTTCTTCATATTAAAATGTGCCTGGAGACCAAATTTTACAATTTTTGGAAATTTTTTACTATTTTTTCAGAATTTTTGAAAATCATCACTTTGCTGAATTTTTTTTTATTTTTTTATTTAATGAAAAGTTGTGATTTTCAAAAATTCTGAAAAAATAGTAAAAAATTTCCAAAAATTGTAAAATTTGGTCTCCAAGCACATTTTAATATGAAGAACATGTTGGAAGGTTCGAATCGACTATTTGAACTTTGAAAATGAAGATACGAGCGCAAAGTAAAACGCCCTCTTTAATTCCCAAAGCAAGTTAGCCCATCTCTATATATATATATATATGGGATGGGCTATGGTGAGCTATGGAGTAAAACAAGTTTTTACTCCACACCTCATTATTTCCATTTTGAAAATCCAAACAACCGATCCGAACCGTTCAACATGATCTCCATATTGAAATGTGCTTGGAGACCAAATTTTACATTTTTTGAAATTTTTTTACTATTTATTAAGCCACTTTGAAAATCGCTGATCCATTGGTCCAGAATTTTTTACTGTTTTGCTACTGTTCATCCGGATCAGCGATTTTCAAAGTGGCTTAATAAATAGTAAAAAAATTCCAAAAAATGTAAAATTTGGTCTCCAAGCACATTTCAATATGGAGAACAACTTGAACGGTTCGGATCGGTTGTTTGAATTTTCAAGATGAAAATATGGCGTGAAGTACAAACTCGTTTTACTCCATAGCTCACCATAGCCCATCCCTATATATATATATATAGTGCTGGGCTTAGCTAAGCCATGGTGTAAAACGACTTGGTGCTCCACGCCTCATTATTTCCATTTTGAAAATACAAACGACCGATCCGAACCGCTCAAGTTGTTCTCCATATTGATATGTGCTTGGAGACCAAATTTTACATTTTTTGGAATTTTTTTACTATTTATTAAGCCACTTTGAAAATCACTGATCCGGCGGTCCAGAAATTTTTACTGTTTTTTACTGTTCATAAGGATTTTCAGATTTTCAAAGTGGCTTAATAAATAGTAAAAAAATTCAAAAAAATGTAAATTTTGGTCTCCAAGCACATTTCAATATGGAGAACATGTTGGAAGGTTCGAATCGACTATTTGAATTTTGAAAATGAAGATATGGTGTGGAGTACCAAGTCGTTTTACTCCATGGAGTAGCCTAGTCGGACTCTATATATATATATATATATATATATTTTTTTTTTTTAAGTGGATGATTCATGTTATGATATAGTTATATTCATGGTCTATATATCAACGACACATGTTTACCTGTTTACCCAGCCCGTACCATAAGATAAGTATGGATAAGATTTTCTTTTCGTGAACTTATCAGATATAAGTATGGATATGAAAATGTTTTCATTGATTCATTTCATACCCGTGGACACCCCTATAATAAAGATATATTTGTAGTGGATAATGTATGATATGATATAGTTTTATCCGAGAGCGTATCCTCTGAGATATCTCAACTTTTGCGTGACCGACGTGTATGGTGTGCCTATTCGAGGATGCAGCGGGATCTAGTATCATTTATGCTTTGATATTCGTGTAAGACGTATTTGAACGGTTGAGATTTTCTAAGAAAACACTCAAATTTTCAGATATCTCGGAGGATGCGAATTCGTTTTATTCATGGTGCATATATATATTTAGTGACACGCTTTTATTTGTTTATCCGATCCATACCATATTCAATAAGACATACATGAATACAAAAAAAAAGAAATTCGTGAGCTTATTGGGTATGGAAAAAGCATGAAAATGCTTCTATTCAACCCGTTTCATACCCGTTGACACTCCTAATATGAATGACAAGCCCCTACTAGGATACAGGGGAATTGCCACAGTAAATCAGAGTCATTTATTAAGAGTTGAAATTTTATGGAGATCTGGGACCAGAACAGGCTGTCTCATTTATGTAATAGTCTTATTTTTTTAATTTGTGATCAACCGACTATTGTGGTGATTATTGCACCGAGATCGAAAATATATTATAATTTTAGGATGGCGTGCTTGACCTGACTTCCATTTAATTTTTTTATTCTCATCTTTCTGTGACAATTACTGTGTACGACTCTGTGTGGTTCAAATTGTGTAAGGGAAGATATTTCTGAAAAAATTAGTTAATGGTATCCGATACATATTGTTCAACATTTGTGGAACCACAGTGAAAGTGTTGAACGGATCGGATAATATCCGAACGTATTTGGATCTGTATTCTAAAATTAGATACGGATATCTGATATCTGAATATCCGTGCGAATACGGATATAGATATAGTTTTGAATTTTAATATACATATCCGAATAGTTAATATATACCATATAGTTTTAATATATATTATGAAAATATTTATGTATATATCTACAGATATCCGATTCATATGTGTACGTATCCGTCTAATATCCGATCTATATCCGTATCCGAAAAATAAAAGCGGATATGGATATGGTTTGGCCCAGTGCTGTAAAAAATGTCCGTTTAGGCCGATTAGTCGTTGGCGGTGACCAAACTGTCATGAATTTTTCTGACTAATCGGCCAATTATTTTCAATTATGGCCAATTATTTCTGATTATTCCTGATTAATCGCTTGACGGTACCCTCTCCATCCGACGACCACATACCGTTATTTACAACACTGGTTTTACCACTATCTGATCCGTTTGCACCCCCAAATATAGCTCGTTATTGAATAAAACTTTGAAGAGTGATACTTCTTTTAAATATGGTGACCGTTAGCTCTTGTTATCAATCTTTCTTTATGTTTCTTGCTGCGTCTTTTTTCTCCTTATTTTTCTAGAATTTAAGTCATTTTATTTGAATCTCTAAATTTCATTTTAATTCTCCTAGCTAAGCTCACTCTTTCGTTCTTTCTCGTTCACATTACATGCTTCATCAACTAGTAGCAAAATCTTAGATTTGTAGTAAAAAAATCATGTTGGTTTTTAAGGAGCAAGATCCTATACATAGAGAAAATTATAATTATATATATCTATCTTCATCGAATCAATGATTTTGTCGGATTAAGGTGTGATATATATATATAGAACCTCCCTCCTAAGCACTAATTTTTTATTTTTTTTAGAAACAACCCGTAGGCTTCCTAATGTTTGGATGGGAATAGGGTTTTGAAAACGAACCAGTCCGGTTCAGACCCGGCCGGGCCACAGTTCCAACCGTCCACGGTCCATACGGGTTGGGCGGGTTTCACGGTTCGGATCCGGCGGTCCGAATAATTGGGAGTCAGCCGAAACCCGTGCTTGGACCATGGTCCAAATTAGGGCTGTAAATGAGCCGAGTCAACTCGAGTTGGGATGGTAAAACGAGCTGTAGAGCCAACTCGAACTCAGCTCATTATCAACTCGAGTTGGCTCACAACTCGTTTATAACTCATTTAACCAGTTTAACAGGTGTTGATTTATTAAACGAGTCAGCCAACTCAGCTCAAACTCAGCTCATTTATTAAACGAGTCAGCCAACTCGAGTTGTAAATGAGCGAGTTAAAGCGAGCTGTAAATGAGCGAGTTACGAGTTCGAGCAATTTTGTCCAGCCCTAGTCCAAATTGACGCGGTCCGGCGGTTTTTTTTTTTGGATGAGGGTGGGTCTGGGTCTGGGCCTGGGCCTGGATGAGGGCGGGTTGGGCGAGTCCGGTCCGGTCCTACTCGGGGCGATTCGAGTTTGATCCGGTCCGGTCCGGGACGGGTCCACGGGCCTACACGGTCCGGTCCTACACGGGTTTGGAAAAAAAAATCAAATCAAACCTGTGCCAGGACCGTCCCTAGCCTTGGTCCGGTCCGGTCCGGATCAGAACCCCGGATTGTCCGGTCCGGTCCTGGACCGGCCGGTCCATTTGAATACACTAGATGGGAAGTGGAGTTAGCTAGATTAGTGAGCTAACTCAGAATTTGAGAATAGTTCTAACTCAACAAATTGTAGGAATAGAAAACAGTGAATTAATCCGAACTAATTCTATTGTTCGGAACATCTAACTTTTCATTCAAATGTAGAATAGCAAAACAATTTTTTCACTAACTCAACTTTTTCGATATTTTATCTTTCATTCATCACCCAAACATGAGGCTACAAGATTTACTCTTAGTTGAAAGTCACACAAAAATAAATAAAATTGTGCACTTTATTTTTGTAGTTAGTATAACAACATGTCAGAGGAAAATGTGTGCAACAAAGGAGTAAAAGGAGAAAAAAAATAATACTTATCCTAGATTTTTGATATATTTTTAAGAGAAAATTTCCAATGTGTCCATGTAAATTTTTGAAATAGCCAATATCTCCATTAAAATACCATAATATCTAATATCCCCATATAAATTTGATATTCTTTCTTCTATCCTCTTTTAATTTCTTAACATTTTATTTAATTATTTTTAAAATTCAATTGACCAATATACCTTCTGATTATAATTGGAGGTGTCCATTATTTCTAAATTTCGTTTCCTCCTTCCTACTGATGTGTGCCGTGAAGTATAGGGAGGAGATGAAATTTAATAATAATGGACACCTCCAATTAAATCAAAGGGTATATTGGTCAATTGATTTTTTTAAAAATAATTAAATAAAATGTTAAGTAATTAAAAGAGGATAGAAGAAAGAATGTCAAATTTGTATGCGATATGAGATATTATAGTATTTTGATGGAAAAATTGGCTACTTTAAAAATTTACATGAGTACACTGGAAATTTTCTCTATTTTTAAGAACAAATATATATATATATAGAGAGAGAGAGAGAGAGAGAGTGACTAAGACGCAAACGTTTGCACCAAGGTCTTGGTGCAAACGAATGGTTTTGGATTTTCAAAGTCCAAATGGTCGATCCAAACCATTAGATATTTAATCTATATTAAAATCTACTTGGAGACCAAATTTTACATTTTTTGAAAACTTTTTACTATTTATTAAGCCACTTTGAAAATTGCTGATCACATGGTCCAGAATTTGGTTGCACTGTTTTTACTGTTCACCCGGATCAACAATTTTCAAAGTGGCTTAATAAATAGTAAAAAAAATTCAAAAAATGTAAAATTTGGTCTCCAAGCACATTTTAATATAGATTAAATATCTAACGGTTTGGATCGACCGTTTGGACTTTGAAAATCGGAAAACCGAATCGTTTGCACCAAGGCCTTGGTGCAAACGTTTGCGTCTTAGTCACTCTCTATATATATATATATTTTTATTTTGAGTTAATATAAAACATAAAGTGATCATAATAGGAGAGCAAAAAAAAATGGGTTCTCCCTTTTATGTTTTTCAGTGTCTTTTTCTTTTTTAATTTATTTTGTCTACTTTTTTTTCTAAATAAGAAATTTATTAACTCGCTACACAAAGAAAAACATCATGTATCTGTTCGGCAAGGGTCTCCTTAAGCCTCTTTAAGACTAAAGGAGCTTCTTTTAGTTTCCTTAGTCACTTAATCCTACTGAACACCAGTTCCTTAACGCGGATTAAAACAACCTCATTTAGCCTCCTATGCCCGGATCTTAATCCCCTGCCCCTTTCTTAAGGCACCTCCTCCTTTAGCTATCTGAACAACCCCTCCTTAGTGTGAATTAATATTTAATCTCTCATGTGTTGCCGAACAGCCCACAACTTTTTAAAAGTGATACTTAGATCTCACACTCTACTAACCTCTTAGCAACCATACACATTTTTTAATGAAAGAACCTCCCACATTTTTTAATTCCTAACCCACATGATAAGATATCATTTCAAACTAGAGAATACGTGGTGCATATATATGACAGGGCGATCCTGTCTAGTCTAAAATTATTGATATGACTTTCTGTAATAATTAAATAATGTTCATTGATTGCACATCATGTACGTGGTGCTTGATTTGAATTCAGATCTCAAAACTTAATTTGTTATTATGTTGTTGTGTTTATCAAGTCAATAAGCTTGGCTAATTTCATTGGATATATATATATGTTGAATCCATATACTTTATTTTTCTTGATAATTTTTTTTTGTTGGGTAGGAGACAAGTACATATAATAGTATAAAATAGTTTTATTGATATGACTTTTTATACAAAATTTTTTTTTTTGTTGCAAATTTTTTGCTTTTGTGTAGGAGACAAGGACACATATATAATAATAATAATAATAGTTTTTATAAGTTTTTTCATTGAATGTTTCATTAAATCAAACATAATTAAGTATCAAATTTCAAATAGTCAAACGAAATTAATAAACTCAAAACTTATCAAATATTTGAAGACATAATAATTAAGTAAATGAGTAATATGTGCACATATTACTTTGCTTAGTTACCCAAGTAAAACGGGATCAGAGGCGGTCTGATGGACATTGGATCAATTTTGCTCTAATTTATAATCAGAGTTGTTCGATTCACTTCAAAATTTGTACGAACAATTTGTATTAAAATACAAATTCAACTTGATATATAATCGAAGTTGTTCGATTACTTCAAGATCCTGTGAATCTAAATAAACCACACGAGCTTTGAAACGGATCTAACGGTTCCAACTGCTCATGAGATTGAATTTAGTTCGATGTTCATGCCCCCTTTCTCGGAATGAATTCTGCTGTTATTCCAAAAGAAAAGCAGGGTTATACTTTTCCGATCCCAATCATTCAAAATTTTCCATTCGTATATCTCGATAAAAAAACTTTTTTCATGCACAAATCTCAATGAATTTGATGATTGGGATCGGAAAAGCAGGACCCTGCTTTTCCATTGGAATAACAACATAGTCGTATCCCCCTTTCTCAAGTAAAGCACCTTACAAATTAAAATATAATAGAAACAATTTGAGGGTCATATGTGTAAGAAAACCTCTTGGATCTCATTACATGGTGCTCCTTAGAGAAAAAAAAAGGGTTAGGTGAAGTGAAATGGTCTTTTTTAAATTAAGCAAAAAAAAGATGTAGGCCCGTCGGCAATGGGAAACTATTAAGAGTTTTTAATAAGAGCTCAAAGTGCTCATTACCTTGTTAATTACTTTTGATTAGATACTGTGAATGCATCACTGACAGGTGGGCCATAGGTAGGATAAAAAAATACATAAGATGACAACTTTTCTTTTAACGATTCCCAAAATGGTATAAAGATGTATTATTATATATTTGCGTGAGATGTGTAGCTTGACTTGAGGGCAAGAGGTGAATAAAAATAATAATAATATAAACACAAAGATAATATTTAATTTTTTAAAGGATGGAATCAGGAATCCTACACGGCTCCCCCACTTGTTTTGTACTTTCTTAATTTTAATATTATGTATTTTGGGGTTATTTGAATTTAGTCAATTGTCAATTATTTAAGCATCATTATTTTTGGTAATAGGCTACCACCAAGCCACTTGCACATTGTAATTTGTAAACTTTTTATGAAATATTAAATTTTAATAGCCTATTTTATTAATGAGGATGGTTCAAATGTACCATAATTTTTGTGCTCCAATATGTTTCACATTCTTTATCTCCATTTTTAAAGTCTGAACAGTCGATCCGAACTGCTCAACATGATCTTCATAATAAAATATGCCTGGAGACCAAATTTTATATTTTTTTTAGATAGGTACAAAATCACCCTTTTAAGGAGATTCTGGACCATCCGATAAAGTCATATTGTACCTATGTAAAAAAATAGTAAAAAAATTCTAAAAAATATAAAATTTGGTCTTCAAGCATATTTTATTATGAAGATCATGTTGAGTGGTTCGGATCGACTGTTCGGACTTTGAAAATGGAGATAAAAAATGTGAAACATATTAGAGCACAAAAATTATGGTGCATTTGAACCCTCCTCTTTATTAATTTGAACGGTGCATAATTATTAATTAACAAGCGACCAAGAAAGTAAATATTAACTTTTTGATTTTAACAGCGCACTTTTGACTTGTGCAGCGTCGACATCAGAGAAAAACATTATTTGGATCATATTGTCTTTACTTTAAAAGAAGTTAATAAGACATTTATTTTGAATCTTTCAAATTAAAAATTTAGAAATATGCTTGATGAATTTTCTCACAAAATCTGTGACTTTTCTGGTGCAGACTCCCCTTAATGGGTTTATAGGTGAAGCATAGTGTTCAGATAAGAGCAGGTACAAAAATAGCGAATCAGATTTAAATAGTTAATTAAATTAAAAATTCATTAGCTAATTGATAATTTCTAATATAATACTCTAACTTCTAATTCTAATGCTTTAATTTCTAGTATTAATTATCAATCACAATCCGAATTCAAAATTCAAGTAAGTTATTCTAGTTTTACCTATAAATTTAATTCTAATTATAAATCAGAATTCCATAGAAGTCAAATAAAATTCCAAATGAGACAAAGTTGGTCTGGATCTATAGAGCTCAATAAAAATTCAAAATCCATGAAGGAAGCAATTCATATATATATAGTAACTAATATCAAAACGTTTGCACCAAAGCCCTCGTGCAACCAAGTCGTTTTCGGATTTTCAAAGTCCAAACAATCGATCTAAACCATTAGATGTGATCTCTATATTAAAATCTGTTTGGAGACTAAATTTTACATTTTTTTGAATTTTTTTACTATTTATTAAGCCACTTTGAAAATTGCTGATCACATGGTCCAGAATTTGGTTGCACTGTTTTTACTGTTCACCCGGATCAACAATTTTCAATGTGGCTTAATAAATAGTAAAAAAATTCCAAAAAAAAATGTAAAATTTGGTTTGCAAGTAGATTTTAATATAGATTGAACATCTAATGGTTTGGATCAACTATTTGGACATTGAAAATCCGAAAACGACTTGGTTGCACAAGGGCCTTGGTGCAAACGTTTTGATATTAGCCTCTCTCTCTCTCTCCTATATATATATATGAGTCCGGCTAAATTGCTTCCGGAAGCATTTCGACTGAAGTGCTTACGGATCAAATTTAGCCGTTTCATGTTCAAAATGTCGAACTAAATAACTCAATAAATTGGTTATATAATAAATATGTAGAATACCGATTTTTACTATTTTTGAAAAATTTTAACTATTTTTTATAATTTTTGAAAGATTGACTTTTTTTACCTAAAAATAAAGGAATTTTTAAGCCAAAAGAGACCATATTTCAAAAATTATAAAAATAGTTAAAAATTTCCAAAAATAATAAAAATCGGTATTCTACGTGTTTATTATATAACCAATTTATTGAGCTACTTAGATCAACATTTCGAACATAAAATATTAAAATTTGACCCCGTAAGCACTTCCACCGAAGTGCTTACGGGGTCAAATTTTAATATTTTATGTTCGAAATGTTGATCTAAGTAGCTCAATAAATTGGTTATATAATAAATAGCTCAAAAAATTCCAAAAAATCGTTGTTTTCAATGATCCATAAATTTTTCACTGTTTATTAAAATCAGCGATTTTAAAACTGTCTTAATAATTAGTAAAAAAAGTTCCAAAAAATTTTAAATTTGGTCTCCAAACACATATTAATATAGAGATCACATCTAACGGTTTGGATCGACCTTTTAGACTTTAAAAATCAGAAAATCAATTTGTTGCACCACAGCTCGGGAACAAACATTTTGATATTAGCCTACCTCTCTATATACACACACACACGAGGGATGAGGTTATTTAAAATTAAATCAGTTGAAAATTTCGAACATATTGGAATTTGCGAACATTTTAATAAAGAACGGATTGTTTTGAATTCTGATCACTTTGTTTATAAATTATAATGAATGATTCCGATTTAACCTCAACCTCATATGGGAGGCACTAGCACTCGCCGGGGATGTAGCCATGCACTCGCCCATAACATTTTCCAAGAACATGGTGCATGTACATATCATGAACCGACACTAAGTCAAACAATAAGACAAAATTTCTCAGCTACTTTGCACAAAAAAAAAAACGAATAAAAAAAAAATTTAAAGCATTGTTGCATGCTAGTCACATTAATTTCATTTGGTTTTATAAAATTTCTCCAACTATTACACTTTTAATTTTTTGTATTTTTAAAATATTTTAATAGACTTTTAAGTTTGCTAATAATATAAATTAATGTGATGTGATGTGATATAATATAAAATAAAATAAGGCGGCCATGATTTCTTATTGGATCAATCTTCTATAATTTTAATAAATGCACCAATCAATTTTGTTGTTGTCATTAGATGACACAATAGATAACAAATGACTAATTCTATCTTAAACAAATATTAACTTTGAATTGGTAAAAATAAAAAAAAATAAAAAAAATATTAATATCAAAAGTCCAGCAATGGTATTTTACTATGTATCCAAAAAGTTCATTGCTATATTAGGAAGCCAATGTTAATTTCAACTTCCCTTATTAATAATAATATCTCTTATGCACATTTTCTGTTCAATCCTCCAATTCTCAAAAATCAAATCACATATTTGATTTTTTTTTTTGATATCTTTCTAATGGCCTACCTTTAATTCTACCTACAATTAGTAAAAAGTTTCATAAAATTAGATATAAGATCCATCCATAAAAAAAATTCATTGACATTTCTAATTTGTAGTAATTCTACCTTTAATTATAAAGTTAAGTTAAGGTTAGATGAGATCACTAAGACTTCTTTAACAATATCCAACAAACTAAGTTATTTGTCTAAATTAATAATTTAATATATTCTTTCCGTTATATAAATAATATAGGTGACCATATATATCTTAATTAATAATAAAACCTGTACTAGTAATAACAAACATTAACAATGATTATAATAGAGATAATTATGAAGTTGTATTTATCTCTATTCTCTAGGTTATTTATTTTGTTGTTAGGTTAGATGTGGTCACCAAGTTTTTTCTTACAGTAACCAATAAATTAAGTTATTTATCTGAATTGATAATTTAATATTTTATTTCGATTTTATAAATAAATACATGCAACATGATACATTTTAAATAATAAATGATACTGTACTTGTAATAATAGACATTGACTATTATTCATTACTATCATTTATCTGAATTGATAATTTAATATATTTATTTCCTTTATATATAAAAAAAGCATGTGACATGAGATATCTTAAATAATAATTAAACTGGACTATTAATAACAGACATGTGTAAATCTTAATAGTAGGGGTGTTCATATGTTCGGTTCGGTTAAAAACGAAATAAAATGAGCAAACCAAACTTTCATTTGGTTTTCAAAATACAACCAAACTGACCGAAATAAGAAGATTAATCATAAAAATAAATATCTTTTTGTTAATTTTTGAATTTTTTGTTAAGATAAATTAAATTTTTTTGTTTGGTTCGGTCTAACCAGTTTTAAACCGAACCAAGCAATATACATTAGGTCGTAATTTTTGAATTTTTTTAAATGTTTGGTTCAAATAGGGGTGCGGTTTAAAAATTACGGCCGGTTCGATCTAACTGGTTTTAAAAATTTCTAAACTGACCCGAACCAAACTATTAAGCTAATTTAACAAATAAACCAAACCAGTCCATTGAACCATTTAATCCGAACCGAGAGCTCTCTCGGTTCGGTTTAAAACCGATTAAACCAGACCCGATGAACACCCCATGTAAATAACAATATGGAATTCATCAAATAAGTACAACCTTCGTCAACCTTCATTAAAAAAATAAACCGAACCAATTCATTTAACCGAAAAAATGAACTCTTTAAACCAAACTCTCTCGGTTCGATTTAAAACCAATTAAACCTGACCTGATAAACACCCCTACTTAACAGTTTCTTAGAAAATAAACTTGCCTAGTACACCATGATAACAACATGAACTTCATCACGAAAACTAATCTTTCAGGGGCGAATACATAAAAGTACCTAAGTACAAAATTACTTAATAAACACAATTTGTAAGGACTAAATCACAAAATCAGGTTTAATGAGTAAAAAAAT
Source organism: Carex kokanica (assembly GCA_025461125.1). Lineage (NCBI taxonomy): Eukaryota > Viridiplantae > Streptophyta > Magnoliopsida > Poales > Cyperaceae > Carex > Carex kokanica. The sequence continues at coordinate 920,280 of JAJGRX010001496.1, forward strand.
GTGTATTCCCGCTTGACATCTCTAACTCTTAACATCAACCTCTCTAAAATCACATTCTCTCAGTTTCTCACCTCACCACTCTCAACATTTTCTCTCCATTTTCCCATTTCGCCCCTGGAATTCAAATAATTTCAATCCCATGGTGTCGCCGGCTCAGTCGCCAGGAACCGACCTCGAACCGGCGATCAAGGAAATGACACGTGGCTTCGATCTAACGGTCCAACTCCACTGTATACTCCTTAACTCAAAATCGGAGACTAGATCTATGATGTTAGATCTAGTAAACGAGATATTACGAGCATTCAAGGCTTCTATTGATGCTCTCAAGCCTCAAAATCAGAATAGGAGCACTAATGGTGGTGGTAGAGTTGATCAAGTGAAGGAAACACCACCAAAACCTAGTAAAAATGTCGTTGTTTCTCCTTCTGACAACAATGGCGAAGATGGCGGCGGTGAGAATAGTAGAAAGTAAGCTTCTTGTGTTGTATTTTTGCTAATTGGGTTAACTTTTTTGTGAAATTTATTGTAAGCTCCCTTTTGATCCTCTGAATTTGAAAAAATAGTGTTCTTTATTGTAATTTTGCTAATTGGGTCAACTTTTTTTTTTTTTTTTGTGAAATTTATTGTAAGCTCCCTTTTTTATCCTTCGAAGTTTATAAAAAAACCAGTATGGTTAATAAAAAATTAGTATGGTTGAAAAAAAATTAGTTGAAAGTAAGTTTCTTGTATTGTAATTTTGCTTATTGGGTCAACTTTTTTTGTTAAATTTATTGTAAGCTCCCTTTTTGATACTTTGAAGTTTAAAAAAAAATTAGTATGGTTGATAAAAAATTAGTATGGTTGAAAAAAAATTAGTATTGTTGAAAAAAAAACTAGTATGGTTGAAAAAAAAAATTAGTATGGCTGAAAAAAAATAGTATTGTGGAAAAAAAATAGTATGGTTGAAAGAAAAAATTAGTATGGTTGAAAAAAAAATTAGTAAGTTTCTTGTATTGTATTTTACTGATTGTGTTAATTTTTTTTTTTTTTTGCGAAATTTGTTTTAAGCTCCTTTTTTATCCTCGATTCGACTGAGTTAATTTTTTTTTTTTTGAGAATCAATAAGGGTCTAGTCCTCATTTTTTCATTAACCATAATTGATAACAGTTTTTTTAGTTTCTGAGTAGAAACCCATTGTACAGAAAAGTAAGAAATGAAAGGAAAATAACAGAAAATAACAGAATAGTAATATTGTCTGAAACATAGCAAGTAAAAAATCTCTATCTTTTGGCTTCACTTCTCACTCCACATTGTTCTCCTCTGCCAGCTGGCACGCACCACTCCTCCACTGTGTAATTACTTCTTGGATATTATCCTGTCCCGGTACTCGTACCAGTACATCTTGTAGCGTCCCACTATAGACTGGTTTGCTTATCGGGCATTCCGTGAATAAATGTCTCACCGTCTTGTCACTTCTTCTACACATATAGCACATTCTGACAATATGAAAACCTCTAATCCTCAGATTATCTGCCGTCAACACTCTATTATGTAACAACAACCATCCAAACACGCGCATTCTTGGTGGAACCCGGATCTAAACATAGATGGTATACCAGTTGTAGCAGCTGTCGGTTTGCCTCATCTGACAATACCGATCTAAACATAGATGGTATACTCTGACTTTGCATGAAATCCTGCAGAGTTGTTTCCTTTTGAGTAGTAAACGAATACAAGGTTTTAAATTTGTATTTTATGATGCCAATGCCCCAATCTTGCTTCCACAGTTTGATGGTATCACCTTTGCCAACTATTCTGAGAATGAAAAAGTCACAGAATAACTGCACCATCTTAAGGTTTTTTTTTTTGTAGAAAGCTGAGTTGCAGAATCCCTCCTGTTGTTCTCCATATAACATTTGAAATAGTGACTTCCATAATTTTTTCTCCTTACTCTGCCATTGCCAGTACCACTTGGCCAACAATGCTTGGTTGAAACTCTTTAGATTTTTTATACCCATTCCTCCCAATTTTTTCGGTCTACATACCAGTTCCCAGTTTGCCAAATGCATTTTTCTTTGTGTCTGATCCGCACCTCGCCACAGAAAGTTCCTTTGCGCCCTATCTATTTCATTTAGTACCCAAATTGGCAAACTAAAAACCGTCATGAAGTATATTGGCATGGAGGTTAACACCGAATTGATTAATACTATTCTCCCCGCACTTGACAGCAATTTTGCCTTCCATCCTGATAGTCTTCTTTTGATGTTCTCAATTAATGGCATAAAGGCTGTTTTGGGTAGTTTGGTATCTGATAGAGGTAACCCGAGATATGTGAATGGGAATCTGTTTTCCTTGCATCTCAAAATCCTTGCCAATTCTCTTGAATCCTCTTGATTAGTGGCCGTGGCCATTATCTCAGATTTCTCAAGATTAACCCTTAGACCGGATTTGATTCCAAAAGTAAGTAAGATGATCTTTAGTATCTGAACCTGTTGCTTCTCTGGTTTAATGAAAAAAAGGGCGTCGTCTGTGTAAAGCAGTGATGGATTCATCCCATGAATTGGCATTCTGAGAGCCCCCATGCTTGTTAGTCTGTCTAGCCACCTCGGGATGTAGTCCATAGCAATGATGAATAGGAATGGTGACATTGGATCACCCTGTCGTACACCTCTTTTAAGCACTATTTTTTTTCCCAATAGACTGTTAATGATGATTTGTGACGAGTCAGGTAACACTAATATTTTGATCCATAAAACCCACTGTTGCGGAAAGCCTATATGTCTTGTAACCTCTAGCAGAAATTCCCAACTAAGCGTGTCAAACGCTTTGTGTATATCTGCTTTAAAGATTGCTAATGGTGTGTTACTTCCCTTTGCAATTTTTGGCTCAGCATGAGAGGGTTTGTAGCTGTAGGCAGCTGTTGCCATTCTTGCTCAATCATTTGTTTGAAATCTGGAATTCTTAACCAAAACTTTTCAAATCTGAAAATTTTTGATCTCTTGAAATTTGTCAGCGCCACATATCTTACTTGCAAGGTTTGCATAGGAGTGCATTTTTTTTTCAATATATTATTTGCTGTATGTGTAAAATTAAGTCTCTCTGTTTCACATCAAATAGTTGTTTGTCCACAAATGTTGCTTATTTTACAAACAGAAGCAGCAATATTATATATTTTTCGTAATATTTTGGTGGCAGAGAAGACGATATTTCTAAAAGTTATTAACTTGTTGTAGTTGTATTTATTCTTTGGAAAGGAGGAAAGGAAAAGATGATTCATGGAAAATAGAGACATCAACCCCTCATCATGATGGCTATCAGTGGCGCAAATATGGTGAAAAGAAAATTCGAGGAACCGTATTTCCTAGGTTCAATTTTGTACTATTATTCAATAATTTCTACATTTGATTCTCTCTTTATTCAATTTGTCAATTTTACTATATAAAACAAACACTCAGTTGTGCCATCTTGTAATACACACAAAAAGGGGATAAATTAGAAAAATACTCAGTTCTTGTACCAGTGCTACCAGAACTACTTGCAAAAGTCTAGGACAGTGCATTTATTATAATATTGGTTTTTTGGTTTCTGTATAGTCTGTATGAAAATGCATGTTAATGTCTTACTGCTTACTAGTTATGATAATACCCTTTTATACTACTGTTGCATTTAATAGAACTCTAGCAATTGAACCTATACTATTCCATTAGCAAAGACTGTAAAAGTTCACATTTATTACAACCCTTTTACCAACTTTTCATGCTTATTGTATGAAATCTAAACCGGTTAGCACGAATCTTAAAGCAATTCATTTTATATTAATACAGATACTTTTTGGCTTGTTTTGACATCAACTGAAAAAGTTGAGATAACTCTCTGAGTATACAGATCCATTGCAAACTACCTTTTACTAAATTTTCATGCTTATTGAACAAAATCTGAACCGTTCAGCACGAATTTTAAAGCAACCCATTTTATATTAATACTGCCCCGTGCATCTAAATAAGCACAGAAAATACTTTTTGGCCCCGTGCATCTAAAACAACCCTTTCACTAACTTTTCATGCGTATTTTACAATGTTACCATCCTTGATTAGGTGTTATTACCGGTGCACTTATTTGCATGATCAGAACTGTCAGGCAACAAAGCAAGTGCAACAACTGAACAGCAAGGACCCGCCTCTGTTTGATGTGACTTACAACAGGAAGCACACGTGTAGCAATGCCTCCAGTTTGAATAAAACAGGAGAGGGTGGTGCTCCTCCGAGCAAGGTCGGGTTTTCTACTTGTATTAATTTCGGTGCTGCTGACATGGACGATGACGATGATGAGGTCACTATTGTTTCTTCCTCCAGTAACAACTCCAGAGGTCTCTCTCTCTCTCTTGCCCCCTATTTTTAAGTAAAGATTTTAACAGAGTAGGTTTGACTTCATGCAGTGCACGGACTATAGAATCAAAACAGCACTAAATATGGTTCGTGCGCTGTATGAAGCCAAAATTGCTCTGTTAAAATATTTACCTCTATTTTTTATTGAAAGGAGTCTCTCTCTCTCTCTCTCTCTCTTTAAAAACTTGGTAAAAGCTACCAAGCACTCTCTCTCTATCTCTATCTCTATCTCTATCTATGTTGCTGCTGCTTACTATTTTGGTGTATTTATAGAGATGGATCCAGCTGTGTTGAGGCAACTGAATCATGATGCAACAAAGAGGCAAAGAACAAACCCAATTGTAGGGACCACTCAACAGCTGGTCCGGCCGAATATACCTGCTGTAGGGCCCAGTCCCAGCCCATCAGGAGTTACTACAGTGAGATCAGCATCACCACCCGTACAGCCTGTCCCCACTGTCAGAGAAGATACCAGTGAGTCTAATCCTCTAGATAAGTTCATTTCAAAATATTAAAAAAGGAAGAGTGAGGCTATGGTACTATGCATGGCACAGATGGGTCCATACTATGGATCAATATCTTTGTTTGCAAAGTCCAAACAGTTGATCTGAACCGTTCAACATGAACTCCGTATGAAAATGTACTTGCAGACTAAATTTTATGTTTTTCAGAATTTTTTTACTATTTTTTAGATAGGTAGAAAATCACTTGATCGTAAGTGATTTTCTACCTATCTAAAAAAGTAAAAAAAATCTGAAAAATGTATAAATTTGATCTACAAGTAAATTTTCATATGGAGATCATGTTGAACGGTTCAGATCAATTGTTCAGACTTTAAAATGAAGATAGAGTAATTTTGCTGAAGAAAATTTAATACTATTTAGTATATGAGCAATAAATAACTTCGCTGTTTTGATATATTTAGACATGGAATCGGCATTACTGAGGCATCTAAATCAAGAGGCAACTGAGATGCTTAGAAGAACCAGTTCAGTAATGGCGCCAACTCCACTGTCAGTAGCAGGACCCACACTGCTGTCATCTGTGGGGCCCACTGCATATTCAACATCAACCCCAACACCTGTGGGGCCAAGCTCGTCAGTGAGAGCCACTGTCAGGTTGCAAGTGCCACCTGTCCGCTCCTTCACTACTAACAGAGAGCATATGGGTAAGTTAAATTTTTGATTTTGATGATCATTAGATTGTTTGTTACAAATGTTAAATAAACTTATTGTCAGTATAATTTATTTTATCTGTAAATGATACCGCTGCGTAGCACAAATTGATTGGTGTTTGTGTAAGTGGGTTGCCTACAAGTTGGATAAAACAAAATAAAAATAAAAATGAAAGAAAAAGAAAAATAATTTTTTGTTTTGTTTATTACAGCCTTGGATCCATCTCTGATGAGGCACATGTCTCAAGAAGCTATAAAGAGAATGAGAACCGGGTCAAATTTCGGGGTAATTCCACCGGCGGTTGTGGGGCCCGCGCCTAGACCTCGTCATAGCACATCTTTCCCTCCATTTCTATTCTCTAACCCTAGATTTGATAGGAGCATGTCTCAAAATGGAAGTAGCATAGAGAGCTTGTTTACTCTGCCGTCTGAGAATCCGAATGGGAGTAGAGTAATGAGGAGTTTGTCAGATAATAGAATTCAAATGGAGAGTTCATCTCGTGGGTCCCTAACTCAGAGGTCACCTAATTCAAATGAAATGGAGGGCGTGTATACTCTGTCATCAATGGATATGTTACCTGTTACAAACATGGCAAGACCTAATTCTTCAAACCCTAATTCTAGTAGGTCAGATAAAACCCCCCCAACTGATATAAACTCGGCAAACCCTAATTCTCCAAACCCTAATTCTTCAAACCATTACACGAGTAGATTTAGGAGTTTGTTGCGGAGTCGATCTCAAATGGAGGGTGCATTGAATATGCCACCAATGGATCAGAGACTATTTCTCGAGACCGCTTTGGCAAATGCTTCTTATGCAAATGCAAATGCAAATGCTTCTAATGCAATTGCAAATGCAAATGCTTCTAATGCAATTGCAAATGCAAATGCTTCTAATGCAATTGCAAATGCAAATGCTTCTAATGCAATTGCAAATGCAAATGCTTCTAATGCAAATGCAAATGCAAAGGCCAATGAAATTGATAATAATAAAAATGAAGCAATGCCGAGTGTTTCATCAATGGAGAAATCAACTGACGTATGCACGGTAAATCCCGATACTAATGAAAATGAGGAAAATAGGACCTTATTGAAAAATCAGAGTCATAAAGAGAACCCTAATTCAAATGAAAATGAAATGGAGGCTGTTCTTAGTTTGTCATCAAATAGGTCATCAGATAAGAACCCTAATTCAATCGGTATTGAATTAAGCTTGTCGTCAGTTGAAAGGTCCCACACTGCAAAGGGAGTAGTAAATAAGAGTTTGCCGCAAAGTTGTGGCGAAATGGAGGGAGTCTTGAGTCTATCTTCAATGGAGAGATCAGCTAATGCTTCTAATGCAACAAAACCTGATTCATGTAGTGATATGGCCAGCATTTTGACTCTCGCATCAGTTGAGGATTCAACCCATAGGAACTCAGAAAACCCTAACACAATTAGAGGAGAAAAAAGTTTAGCAACAGAGAAGAATTCGCATGAAATGAACTTGATTGAAAATCACGGCCAAATGGAGGGTGCTTCAAATCAGGGCCAAAGGGAGAGGTCGTTTGAGTCAAACTTGAGGGAACCTAACCCAAGTCAAATGGAAAGCACAAGTGTGTCATCAATGAAGAGGTTGCCTAATGCAAATTCTCTGAGACACCGTCAAATCCTTTTGGTATATGTTTCCTCTTATAGTTTTCTAAAAGACATGACACTCTTTAAGTACTCCATGCAATTCATAATTGTTCCCATTTTTTTTTTTTGTAATAGTGGGAATAACCCACCAATTTCTGATTAGAAAATCAGAAAATGTTTTGGTACCAAAACTCTGGTACCAGTTACAAAATAGTAAAACAACACAAGTCAAAATTGTTAGGATGCCCTTGTCATTTTCACTTCAGTTAGTGTGTTATCTTTTTTTATTTCTTTTCTTCTTCTTGTTTCTTTTTTTTTACTGAAAGGTGTGATTCCATCCTTCTTTCCCTTTGTTATTTTGTTTTAGTACCATTGTTATCAACTCTTAATAAACAGGCTTATTTTTTTACAAAATTACCTTCATACCCTTGTAGGTTACATCTGCAAATTCTTAACTAACTATCTAATTGCAGGAACTCAATCTTCCTCCAAGATCTCCTATGCTTCCTACCGAGGAACCACCACCGCCACCACCCCTTTCACCACCGCCACCACCACCGCCACCACCTCTTTCACCACCCCCACCACCCCCACCACCACCCCCTTCAATGCCAGAACCGAGATCAAATGAAGAAATTGCACACTTGGAAGCAACTGTGGCCGAGTTAAGAAGCAAACTCGAGCATTCTAAAGTAGAGGCGGTATCAACCAAAGAAAAGGTGACAACTTTAGAAGCTCAAATGTTAGCAATAAAAAGCTCTACTGAAGCATGGCAAAAAATAATGGCCGAGGAGGCGAGTAAGCGGGTGGCAGAGGCTGTAAGTCGGTTTACCTCCACATTAAATGCAGGGCCCAGTGAAGCTTCTAGAAGGACCGAGATTCTTTTTCCCGGTGCCGAGGATGATGATGATGATGATGATTGTACGGTTGTTGAGGCACCCTCTTTGCTTAGTCAGCTAGAGAAGAATAAATAGTGGGGTCCATCTGTCAGTGATTTTGTCGAATTTTCTTCGTTCTAACTACCAAGTACTGGTACGGCATTACAGTATGGTGGAACAGGAAAGGAGGTTGGTAATGCTGTAAATATTTAGTTTTATATGCTAATTAGGTGATTCCTAGGTTACTCGTAAGATTCTTGTATAATTTTTTTTATTTGTTTTTTCATGTTGTAATGATAAACAATTCACCTTTAGGCACCTCATTTTGCAACACTGCTAACTTCAATAATAAAATTTAGAATATATGCTCATTATAACTTCATAATTTAGATGTTTTCCCATCAAAATTTTAAGATCATCTAAACTCATTTTTATTAATATCCATTTTTTTGAAGGAAGCTACTAATTCTATCCAAAGTTCTGTACCCAATGTTTAATTAAGTCAACTGTCATTTGACTAGCATTGATACTGTAAAAGAGCATATTGTATCTTATAAAACTCAACGCGGTTATTGTAAAATAAGCACATGAATTCTTGTAAGTCATGACTTTTAAAAAGTGGTCCTAGTGTTAGTTGCTATCGCCGTTTCACCGGGGCCACTTGGACAGCTGTCAACAAACAATCAACAATACTATAAAATACAATACTATATCCTATAAAACTTAATACGGATACTGTAAAATAAGCATTCACAAGTAGCGACTTTTCAAAGTGGTCCCGAATTAGTTGCTAACTGTTTTGACCAAGACCACTTGAACAACTTGCAGAATTTTGACCGGAACCACTAGGACCACTTCTAGAAGCTCTTTGACGACTTTCCAACTAACTCAGGACCACTTTAAACACTGTAAAATAACTCTTTGAATACTGTAAAATTTTTTTTTTTTCAAAATTTTAATTTTTGATATATGCATCTAGATCCTGTAAAACAACAAAATGGATTCTGTAAAAAAAATGATGGATACTGTGAAACTATAAGATGGATACTATAAAACAACAATGTTAATACTGTAATTTTTTTTTTTTCAAAATTTAATTTTTTATATCTGCATCTATATCTTGTAAAATAACAAGATGGATATTGTAAAACAACAAGATGGATATTATAAAATAACATGATAGATACTATAAAATAATTATATGGATATTGTAAAACAACAAGGTTAATGCTGTAAAACAAAAGCATACACAAAATCATAAATGTCTTTCAACAAACATAACATTCATTACAAATTAAAACAAACACACTGTTCACCAAACATAATGTTTTTAACCAACATATTGTTCACCAAACACATATTACATCATTTATAAATAGAAAAATACATAAACATATTGTTTCATAGCTAGAATAAAAAAGTTGTTACTCTGATGCACATTATAAGGATGAGTCAAAAGTCTCATAATTAGAATAAGACATTATTTTGATATTGTTGTTGTAAGCAATACTCTAAATATATTATTTGACTAATTTGCAAAACATACAATATTTGAATATAACAATTCCTTTGAGTTAAGATGCTTTGCAGGTTTAAGACAATTGGAATTGCAATTTGGATCTGTTATCCTGAAGAAATCATCAAGTTTTATCAATATTTTAATTTGTATAATTCATAGAATTGGTAAAATAGATTTGATGTTGAAGTCAGGGAACAATCGTTACCAACGATTGTCTAATCGTTGTAACGATTAAAATAGCTGCACAGAAAATCAGAATGCGAGAAATAACACAATTCTTCCAGAGAGTAATCGTTACCAACGATTATATAATCGTTGTAACGATTATGAAAGTCTCGCAGAATTTTGAATTTGGCTGAAACCCTAATTGCATATTAGCACTAATCGTTACAACGATTAATCAATCATTGGTTACGATTATAGGCAGAATACTCTTTTGGAAGCTGCATCTATAAATAGAGCAATTAGGTTTTCTTCCAAATTAACTAGAGCCGCCCCCAGCTATTCAAAAAGCGATTTTTACTGTGCAATATTTCCTCCATTGTTGTGAGAGCTCAAACTTCAAAATTCCTTCACACAACTTCAAATCTACTTCACTAATCTTGCTAGATTAGATTAAAGTTAGTTGTTGTGATCATTTTCCTTGAGATTATAAACTTAGAGACTTCGTTCTCTACTCTAGTTGGCCGAGTGACTTCCCATTGGTTGTAAGGGCTCACCGGTTCACAAGTTGTAACCTTTCTCATTGGGTAATAGAAAGGCGCACCGAGAAGCGGTTGCGACGCCCCGGAGACGTAGGCCATTTTGCCGAACTCCGTTAACATCCCGAGTGTCAATTTCTCTAAACTCTTTTATTTACTTTATTTACAATTAATTTCAGTTTTTAAAGTAAATTAGTGGTGCTTTAGGGACAACAAAGTGGTATCAGAGCAAGTTACTCGAATTAAGACTCACTTAATTCTAGCTCTAGTGATCTAAAATGGCACCAAATAGATTTGTGAAAGAACCTCCAACCTTCGGTCTTACAACCAAAAACTTTAGTCATTGGAAAAGAATTATGATTAATTATTTAAATATCCTTGAAGTATGGGATATTATCGAAAAGGGGTATACACCTAAGTTTGAGGGAGAAGACAACAAAATCTAAACTCTTCAATCAAAAATTGAAAAGAAAGAAAATGACAATGCGGTTAATGCAATATTAAACGCAGTTAGTGAATCGGTTGCCTTGATCTTTGGTAACTCAACTAATGCCAAAGAAATGTGGAATGCCCTTATAAATCGGTATGAGGATAACACACAAATCAAAAGAACCAAAATAACCGGGTTAGAGACCAAATTTGAAACATTTAAGTTAGAAAATGGTGAAACCATAGAAGAAATGTATAATAGACTTATGCATATACAAAATGAATTTATCGAATTGGGAGAACCACTTTCTAACGATAAAATTGTAGGAAAGCTCTTAAGAGTTATGCTTAGGAGACCTAGATGGGAAGGATTGGTGAGTGCCCTAGAAGCAATTCAAGGAACACATGCATCATTCACTGCAGATGAATTGTACGCGCACTTTAGAAGTTTTGAAGAAAAATTAATACAATCCGGTGAACTGAAGCAAGAGTCTAAATCAAAAACTGTAGCTTTCCCGGCACAAAACCGTAACCACTCTAGCTCCTCAAACAACCGTATGCCAAATGACCAATTCATAAATAAAATAGACCATGAATCCTCCAAAGATGCCCTTCTCTTATCCAAAATGTTCCAAGGAATGCTTGATTTTGAAAGAAAGTATAACAAGGAACGTGAGGATGAGAACAAAAGAGTAGTGTGCTTTGCATGTCATAGAGAAGGGCACACCATTCAAACATGCTTCAAGCTATTTCCTCATTTGAAGAACAAGGATGGTGAAGGACAACACGACCGAAGGCCAAAACAAAAGTATGATGGATACAAAGGCAAGAAAAAGGCGAAAGCAATGCAAGCTATGTGGAGCATCGACTCCGGTGAAAGTGATGTAGATGAATCCGACACGGAGTCAGGAAATGAAGAAGAGATCAACCTCGCATTGGTAGCAAGTGTGGATGAAGGTCCGTCAATAATCGATGTGGACTCAATCATTGCTAACAAGAACATCACCGATGAGAGCACCATTGAATTTCTCAAAAATCTTGCAAAGTCAAGAAATAACAATGAGGTGGATGATACGAATGAAGCTTCAACAAGCTCCAATAATGAGGTACATTTTGATTTTGATTTTGAAGGTTGTGAGTCCGAAACTGAATTGATTGATAACCAAATAGAGACCAAAGAAACCGAAATTGATTTGAATACCAATTGGATAATTACCAATGAGACAAGCAGTTTCGTTAATGAGATATTAACATATCATAATGCCCCTAGGTTGCTTGATGAATCAAAAAGGTTATTGCACGAAAAGGAAGGTATTATCCAAAATTTAAACTCTAAACTTTTTGAATTTGAATCCAAAATAAAAGAATTAGAAATAGTAACACCCAATTCAAATTCATGTCAATCACACTTAGGAGAAATAGAAATGCTAAAAGTAAAAATTCAAACATTGGAGACCGAAAATAGGGCATTAAGATCTCCTAGTGAATTCTCAAATATCACTAGTATAGATCCTTATTACATGCATAATTTGACCAATGCAAAAGTTGATAAAACGGGCATTGGATACAAGAAGGGTCACTCCTCATTTGAATCAAATTATTCACAAAGCCCGAAAGAAAAAGGGGGACATACTCAAAATTTAAATGTAGAAAATCAACAAAAATATTTAAACAAATTTAAATTTGATAGTAAGGATTATTTAACTCACCAATTTTATACTAAAAAGGGCAAAACTCTTTTGAATAATGAGTCAAATAGAAAGCAAAATTGTCAAATCCCAAACCAAAAGTCTCAAAATCATGCATTTCAGTATAGATATTCCAACAAAAATTATAAAAATGAAAATAATTTTCAAAATAGTGGTAGGAACACATTCCATCCAAAATGGTCAAATAAAATTTATTTCAAAGGACCGAATGGATGGTTTTATAAACCCAAAGATAAAAATACTTTAGAAAATAGAACTCAAAGAAATGGTCCGATAAGAGATGTTCCCCAACATCAAAATAAATTTATCAACAAAAATTCATCATCAAGTGTTTCAAATCAGTTAGTCAAAAATAATAGGAATCAAATTCAAGAAGTGAAAGATAAGTTTAAAGCTACATTCACTCATGGTTCACATAATATCAAGCAATCGGTGACATTTTGTAACTACTGTTGTAAAATTGGTCACACCTCATTAGAATGTAGATTTAGGAAAGGAAACAACAATTCAAATGTTGTTTGGATTCCTAAAGCTAAACTAGCTTGAATTTGTATTTGAAATCTCCCCAAAATACTAAAATTGCTAAAAATATTAAAATTGGGGAGATTGAAACAAGGTATATGTTAATTGTTAATATATACTCTTGTAGGTGTGTTTGATTACTACTCATAAAGAAAATGCTTGGATCATTGATAGTGGATGCTCACACCATATGACCGGTGATAAATCTAATTTCAAATCTTTAGAACCATATGATGGTGGGTTGGTTACTTTTGGTAGTAATCAAAGAAAAAGTTCAATCATAGGATTAGGTTCGATTGGTAATCAAAACTTAACCATATCGAATGTCTACCTTGTTGATGGGTTGAACTATAACTTACTTAGTGTTAGTAAGTTGTGTGAAGCCGGTTATTATGTTAAATTTGACATTAATGCTTGTTTCTTAGTTAGAGCTTCGGATGATACTCTAGTATATACGGGTAAGAGAAAGAAAAATGTTTATTATCTATATCTTACTCATTTTGATTCCGGTGAAACATGCTTAAGTGCTATAACAACCGGATCTTGGTTATGGCATCGTAGATTAGGCCATATTTCAATTGATTCAATTAAAAAATTAGTTAAATTAAATCTTGTTCGTGGACTACCAACTCACAAATTAGAAATTGAAGGCTTATGTGATGCTTGTGTGCAAGGTAAACACACTAAAAGTTGTTTTAAGTCCAAAGACATGGTATCAACCGATCAACCTTTACAATTACTTCACATTGATTTATTTGGACCAATTAGTATACCTAGTTTAGCTAAAAAGAAATATGCATTTGTAATTGTGGATGACTATAGTCGCTTTACTTGGGTTATATTTCTACAACACAAGGATGAAGCAATTGATAATTTCATCGAATTTGCACTCGTGTTGAAAATGAAAAGGGTCTAAAAATCATTCGAATTCGAAGTGATCATGGGGGGGAGTTTGAAAATGCAAAATTTGATGAATTCTGCTCTAAAAGGGGATATAGACATGAATATTCGGCTCCTCGCACACCTCAACAAAATGGGGTTGTCGAGAGGAAAAACCGAAAATTACAAGAGCTTGCCCGAACGCTAAATGAATATCCTTTGCCCAAACATCTTTGGGCCGAGGCAGTCAATACGGCTTGCTACGTGATCAATCGCGTTAGTATTCGATCGATATTGAAGAAAACACCATATGAACTATGGAAGGGGTACAAACCAAAAATATCCCACTTTAGAGTATTCGGTTCAAAATGCTTTGTTCTAGACGAATCCCCTAAAATAACAAAATTTGACTCAAAATCAATTGAAGGCATATTTGTAGGATATTCAATGACAAGTAAAGCCTATAGAATTTACATTGCAAATCACAGGGTTGTAATTGAATCGGTACATGTTAAATTTGATGAAGCTACTCACAAAAAGGTCGAGAAGGGTATCTTAATTGTAGGTGCTGAAGATGTTACTCCTGAGGTTGAAGTGGTTGAGAATCAAATCAACATAGGTGAACAATCATCCGAACAACCCCAATCCGAAGAAAATGCAACACCTGATGGAGCGAATCTTTTGAACACATTAATGCAACCTGAAGAGTCACAACCTCCACCAGTTGAATATCAACCTCCCGAAGAACTAAGGGAAGTTTCCTCTCACCCTCTTTCTAATATTATTGGGGATCCTAAGGAAGGGGTTAGAACTAGATCGGGATTGAGTCAAATGATTGCGCATTGTGCTTTCGTGTCAAATGTTGAACCTAAAAACTTTAAAGATGCGAATATTGACTCAAATTGGATTTGTGCCATGCAAGAAGAACTTGCTCAATTTGAAAGGAACAAAGTTTGGACTCTAGTACCTAAACCAAATGACCGAATAATTATTGGAACTAAATGGGTTTTTCGAAATAAAAAGGATGAATTTGGAAATGTTGTTATGAACAAAGCTAGGTTAGTTGCTCAAGGATATAAGCAACAAGAAGGTATCGATTTTGAAGAAACCTTTGCACCTGTAGCGCGTCTAGAATCCATTCGGATGCTTTTAGCATATGCCTCTAACAAAGGTTTTATCTTATTCCAAATGGATGTTAAAAGTGCATTTCTGAATGGATTTCTAGAAGAAGAAGTATATGTTCACCAACCACCCGGCTTTGTTGACTCAACCTTTCCAAATCATGTTTATAAACTCACTAAAGCACTCTATGGACTTAAACAAGCTCCTAGAGCATGGTATGGTCGACTTAGTTCCTTTCTAATTGAACATGAATTTACAAGAGGTAAAAATGATACAACTCTTTTTACTAAGAAAATAGGTGAATCAATTTTAATTGTGCAAATTTATGTTGATGATATTATTTTTGGTTCTACTAATGCGGCACTTGCCGAGGAATTTTCATCTCTTATGAGTAGTGAATTTGAAATGAGCATGATGGGTGAATTGAACTTCTTTTTGGGACTCCAAATAAAGCAACTTATCGATGGAACCTTTGTAAGTCAAACCAAGTATGCTAAGGAGTTGATCAAGAAATTTGGATTAACTGAAAGCAAGACGAGTCCTACTCCCATGGCCATCAATGCAAATCTCGACTCGGATCCTAGCGGCACGCCGGTGGACATCACTCAATACCGAGCTATGATAGGTAGCTTACTTTATTTAACTGCTAGTAGACCTGATATTATGTTTGCGGTATGTTTATGTGCTAGATTTCAAGCTAATCCCAAAGACATGCATTTGAAAGCCGTTAAAAGAATCCTTAAATATATCAAAGGCACGTTAAATTTGGGATTATGGTATGGCAAACAATCGGAATTAGATTTGATAGGTTACACCGATGCTGATTTTGCCGGGGACCGAATGGACCGTAAAAGTACAAGTGGTACATGCCAATTCTTGGGCGGATCACTTGTCTCTTGGTCAAGCCGTAAGCAAACCTCAGTTGCGCTTTCCACTGCGGAAGCCGAGTATGTTGCGGCCGGTAGTTGTTGCACACAATTGTTATGGATGATTCAAACTCTCCAAGATTATGAAATACGCTTCCGCAATGTACCAATTATGTGTGACAATACCAGTGCCATCATGATTTCCAAAAATCCGGTTCTCCATTCTCGTACCAAGCACATAGAAATAAGACATCATTTTATTAGGGATCATGTTGAGAAAGGTGAAATACAACTTATCCATATTGACACCAAAAACCAAATTGCCGATATTTTCACCAAACCCTTAAATCCTCAACAACATAATGAATTAAGGTTTAAATTAGGCATGCTTGAACTTGATTAGTCCACTGATTATTCTCAATTAGTGCATCTGCATCTTAGATAGGACGCATAGCAATCACTTGATCACATCAACGTTCCGACAACCTTTAGAAAACCCTACCAGACCACAATCGTTACCAACGATTATTTAATCGTTATAACGATTAATTAAAGAAAATCTTAAATGTTTAAACTGCCAAACGCAAACTTTCTCTGATTTCTTCCAGAACACAATCGTTGTGAACGATTGTTTAATCGTTACAACGTTTAGTAAATTTCAAAATCCGACTTTTCATCTATTGCTGCAGAATTTCCAGAGCACAATTGTTACCAACGATTAAACAATCGTTGTAACGATTAATTAAATTTCAATTTTTGCTTTTTCTCTCCAAAATTTCGTCTTTCAAACATTTTTTCCAGAGCACAATCGTTACCAACGATTAATCAATCGTTGTAACGATTGATCGCAGAATGCCAAAAGTCGGGTCCGCCTCCTATTTCTCTCTTCTTCTCCTCCAACTCGCACCTCTTCTTCTTATTTTTCTTTCTCTTCCTCTCCGCCGACTCTCTCTCTTCTCCACCATTTCTACCTCTACAATCCACCATTTTTCAAAATTTTAAGTTATTTCTTCTCTCCTCTCTCTCCTCTACTCTATTCTCTCACTCTATTTCACTTTCTCTCTCTCTTCTCTTCTCTCCACCAAAACCCTAGTTTCGCCTCTTCTCCAATACCGGCCATCCGACCACTTGATCGACGATCCGTCTTCATCACTGTGCTCCTCTCGCTCTTCTCATCCCGGGTGTGTTCTTCGTTTCTCAATCGGTAACATTTTATTTTTTCACCATTTACGATGCCTCCTAAACCGACCAAAACTGCTGTTATCAAAAGGAGACGTACTGACTCCGGCCAAACCTCTCGTCAACAAGATGAGTCTCCTAATCCTCAATTCCCAAATTGGACAATTGGTCGAGATAATCGGTACCTATTTCGGGATGCCGAAGCTTATACCAACTATATTGGTCTATTTGAAAACCGGGCTTTGACCAATTGCTATCATTTTGATAAGAATTCTGCCGAGTTTCCTGCCTATGAGACAAACAAAATCAATGAGTACTTGGACCATTGGGATTGGGAACCTTTTTTGAATTGTACGGAACCGTACAACGTTATATTAACCCGGGTATTCTATGCCAATTTTCTCATGTCTCTGTCTCCATTCCGAGCCTCTTCTTATGTGTGCGGAACCGAAATTGATCTCTCTCTTGATAACCTGGCCGAATGGCTTGAATTACCTAATGAAGGTG
The DNA here is from genome assembly GCA_025461125.1 of Carex kokanica. NCBI lineage: Eukaryota > Viridiplantae > Streptophyta > Magnoliopsida > Poales > Cyperaceae > Carex > Carex kokanica. The sequence continues at coordinate 937,746 of JAJGRX010001496.1, forward strand.
AGGAATCATACCCTCTTAGAAAATGGCCCGACACAGCCGTTGATACAGCCGATAATTATAAAACCTGGTTTGACCGTACCAATCGAGTTGGTGCCCCTCTTTATGCCTCACATCTTCCATCCCTTCATCGGTTGCTCTATCTATTTGTCAACAATATTCTCACTCCCAAATCCACAATCAAAACCAACATGGAATGGAATGCCACTTTCTATATGCGTCATCTCATTTGCTTAGATGACAAACGCTTCAACATTCCTTATATTATTCTTCGTCACATGCGCAATGCTTTCAATAGCAAGGTGTATAATTTACCGTATGCTCACATCATTCACAAAATTATGCGTCTAAATGGAATTCATCTTTCACCTGACCTAACCCTACTCGGCCCGGTTAATTTGGTTAGTGAAATGCCGAATAGTGGTTGGTCTTTAACGGCCTCCGCAGGTGCCAGCCCACCCGGTCTTCGTCCTGATAACCGTCCTGTCAATCGCTGGATTAAAGCTCCCAATGCCCTTCCAAATCAATATTGGGATCCAAATGAAGCAAATCCACCTTCCCTTCCTCATCCAGTTCCACCTCCTGTCGATCCGGCTCAACCACAAGCTTCAACTCCCGAAATGGCTTGGGTTATGGATCAGTTGCGCGGTATTACTTCTACTCTCTCTACCCTTGGTACTAAAATTGACAAAGTTAATAAGGGTGCTCGCCTCAATGCCAAGAATATTCAATCCCTTGATGATGCTCAAACGGATCTTGCCAAGCATTGGGTGCGCCGCTTTGGACCGGGCAGTGGTGTTCATGATGATGATCTGGATGATGATGGTGATGATGATGATGTCGATGGCGATGGTCCTGATGCTGACATCTAGTTTTACTTTTTAGTTCTCTTACTACTCGTTATTTGTTGCGTATTTTTTGATTGCTATGCTAGGAACTTATTATTATTTTGCTTTGCATGCTATGTGGACCTCTAACTTATTTGCATGCTATGTCGAACTTATTAGTAGCTTTGGTTTAGTTCTTTTCGGTTGCATGTGAGTGGTTGAATTGTTCTATGATTTATATTGTTGGTTATGACATTTTTCGAATGTGTGATGTGCTTTATTTTTTTTTACTATATTCCAATCATTAAGGGGGAGTGCTTATTTTGAGGGGGAGCACTCGTTATTTTATCTTCCCTTTCGTCGATTTCCAAAAATGGGGAGAAATTGCAAGACATGCAAAACTGATAAATTGGGAACTAAAATATTGGGAAAAATAATTTCAAATCAATTTATGCATTTACTTGCGATGTATGTTTTGCAAATCGTCAAAAGGGGGAGATTGTTGTTGTAAGCAATACTCTAAATATATTATTTGACTAATTTGCAAAACATACAATATTTGAATCTAACAATTCCTTTGAGTTAAGATGCTTTGCAGGTTTAAGACAATTGGAATTGCAATTTGGATCTGTTATTCTGAAGAAATCATCAAGTTTTATCAATATTTTAATTTGTATAATTCATAGAATTGGTAAAATAGATTTGATGTTGAAGTCAGGGAACAATCGTTACCAACGATTGTCTAATCGTTGTAACGATTAAAATAGCTGCACAGAAAATCAGAATGCGAGAAATAACACAATTCTTCCAGAGAGTAATCGTTACCAACGATTATATAATCGTTGTAACGATTATGAAAGTCTCGCAGAATTTTGAATTTGGCTGAAACCCTAATTGCATATTAGCACTAATCGTTACAACGATTAATCAATCGTTGGTAACGATTATAGGCAGAATACTCTTTTGGAAGCTGCCTCTATAAATAGAGCAATTAGGTTTTCTTCCAAATTAACTAGAGCCGCCCCCAGCTATTCAAAAAGCGATTTTTACTGTGCAATATTTCCTCCATTGTTGTGAGAGCTCAAACTTCAAAATTCCTTCACACAACTTCAAATCTACTTCACTAATCTTGCTAGATTAGATTAAAGTTAGTTGTTGTGATCATTTCCCTTGAGATTATAAACTTAGAGACTTCGTTCTCTACTCTAGTTGGCCGAGTGACTTCCCATTGGTTGTAAGGGCTCACCGGTTCACAAGTTGTAACCTTTCTCATTGGGTAATAGAAAGGCGCACCGAGAAGCGGTTGCGACGCCCCGGAGACGTAGGCCATTTTGCCGAACTCCGTTAACATCCCGAGTGTCAATTTCTCTAAACTCTTTTATTTACTTTATTTGCAATTAATTTCAGTTTTTAAAGTAAATTAGTGGTGCCTTAGGGACAACAGATATATCCACGGATGCTTAATAGGTGTCTTATATTGCAACAGTTGCAGTACTAACTCAACAATCTGCATAAATCAATCAAGATATGTAAAATAAAGGAAAAAAAAATTATTGCATAGATCCTATAAACTATTGCACATATTTTGTAAAACTGTTAGATAAATTTTGTAAAATATTGTATAGATCATATAAACCTATTTGATAAATCATGTAAAATATTGTATAGATATTTTAAACCTATTAGATAGATCCTATTAGTAGGCAACTCATCAAACTGCACTTCCCAGCAGAAATCTTCCTTTTGCTGCAAAATACATAGAACAACCTTTAAATATTGAGATTTGCTCTGGCTCCAAGTCGGATAATTCAAATTTAAATTTGTTGAAGGATTCGTTGGCAGTTGTATATAATTAATACCAAATACACATGTAAGATTATTCATTACATCAATTTCTAAAGCATAAATAAGTTTTTTTTTTTTTCAGTTTAGCTTCTATATATAAAAGATTTTACACCTTGTTGTATGCATGCTAGATATTATTATTATTTTTTTAACTCATGGCTCATTTCAAGTTATTAAATCATTAAAATTGTCAGTTATACAAACATTTAATAGATCAATTTTGAAAATATAAATCAATTTTTATGAAGCTGAACTTTTAGTAAAGCATTTACAGCTTGCTTTACTAATTACTAGAAATAAATCACTAAAATTGACATTTGTATTATAAATTATACCTCATACATGAACTTATTTAAAATTGACATTTGTAATTGAAAATGATATACAAAACGTGTTGAGTGAATTTTTCAGAAAACCATGTAACATTTAGTCATTTAGATAACAAATATCATTTTGTTTTGAACATGACAGCTTGATAATCTAAAAATATATATCAATCTGAAACTTCGGAAATTCTTAAAATCAGAAATTTACTCACTGCAAATACACTAGAATAAATTAAACAGGGATCAAATTTTAAATAGACCAAACCTGACAGGTGGGATCCACATGTTAGCCCAATCATTATCTCTATATCTTCTTTGTGGAATCAGAGTAGGTCCGATGCCCATCGGATCTATCTTGGTTCGATGGGTGTGATGACCATTCGATCTGCATCAAGATTCGTGTTTATGCATCAAAATACGTGCAAGTCTGTACCAATTTTCTTACGCATAGATCTTGATGCTAATCGTACGGTCCCAGAGCTAATTGAACCTAAATGTAGGTCCGGTGCCCATCGGACCTACTCCTATCTCCTTTTTTGTGGTTCCTTTTGTGGGACCGTTTGGGTTTGTCAGGTTGTGGAGAAGTTAAATTTTGAGTTTGGATCCGAACCGACCGATCAAAATCTGTACGAATGTTAAAGATCCGTGAAATATAACCTGGACTGGATTAGCCAGAATTCCGATCAGACGGTCCGCATGCAAACCCTCGATTTGGTTGCTCCGGAACACGGCCAACTCAGTCACTCTCCTCCCCTTTCTTTCACTCTCATTTGTCGTGAATCTTATCAACCTCTCTAGCTTCTCTCGGCGCTGCGCTCGATCAATTTCGCACGACGTTCTGTCTTCGAACGATCAATCGACTTGAAAATCCAGGTAACCTCTCCTTTCTATCCCCTCTAATTGATTGAGCGCTCTTTTTTCGATGCGCGTGTATGCATCAGCCTTGCTGAGCAGCACGTGTAAATCTCAGTTGATTATATTTATCCATTTCTTGTCAGAAGGTAATTTTTCTATCCATTGCGTACTGCGATCGAATTACAAATTGGATCGCCTTTGATTTATCTCCACCCAGCCAACTCATCAATCTACAAAAGAAATCCTCCGACATCAGGCTTCGCCTACTCTCAGTTTTGGGAAAAGTCGATTTGATTGGTAACAAGTGTTTTTTTTTTGCATATAGAATTTGTCCCAGTATTATTTCTTTTTGTGAATTGTTGGCCATTTGAAGGTATTACTTGTGTAAGAATGAACTGGCACACAATTTACTGTCCTTGTCGCAGCTTAATTCAGTTCCGTCTGTTAAAACAGTATTTTGCGTTTATTAATTATATCATTTTAGTTATTCCTCTGAACTGGTTAATTATCCACCTCATAGACATCTCAAGTAAGTGCTATACTGCTATTTAACAAGAGTTTCATAATTTAACAAACGATCAGAACGTAGCAATGGCTTGATCAGCATCACCATTGTAACTATTATGTAAGACCTATATTTTCTGTTTTCTTGGTATTGGTCTTTTCAGAAAGTGAGAGAATTCGATACAGTACCATTCATGCAAAGCATTTACAATTCATACCAAACAGTACCGGGTCAAATGCCAGTATTATTCTTTTTTCTCCCCTTTTTTCGTTTTTGTAATGAAAATTCCTTATGTCTTGTTTAGATAGCTTTTAATTTTCTTTTTATCAAATTTTCCATTCAACTTTTGCTTAGACAATGCCCCTGATGCTTCTTGGAATCGTCGTCTTCATACCATCTTGAAATGGTTCACTGATAACATGAAAATTGAGATAAAGGGCCCCACACTTGAGTTTCAAATTGCCTTAATAAAAGTGAAATTCTACAGAGAATTGTGTACTTAACATGCAAAAACTATACCTATTTTATTGATAAAAGTTACTTCCAATTTCAGGTGGGGATGACATCTTTATCACCAAGTGGACTACTGCAAATTGTAGGCAATTCAAGTTGTTGGAAAGCATGGGAAGATCCATCATTTATTAAATGGCGAAAACGGGAAGCGCATGTACCATTGCGGTCACACGACACAATTGAAGGTTTGATTACATAATTTAGTTACTTGCTCTTTTTATACCATTACCTCTTTAGGGGATTGTAATGGTCCTTAGGCAGTACCAATGAGTCCCACCAGTACTTGTCTAGAATTACTACAACTTTGAAAATTTTCTTCTGACCCACCTAGACGTCACCACCTTTCATGTGTACCCCTTCAAGACGAGCAATATCATGAATATCCTCCCAAAATCACAAAGGGAAGATTATGCATACTGCTGAAACAAATTAATGGAAACAAAATCTAAGGGTATTTTTGGTACTTTTGAATAAAAGAACACAGAACCCTTTTCTTTGAAAAAAAGTAGGGAAAAGAAACTAACAAATGGTACCTTTCTTCTTGTATGCTTATGTAGGATCTCTTAAATACTGGTGTGATCGAAACAATGTGAACTATTCTGATGCTGAGAAGGCTGTCTGGAATGATGATGCGGTCTCCGCTGCCTTAGAGAGTGCGGCATCATGGGTCAAGGGGCTACCATTTGTGCAGTCTCTAAGTGGCTATTGGAGGTTCTTTTTGGCATCATCTCCTTCAAGCGTGCCCTCGAACTTCTATGAAAATGCTTTTGATGATTCCAACTGGGATTCTTTGCCAGGTAATACTTAATTGACTCTCAACATGCGTGCCGCATGCAGATGTCAAAGTATAGGTATGAATGTGCAAAATAAGAAATGCCCATGCATGTCCTGCAAAAACTTAGAAACTGTCGAGTATACTTATAATAAATACGAGATCATGCCCTAATACTCCCCTCTGTTGCTAATATTCTTAGAAAGTGCCCAAACTACCCATCCCCATTGTTTGTTATATGTAAATGATCATGAGAGGAGAGACGGTATCTGCATTTTTGGCAGAATTAGGAGAAGTTGTGGCATATGTGATATTTTCATTTGCAGGGGTGTACTTGTGATACTTTGAGGTTTAATAGAGAACAAGCCACTTTTGTTCCAACTATTAACATTGTTATTATTTCTGCACAGTAGTTTGGTTCTTACAACTACAATTTGGTATATGCTTTTTCCATGGGCTCACACTAACCATTCTTAAATCATTACTTTCCTTTCTGCAGTTCCATCGAATTGGCAAATGCATGGCTTTGACCGCCCAATTTATACAAATGTCACCTATCCATTTCCAATGAACCCACCATTTGTTCCTTCTGAGAACCCCACAGGCTGTTATAGGAAGCATTTTCGACTTCCAAAAGAATGGAAAGGTATATGTAACACCATAAAGTTGTTGTTTTCTTTTTTATATTAAGTGCACTCATGCTTGAAGTATTGGTTTAGTTGACCGAAAGAATTGGATTTTTACATCCAATTGTATTGAAACTTCATCATTATTCAAGTGAAGGATTGCTTGCCAGCGGTTATTGGTTCATACAGTTCAGGATAGACTGGTACTGGTACTGGACCTGGTACGTTACCCATAATTTCTTCCAGAGTTTTAAAAATCAAGCCTTAATTACACTCTAAATTAAAAAGCACCCACAAACCCTACAAGAAAAATAACATAGATATTATGAGATTGGTAATGTGAATGTGGAATTGAGTCAATTTTAATCAGAGATGTTCTATAGGTCGAAGGATCCTGTTGCATTTTGAAGCTGTTGATTCAGCCTATTTTGCTTGGGTAAATGGAGTTCTTGTTGGATACAGGTATGTAGATTATCTGGAGGGAACTTCACACATTTGAGGTTTTTTTTCAGCAAATGCACTTCACTTGTTTTAGAGATTTTCTCCAATACACCATATTTTATTGAAAATAAAATAAAATTGATTTTGGCCATCCGATTAAATAAAGACAATGTTGGAAAAACTAAATATATTAGTTACACTTTTTAGTAACAAATATTTTAAATAGAATGAGAGAAGGTAGTGTTTCCTGTTTGGCCTACCTTGATTCTCACCATATATTGTGGTAGATGAACAATTGGAATAATGGGTATTGGTTGACTAGTTGCCAAAAGTAAATGGTGGTTGTTATTGCAACAATGAACATGTAGTAGTTTAATTTGCAAAATAAATCTGTATATTGCACCTCAAAACAAGCAAAATTTGGCTTGTTGATGCAGCGAGGATAGCAGGCTACCTGCCGAGTTTGAAATAACGGAATATTGCCACCAATTGGGGTCGGATAAAGAAAATATTCTTGCTGTACAAGTTATGAGATGGAGCAATGGCTCCTATTTGGAAGATCAAGACCATTGGTGGTTATCTGGAATTCATCGTGATGTTATTCTATTGTCAAAACCACAGGTTGGTTTTTACCAAATGTAAAAGAAATCAATCATACTGTTTTGTACACGGCTTTAAGGACCGTGTGTTACCTGGCATCTCCGATAACTTTAGCCAGGCGGAGGTACCTCTCACCCTTCCTTGGTAGTGAAACTTATGGGATTTTGAAGCTTTCAGTTCTCGAGGAACCTTGCCTGGTGGGCCCATAAGTTTTGCTAGACAAGACGCGGATGTTAGGCAAAAGTATGTAGTAAGCGAAACCTAGCATAAAACGGTTCGGCTCCAAACTCCCAACGGGGCAGTAGTTCACTTACAGTGAGCTGCCGTACGAGTCGCCACTTTCGAAGGAGGACTTTTTGCCTCTAGTATCATATTTGCCTAGTACTTTATTTAGTTGTTTCTTAGTATGTTGTTGTTGTAGAGGCGATTAAAGCTTAGCATTATGGATAAAGATGGGTTTATTACTTTGTAGTCACTCATTTCATATTCATAATTAAGTTTTAAAAGAAGATACACTTTATTTTTTTCAGGTGTTTATAACAGATTACTTTTTCAAAGCCAACCTTAGTGAAGATTTCCATGTGGCAGATCTGGAGGTACAATCTTCTCAACTTAAACAACCTATGATACAATCACTTTTAAATCTCCAATTGTCTAATATTAGATACTGGTTGCACTAGGTTGAGGTAGAACTTGATGCACCAAAGGAAAATGCAGGAGATGTCTCTTGTGTGGCAATTGAAGCTTTATTATATGAAAGTACAACATTGTCTGACAAGTTGGCAAGCGAAATAAATTCTGTGCCACCTAGTGTGGTTGATATGAAGATAAAACCTGAACCCCCGGGGGCTTATGGATTTCCTGGCCATTGGCTGGAAGGAAAGCTAGAAAACCCTAAGCTTTGGTCCAGTGAGCAGGTATGTAAATTGGGTGGTTAAATGTCGGTGTCAACAGCATCAGCTCTGTTGCAGCTTTCTCTTGATTAAACCTAATAAAAACTAAATTGAAACCCAACAAAGATAGAAAATAATACGTGTTAGTGGTATGAGAATTCAGGTGAGCTACCCTGCTGAAAGAGCACCGAGATCAACCGGATATTTTACATGAAAAATTTCTTGTGTGCCCTACAAACATTAAATTAAAATTAATATTCCAAAAGAGAACAATATCTTGTACACCCTGGAAATGGGCAGTATCATCTTTTTCAGAAAGTACTGCTGCTTTTATTCTCCTCATGTAAAAGCATGGAGGTTAGCTGGTATCCACATTTTATAGTGGTTTATGTGTTGTTTTCATTTTTTTCCGAGTTAAGTACAAATATATACCACTACTATTTAATCTAACTATAAACTGCCTGGTGTAACTATTTTATAATTTGTTATCTTTGCTGAACAGCCGAATTTGTACACACTGGTTATTGTTTTGAAAGATTCAGCTGGAAATGTAATCGAGTGTGAATCATGCCAAGTTGGGATTAGAAAAGTGGCACTGGCACACAAGCAAATGCTTGTCAATGGGTTACCTGTTGTAATCAGAGGTGTTAATAGGCATGAGCACCATCCTCGGGTAGGGAAGACGAATATTGAAGCGTGCATGATTAAGGTTTACTGATTTCTTCTATGTATACCATTATTATTTTTTTAACTACTTGGCAAAGCTCTTTCTCTAGAATAGCTGATTCCAAGTTCTTTCAGGAAAGAAGGAAAGCGCACCTAGTCAGTTCATCAATAATTTGGAAACATTGCTACTCAAGTTTATTGACCAAACACTCAGCCTCTTGAATTTAGGGCTTTTATTCCCAATTTTGTTAGCTATTGAGTTCTTTAATCTTTTGATACCTATATAGAAGGTCAATTAAGAACCAAAAGGACCAACCAAACCCAAATGATGAATTTAGAAATGACTGGTACTCTAGCAGTACAGGTTTCTACGGCCTGGCATATACAGTTATAGTACTGGTAACAGACCTAACCCTTACATAACTAACAAGTAATGACAAAAGATGCACTAGAAAAGACCACAAAAAAAGCCAAATAATGTAAAGGACGAGTAAGATTGAGAAATATCTATAGAAAAGGCATATTATATCAGCAAAAGATGTATATACCAGGTTAGCTGCCCCAGCCACTTAATTCACTGCAAAAGTTACTTCCTCTTTCTGTACAGGATTTGGTGCTGATGAAGCAAAGTAACATAAACGCGGTGAGAAACAGCCACTACCCACAACACCCAAGGTGGTATGAACTGTGCGACATATTCGGCGTGTATGTGATAGACGAGGCCAACATCGAGACGCATGGTTTCTTTAACACGCGCAAGTTCAAGCACCCTGCTGAGGAGCCTAACTGGGCTAGCGCCATGCTTGATCGTGGCATCGGCATGGTCGAGAGAGATAAGAACCATGTTTCGATTATAGTGTGGTCTCTGGGCAACGAAGCTTCCTATGGACCCAATCATTCTGCCATGGCTGGTATTTTTTTTCTTTTTGTAATATTATCTTACAGCTAAGTAGGTGCATGAATGTTTGTAGAAGCCAAAGCTGGACTGGACCAGGATATCTTCTCTTGATCCATAGTCTTTTTTTTTTAAATCTAAATACCTTCTTGACTGTGATATCTTTTTGCCTGATATAGCCTTGCATGCACGAAAGCTTTGGTGGTACCTTCTTTTGATCCTGCTTGTCTGTTCACCTTTTAATTTTAACTCTTTCAAAATAGAGATTACCCTTGGTACACTGTCTGGTTACCATATACTCCTGTAAAATCTCATGGCCTTGATGCAGAGCCCATTTATGACAGTGAATATAAGTTTCCTTCTGAAAAAATAAGAAAAGAAACGTATTGTATTTTTAACAGTATTTTACTTGTTATTCTCAAAATAAGAAAAATAAGTAGCTTGTAAACTTTGATCAATACATCCAAGGGAAGAGTAAAAAATTAAATGCAGGGTGGATTAGAGGAAGGGATTCAACGAGGATATTACATTATGAAGGTGGTGGCTCCCGCACCTCTTCAACTGATTTAGTGTGTCCCATGTACATGCGCGTATGGGATATTGTCAAGATTGCAAAGGATCCGTCTGAAAATAGACCTCTTATCCTATGCGAGTATATATCTTCTCTCTATTTATTTCAATCCTTTTATGCCCCTATTAAATTTATGTTTTAGGAGTAACTTATCAAAGTAGAGTCCTCCTAGACATCCTTTTGTTCGAATGGGTTTAGCAACACATAAAACATGTTGAGCTTAGTAGGGACAGATGAGCAATTACATTAATTTTTTTCTTATCTCTCTCTCTTTTTTTTGAACTTGTAACAGATACTCACATGCAATGGGAAATAGCAATGGAAACATAGACGAGTATTGGGATGCTATAGATAACACCTTTGGGCTTCAAGGTGGTTTCATCTGGGATTGGGTTGATCAGGTTCTTTTTGCTAAAATCTTATTGACACTCATTGCTAAACCATCAAACTTACAAAAATTGTTATAAAATCTTCAACTACACATTTTCAGGGTTTATTGAAAGATTTTAATGGAACCAAACATTGGGCATATGGTGGTGATTTTGGAGATGAGCCAAATGATTTGAATTTCTGTTTAAATGGTATTATTTGGCCCGATAGGACTCCGCACCCTGCTGTTCATGGTAATAAATTAATAATTGAACAGATAATATATTTATTTTGTTTTATGTGCAATTTAAAGTTGGAAAGCTTATAGGTATATTATTGCTTTTCAGAGGTTAAATATGTTTATCAACCCTTGAAGGTTGTCTTGCTACAAGATGGGATCCAGGTATTATGCACAACTTTTTTTTTTTAATCAGAAATCAATGTATTAGGTGTTCTTTCAAACAAAGGTTCTGTTAAATGTCTAAGTATTCTGTTTCACCAATAATTTCAGACCTGTTTTTGTTTTTGTTTTTTTTTTTCTGAAGAAGTAAAGCAGGAAAATTTCTAATATTTAGCTTCAAACCAGCATATTTTTGTACTTGCTAGCATTTCTATCAATATCTCCACTTCCCTCTTTTAAATGATAAACTTAACACTCATGAGCTTTTAAATAAAGAAAATTTATTGTTACATAAAAAGTGTTTTGTTTATCTTTATCATGCAGATAAAGAATTCTCAATTTTTTGACACAACTAAAGCATTTGAGTTTAGCTGGATTCTACAAGGAGATGGAAACATCATTGGTTCTGGTTTGCTGGATGTCCCCATTATTGCACCCCAAAAAGACTATGTTATAAAATTTGAGTCTTCGCCTTGGCATACCCTTTGGAAGCAGTGTGAGGCAAATGAAATATACCTGACGATAATCACAAAACTGAAGCATTCGACTCGATGGGTCAAGGAAGGCCACGTCTTTGCCTCTACTCAGCTTTCTCTACCAGCCAACAATTCTTCTATTTCTCATGTACTGTCTTTGCCATATTTAATCACCATCATAGCATAAATACGCCTCGTTGATATATTTTCTTGATATTTATATTTGTTTGTTCAGGTAATAGAAATGCCTAAGATCTCCTCTGTGGCTAAGGAATATGTTGGTGATAGTATAATATTTAGCAAGAAGGATGCATGGGAAATCAAAATAAACACCAAAACCGGAACTATTGATAACTGGAAGGTACTGTTTCTTTTTAAATAGTTTAATCTTTTAATATTTAATTACAGTCAACTATTATTAGTCTTGAAATGCAACTCATGGTAATTGAGCCCAAAAGGAGACTGACACTACTGAAGGCATTGCTGTCATTGACAGTTCATACCACGAAATGTTACCTCAGAATTTGCCTCTGCTGAATTAGCAACAAAAAAATAACTAAGAAATGACCACTGAAATTAACAAAATGAAAGGATGCCTGATTTTAGGTTCTTGAAACATATATGGTCCCTTGACAGTTGATATATACCGAGTTGATGGCATATCCTATTTATCAGTACCAGACGTCATGGTGGTTCTTAAATTTTTTTTTTTTCAAAAAACAAAAAAAAGCAGTTTGTCAATTGTCATTCAATCATCTTTGTTAACTCTGATTCAATAAAGCTTCCTCTTTCCTTCTTTTTCAGGCAAATGGTAAAACTCTTCTCACTGAGAAAGGGATATTCCCTTGTTTCTACCGTGCTCTAACAGATAACGACAAAGGTGGTGAATCAAACAGTTACGCCTCAAAATGGAAATCTGCCTCCATTGACGCTAATGTCTCAACTCACTTGGAAGAATTCTCGGTCAAAGACCTTTCTGATCATTCTTTCCAAATTTCAACCCGATTCCTTGCCAAAAGTTCTGATTCCATCCTCATGACCATTGAGGCTAAGTACACTATTTATGAGAGCGGTGATGTTATCTTGGAGTATAATGTGAACCCTAAAGATGACCTGCCTCCCCTCCCACGAGTTGGCATCGTCTTTCATGCGGTAAAAGAGTTTAACAGGGTGAGCTGGTACGGGCGAGGCCCATTCGAGTGCTACCCAGATAGAAAATCAAGTGCGCATGTGGGGGTGTATGAGAAAAATGTGAAGGATATGCATGTACCATACATTGTACCAAGTGAGAGTTCAGGTCGTGCTGATGTGAGGTGGGTTGGGCTGAGAAATGAAAATGGGTACGGGTTGTTTGGATCCATTTACGCTGGCTGCCCTCCTATGCAAATGAGTGCTAGTTATTATGGGTTGGAGGAGCTTGATCGGGCTACACATAACCATGAATTGATTGAAGGGGATGATATTGAGGTTCTCTCTCTCTCTCTCTCATTAGGCTTCATGTCATTTATATTATTTTAACATGGATTACTCCAGACCAAATACCAAGACCATAAATATGAGTTTCAGTACTTTATCTATTATACTATAAGTATATACATACATGTAACAGTGCATTGGTACACTGTTGTTATTATGGTGCTTAGTTGAAGTTTTGATTTTGAAAATGTAGCAGTGATTTGGTCAAGCCAAACATGACAAAAATAAAAGAGAACTAATTAAGAGGAGTAATATAAAATTAATGGATGGCCTAGTGTTAATGGTGTCTATATCAGCTGTGTTATGTAGTATGTACAGGTATGTAGGTACCTTCTGGTTTGTAACCCTTATTTGGTGCTTGTATAATCATTGTTTGTTATTATTATGATAGTTATTTATATGCTCATGTTTTATAGGTACATCTAGACCACAAGCACATGGGAATAGGTGGGGATGACAGCTGGAGCCCATGCGTGCACGACAAGTACTTGATACCTCCAGTTCCATACTCATTTTCTATTCGTATGTGCCCAATTCTGCCCTCCAGTTCTTGCCATGAGATCTTTAAATCTGAGCTCCCATCCTAGAGGTGGGGCAGTAAGTATTCCATGGAAGAAAAGAAACAACACACATTCTTTGGAGATTTGGTGAATGCTTGTTGGGTTTTATGTGGAGTTCATTTAATAGAGATTGTGTAGCTTTATGTATTTGCAAGCACAATTTTATGTTGTAAGCAAATAAATTTCTGATCGGATGCATTGATTAATAAAAGGTGGAGCAATTTAGAAGAAGGCCATTTTGTTAATAATTTTAGAAGAAGGCCATTTTGTTTAAAAAGCTTGAAAGGTAGAGCAATTTGTAAAATTTCCCCTTAATAAAACTCCTGCCATCATCTCTACATTTTATTGATAGAAATTAAAAAAGCCGATTATAGAAATCTAATATAATATCGAGTATAATATGTATAGCTTAACAAGCATATTTCTGTCATATGTTGTAATGTCAGAATTAGACGTGGATCCAGCTATTCTGGGAATTCACTTAAAGGAGGTATTAGATATTAGCGAAATTGCTAGGTCCATTTTTTGCATCCTTTAAAAAGGAGAAATTATATAAGCCCACGGTACAAAAATTCTACTTGCATTCCTCTGTTCTATTATAATAAAACCTCTCCTCTCTATATATCCATGTCAATTTCTTCACAATATCCCGTTGAAACCCTAGAAACCACATGGAGTATAAGACGAATGGAAAAAGTGACGGGATCGCATATGTTTAGTATTGTGGGATACTCTTTAAATAAGGATATCAGCAAAGGAAAGTTTATTGAATCGACGATTTTTTATGTTGGTGGGTATCATTGGAGTATCTTGTACTACCCAAATGGTTGCAATTAGGCAGAAAATGGCGACATATCGGTAAGTCTTCGCCTTCAAAGCAATTCACAAGGTGTAAAAGCACAAGTTAGTTTTACTATTCTTGACTAAAGTGGATATACTTTACTGGTAAGCAAAACAGCACCAATTAAAAATTTCAATAGTGATACGGATTGGGGCTGCATTGTTAAAAGAGCAGTGTTCGAATCAAAATTCAAGGATGATTGTTTCGCAATTCAATGTGTCATTAGTGTTTTCGAAGTTTTTCTGGTAGAACCAACTGCACAAATTGTTGTTCCGCCTGGTAACATGTTCCGGCAATTTGGCCATCTCTTGGAGTATGGAAATGGAGCGGATGTTGCATTTGAAGTGGATGGGCAAACAATTAGTACTCACACGTGCATTCTTGCAGCGAGATCTCCGGTCTTTTCCGTCTAATTTTTTGGTCTGATGAAGGAAAAATCAGATACAATAATTAAAATTGAATAAATTGAAGCTCCAGTGTTCAAAGCTCTGCTTCATTTCATATATAATGACTCATTTTCCGGGTTTGAAGAGATAAAAAAAGTGAGCGATGAGAAACATGACAACAGATTAATGGCTTAACATCTCTTGGTTGCGGCTGATAGATACGATTTGGAGAGATTAAAGATAATATGTGAGAAGATGTTATGCACTAGTATTGATACGAGCAATGCGATGACCTTGTTGTCTTTAGCCGAAAGTCACAGTTGCAATCATCTCAAAGCAACATGCTTGAAATTTTTAACTTCTCCTGGAATCATTCAAGGGTAATGTAGCTTGTAGTTGGCTGGATTCGCGAATCAATTATATACATACTGCATCGAAAATGATATATGTAATGTGCTTTCATTATAAGAGTTGAATTGTTCTTGCTACGTCTGACAATACATATCCCATACATCTTTTCCTGAGAATTTCTCTAATGAATTACACTTTCAATACTCATAATATATTGTGAAAATCTATGGATTCTCTTTTCCAAATCATACCCATATCTCTGAATTCTCATTTCTCTGAATCTTATTAGGAGGTTTGAAGAGCACTGTTTACATGATATTCAATGTAATTTTGACAAAGAAACGACAAATAGTACTGAAAGCAAAATGACAATAAAGAAACTGATCAACTATACAAAGCTAAATTAGTGCTAAAACAGAACACATTTCAAAACAACTCATGATAATAAATACTACATCCCTCTCACAAATGAATTGGGAGAACATTTGAAAAGCACAGAAACAAAATCAAAGCAATAAGAGCATCTACATCCCTGAAACTATTAGAGTTTCTAAATAACTATTAACTGTTTTTTAGAAATTAAACCTCTCTTGATTTTTAAGCCTCCACATCCCTGAAATTAAAATTTGAGTTTCCTAATTACCACGTCACAATTTATAAAATTTATTATCAAGATATATTTGCAAGAGAAAGGAATCTCAACGAATCATTTCGCCACGTCACAGTTTATAAACGATTTCTTATTAAGAAATTATTGAGCAAAGTTGCTAAATAAGAAATTCATCTACATTCCTGAAACTGGTTTAGCAACTGCCACATCAGATTAGAAACTCTAAGAGTTTCAGGAATGTAGATGCTCTAAGTAACTTATTTTCTGTATAACAGAATTCACATAGATTTTAGTGGGCTGGATTGGGCCTATTATTTGACTATTCCCAATGAAGAAATATAATCCACCCATAATATCCCTTTATTATTCCCATATTGAAAACTTCTTCCACCCAATATTAAAATCATTGCCCCATATATACAACTTGATTATAATATGAAAGAGTTAAATCGGCTTAAAAGCTTCTTAAATGCTATTTAACTGTGATGTATCTATAAGGATTTTAACATAAGGTCTAGGTGGTACATAAAATGATTAAGCAGTTTAATGGCAACTTTAATTTACATTTTTTTTTTAAAGCTTGATAGGATGGCTATACGTGGATAGATGTACCACTCCGACTTTTTTAAAAATACCCCAAGTTAATTACAGATTAATAAATTTGCTCACGAGTTATTGGAAGTTTTAAATATGTCCAAACCGGTCAATTATTGGCCGGTCCCGATTAAAAGTTCCAACCGGCCAATAAATGGCCGGTCCCGCTAAAAATTCGGTTTTATAAAAGGGAAGCCACCCTTCTCCCATTTTCTCACAAATCATTCTCTCAAATTTTACACTCTCTCTCCTCGGTTGAGCAATTTCTCCCAGATTTCTTCTTCTCTTCCCATATTTGCAAGTAAGTTCCTCTACTTTGTTAGAATTTATTTTTTAGAGCAAAATAGTTGTAAAATGTTAGGATTTGTTAGTAATTGCTAGAATTTGTATAATTTGTATAATTAGTTGTAATTAGAGAGTAATTAGAGTAATTAGTCAAATTTAGGGTATACGGTTTATGATTTAGGTCAATGTATTATAATTAAGTATAATTAGCATTGGTGACCATATTTTTGCGGAATTTAGAATGTTTTACCATAATTAAAACAATTAAGCCTGATATCTGAAAATTTAGCATAATTAGGTTAATTAAGCCTATATTGGCACATTTAGGATATTTTAGCGTAAGTATAGTTTTGTGTAATTAAGCCTATTTTACCAAAATCAAGCACATTTTGGCATATCGTACCGTCCTGAAGCCTATTTGATCCATTTTTACCGTAATTAAGCCTATTATATCCGTTTTCAGCGTAATTAAGCCTATTTTAGTTGTTTTTACCGTTATTAAACCTATTGTAGCAGTTTTAGCGTAATTAAGCCTATTTTAACTATTTTTACCGTTATCAAGCATATTTTAGCGGTTTTTAGCGTAATTAAGCCTATTTTAGCGGTTTTTACCGTTATTAAGCCTATTTTAACCGTTTTTAGCGTAATTAATAATACTTTATCCGTTTATAGCGTAATTAAGCCTACGTTAGTCGTTTTTTTGCATTTCTTACTGCAATTATGATTTACGGTTCACATAGCGTTGGTTAACAGAATTTTATTACTGAAATTAGGATGGTTAGAGGACGGCCTAGGCTTCGTCCACTATCACCTAAAGTTGACGAGCCGATCGTGACTAGCAGCACAGATCATTTCAGTCATCTTCTATGGGTGCCCCACCGCGATCGCCGGGTCTCACTGGCTTCTCGTGAGGTATGTTTTTTTTTCAAATTTCCTTGAGTTTAAGTGTTGATGTGTTAACACCATGTGTTTTAAATTTGTCAATGTAGGACAAGGTTCTTTTAGATGTGAAGCTGCGGTGTGTTCATTTGCCGTACTACCCAGCGATGGCCCGGTACCTCGTCAATCTGGGCCTCTACCAGATGGTGGACATCTTGCGGACTGGGAGTGGCGTCATCAACGCGTCTCTCATTGCAGGATTGGTTGAGAGATGGCGTCCCCAGACGAATCCTCCCAACCTCCAAATTGCCATCAATAGTGGTTGAGAGATGGCGTCCCGGGATTCTTGACGCAAATTGCCATCAATAGTGGTCTCAGCAAGCCGTACGAATCCTCCCAACCCCCAAATGCTCGGGCTATTGCAAGCTCACGACCCCTCCACAGTCGGTTGTATTTCGGGGTGACTTTGTCATACACAGCCATAACACAGTTTGTCACCGACTGGATGCTCATATAGGGGTCAGTCTTAATGCTGTTCCCAATGACATCAGCAATGATTGATGCCGTCAGACATTCATTATCGATCCTTGTATACTCAGTCCTACATGTGTGAGGCTTGTTTTGCTTCATTATAACCCACGCATCTCCATATCCCGATATTTTTCCCCTTAGTTTGTAACCACAACGCCGGTCTTTGCACACCACATGAATCCGGCAGCTGTCACTCTTATTCATTCTTATCTCCTGATTCTTATGAAATGGTGCTCCCTAATCTTCTTCATTAATTCATCTTTGCTTTTAA
Source organism: Carex kokanica (assembly GCA_025461125.1). Taxonomy (NCBI): domain Eukaryota; kingdom Viridiplantae; phylum Streptophyta; class Magnoliopsida; order Poales; family Cyperaceae; genus Carex; species Carex kokanica. The sequence goes on from JAJGRX010001496.1 coordinate 956,107, forward strand.
AATATTGGTTTGCGGCCAGCTCACCCGTGTATACGTTCTGTTGCCCATGGGAACCAGTATCTGCTTCTCTAAACCCAGATACATCATTGAAGGCCGGGAACGGGTGCGTATCACTCCGCCCGCTAAGCGGCGCTGAGCCAGAGCTGCTCCGAATGGGCCCTTCGGCTGTTTCAACTGGACCATCTCCACCACATCCCTCTAGGTGATCAGAGTCCCAGTCATCTCCATCATACTCATCCCCACTTTGCAAACGTTCACCCAGGATTTCATTGATATTTTCAAAATCTGACCCAACTTCATCGTATACTGGGCCTGGGAATGGTAAAGACGCCTCATGCACGGGTCTAGGTGGGGAACAAATTCGGAGTATTGGTTGAGGTCATGATTGCGGCGGAGTTAGATAGTAGTTTTCTGGGTTAGTAGTTGGATAGTATGTTTCTGGGTGAGTAGGTGGATAGTTGGTTTCTGGGTAAGTAGGGGGATAGTTCGTTTCTGGGTAAGTAGGGGGATAGTTCGTTTCTGGGTAAGTAGGGGGTAGTTCGTTTCTGGGTAAGTAGGTGGATAGTTGGTTTCTCGTTCTGTTAGGGGCACGACGGGAGTTTCCATTGCAACTGAGCATTGGCTAGAACTTCCAACCCCTGCCTCTCTCGGAACTCTTCTAACATAGATATCTATTACAAATCTCCGTTGGCCTTAAAATACCTACACAACCCTCTCCAGGTATTTTCATCTGCAATTTTCGCAAGTGAATATTTTCCAGTTTTTCCATTACAAACTCAGGTCCCCAATTCAATGTTGCATCTTTCTGGATTAAAACGGGTGTAATTGTAAATTATGACTTTCAAGTCCAAAAGAGATATATCATCGTTAACCATAACTGAAGCAATTGGTTCTTTGTTGTAATAAGGCCCGTTTGCATTATTTTGAAGCTTACCACCACAGTGTACAGAAATCAATGGCATTGTGATCAAACTACATTTTGAAAGTGATAATCATTTGTCAGGTTACTAATTTACAGTCACTGAATAATAAAAAAAATTAGTTTAAATTAAGTTCAATTAGTTTTAATTAAATTTAATTAGTTTTAGTTAAGTTTAATTAATTTTAATTAAGTTTAATTAATTTAAATTAAGTTTAATTAATTTAAATTAAGTTTAATTAATTTAAATTAAGTTTAATTAATTTCAATTAAGTTTAATTAATTTAAATTAAGTTTAATTAATTTAAATTAAGTTTAATTAATTTTAGTTAAGTTTAATTAATTAAAATGAATTAAAATGAATTAAAATGAATTAAAATGAATTAAAATGAATTAAAATGAATTAAAATGAATTAAAATGAATTAAAAAGAATTAAAAAGAATTAAAATTAATTAAAATTAATTAAACTTAATTAAAAATAACTAAACTTAACTAAAATTAATTAAATTTAATTAAAAATCAATTAAAACTAATTAAATTAAATTAAAAATAAATTAAAACTAATTAAAATTAATTAAAAATAATTGAACGTAATCTAAACTAATTTAAACTAATTTAAACTAATTTAAACTAGTTAAAACTAATTAAAATTAATTAACCTTAATTACAATTAATTACAAACATTTAAAAATAAAAAATAATTATAATAATTATAAAAAAAAAAACCTTTGCTCTTCGGCTTCACAAGCTGAGGGAGGAGGTTGGATTTGAGGTATTAATAGGGGGTGAAACAATAAAAAAAAAAAAGCACGAGACCGGCCATTTATTGGCCGGTTGGGATGTTTAATCGGGACCGGTCATTTATTGGCCGGTGGAAAAGTTTAATCAGGAGCAGCCAATTATTGACCAGTTTGAACATATTTAAAGTTTCCAACAACTCGTGGGCAAATTTATTAATCTGTAATTAACTTAGGGTATTTTTAAAAATATCGGTGTACCACTCACTCCTTATTTGGTCATGGTTTTGATTAACTTTTATGTTGCATAGTGACAATGTTTGTACTATTAATTACTTCAATGGAATAAGGACTAAAATCGTACCACAAACATCCTTGCACCAATCAGACAACTCCTTACTTCATGTTTCTGCTCGCATTTATGACACGTTCATGTTTCCACAAAATTCAATCACATGCTACACTTTAACAAAATTAAATAAAAAGACATAACCATTAAACATAAAACTCGTGTTATTAATCAGATGAAAAAATTACAAACATTTACATAGTAAATTACAATTGAGTAAAGAGGATTAAATACAAGATTGGATAATTGTTGGTATGCCCATCACAACCTTCTAAATATCCAATTTCCCCATCAAAACTTAAAAATACGCTTTGCCCATGCTTCCAACAATGCAGTTACAGCCTTGTCGACCAGAGAATAAGTCATCAGCCAGCCGACTGCCGTTAAGGTTATTGACACAGGATCCATGCTACTCGGGTATCAAACTGAAGAACACCAGTATGAAAAATTTATTTTGGAAGAGATCAGATCTAAGTTTCAAGAGAACGATAACTACAAGTGCTGGTTCACACTTCACACTTCACACTTCACTCTGGGAAGAGACAATTAAGAGGGTGAATGGGTTTGCTGTAACTATTCCTTGTCAAGCGGGTCGTGTAGTTAACTGATCAGACATGTCACATGTGTAACTTATAATCAATAGGTACAGCTGGTTAATTTATAACTCACTACACGAAGTGCAAAGGCTTGCAAATGGATCTCTCTCGTGGCTTGACTTGTAGTCAATGGGTACAGTAAAGAGTCTTTATTACCTGAGTGGATGCATCAAGGAACACATCACATGCACAATTTAATTGTTCACGAGACCGGAGTAGGTCCGATGCCCATCGGACCTACTTTAGGTTCAACTAGCATGATGACGTCCGATCTAACTTAAGATTTATCTGCACAATAGTTAGAACAGATGCACATGAAATTTAAAGTATTTCGCACGAATCTCAAAGCATATCAACGGTTGTTAAACCCATCGAACCAAAGTAGGTCCAATGCCCGTCGGACCTACTCTCAAAGTCATTGTTCACAGGCGACAGCGACACTACATGCCCCGTCTACTGTTCTTGGATATGGACTTTTCTGATCGTTCGTACAAGCAAATTGGTATCACCTACTTTTCCAAAAGATAAAGTAGGATGGAAAGATCCGATTTTTTTTTTAATATCCTAAAAAAAAAAAAAAATTCCAAAGTTGCCTTTGTTGTTATTTTTTTTTGTAACTGCTCGGAACGCTAAAAAATTATGAGGATCCTATTCCCTTCAGGACCATCCAAAATTCTTTTAATTTTTTAATTTGGAGGATATGTTGTTATTTTTTTCCATCATTTAGTGCTATATATTTTTTATTTATTATATGATTTTATTGTTGTGTTATATTGTTGTTTTTTTAACATATTGATTGTTATGTTTGATGACATTTTTTTGTACATGCTTATTTGTTATTTTTTATTGTTTGACAATTTTTTTTTACATGTTTATTTGTTATTTTGTAATGTTTGATGATGTTTTATATTGGTATATTTATATGATTAGAGTTATGTTTTGTTTTACTAAAGAAGTATCCAAATAAACTAAAACATAAGATAAACAAATACTACAATACAGCACGAAAAATACTACAATCCAAACATAAAATACTACAATCCAACCTAACTAAAACTACAACCCAACATAAAAAAGAAAAACTATCGTCAACCACGGCGTGCTAGGTCGTGCTGACGATGACTAGAGGGGGGCCATCGCTCTGCTGCCTGACCCCTAGTAAATCTGACAAGTCTATCCTACCGGATGGTGTCCTCATGAATGGCACTCTGTTGTAAGGCGCTCTCACATGGATCCTCCTGCATGGTGGCGGGGTACGTGACTGGTGGCGGTGTCTAGAAGAAGGCATCTGTTGCTACGACTTTGCGACCTGCTACCGCTAGACTCATGGTCGTGGGACCTGGCTGCTGGATACCGTGGTGGATATGCTGGACACTGCAAACTCGTAATGTACTTTGCATCCTCAGCAGTGTCACCAATTGATATCTCCTCCAAACTGAATGTGGTCTGCTACAGATCCTCCTCCTGCGCACCTTACAAATAATCTTAATTTTGGAACATACAAATAACTAGTAACTTGATAAAAAAAGAAAACAATATGACATACCTCAGGATCCACCACTGGTACTCCATCCTAGTTATAGTAGGCCTCCGAGGCTCTAGTGGATGGCTTAATAACAAGTTACGTAAAAATCTGAACAAAGTCTGGTATTTTTGGAACTTGAATTTTGGTGTTTCGTTGCCTTAATAACAACTTACGCTAAATCTGAACAAAGTCTGTATTTTGGAACCTGAATTTTGGTGTTTGGATGGCTTAATAACAAGTTATGGTAAATCTAAACAAAGTTTGGTATTTTTGGAACCTGAATTTTGATTTTTTGTTGGCATAATAACAAGTTACGGTAAATCTAAACTAAGTTTGATATTTTTGAAACAATTTATAACAATTCCTAGAATGATCTAACAATTTATAACAATTTATTGCCATTTATTAATTTATAATAATATATAAAAAATTATTGCAATTTATATTAATTTATACTGACTTATAACAATTCCTATAAATTTATACAAATTAATAATAATTTTTAATTAAAATAATCCTATAATTTGATACATTTCTAACAAATTTATAATTTATAACTAATTTCTAACAATTCCTATGATTTTAAAAAATTATAACTAATTTATAACTAATTTATACAAGTTTAGTACATTTCTAACAAATTCTACCAATTTATGACAAATTTGGACTACAAAATAATTATTACAAAATATAGGGACTTACTTACAAATAGACGAGGCCTTGGAAGAAAATATTGGAGAAAGAGAGAAAGAGAGTGATGTCTCTAACGGCACTTAGAGGGGGTTTAAAGGGAGTTTTAATGACTCTTAAACGTTTTTCAGTTAAGCTCTCTAAACTAACAAGTCAAACAAGCGTGTGCAAAGGAAGTAATTAGAGTAGAGTTTAGAGACAGTTGACACGCAAAATAATAACGGAGTTCGGTGTAAAATGCCTACGTCTCTGGGGCAGAACAACCTCATTGGCTCCCCTTTCCTATTACCCAGAAAGAAATGACACAACACGTGACACGTGAGCCAAGCAACGGTGGGAAGTCACGGCCTAACTAGTGTGCAAGTTGAGCCTAAAAACTCTAGCTAGAGAGTCCCTCGGGATCGTCACACAGCTATAGATATATGTGAGCTTAAAAACTCTGGCTAGTGTACCCCTTTGCACCCTACAAGTAGACCATACTAGCAGGGATGTAAAAATTCTAGAATTAAATCCTAGACACTAAACTATATCTCATAAAAGATAAGTCGAGTGGATTTGAGAATGTTGAGAAGATATACAAGTTTAAGTTCACTCAACAATGGAAGCTATCAAGAGTTGCAATAAATATGTTTTGAAATGTGAGAGGTGGCTAGCTTAGCAAATATGAAGTGATGATTTTTTAAAAAAAAAAAAGGCTATTAGCCCATTCCATTTCAGAAATATATAATTACAGAGTTCATGAATCTCTGACTGTTACCAAGTAACAGCTAGCACCAAGTCAAGGTCTAAATCAAAACATAACCATAAAACCTTTACATCTAGTTGCCAAAATAGAATCACAGATATCTAAATTTAAGCCACTCAATTAAGGGCTGAGGCTAGCTAATAGCATGTGCAAAATTTGAGATTGGAATATCATGAGCATCTACTAGTGCACTGAGGAGGTGCCGCCAATCTCTCCTGGCCCTCCATCTCCTCCTGGTGCTGCATACAGTACCATTTCTAATGGCATGTATTGATCTAAAGGAATTTCTTCTTCATGTACCGGCAGCCATCCACCCATTGCTGTCCTAATCCTCTGCGACATATTACCTGCCCAATACAAACACATAGATTTAATTAGTAGAATCAAGTGATGATAACCCTCTATATAGTGGGAGGATTCAGATTTGCTAGATCCACTCTTACAGGAAGAAACCCGATAGGTTCGACTGTACGGATATTGAAGTTAGAATTTCTGTAAAATAATTCAAATTAATATTAACCGTCCTAAACGTTTATGCCTGTTTAGATCGGTCAGTACAATTTGTCTCAAACAACTTGATAGTCATCCATACGGATGCCATCCATCTTGCACGAAACCAAATTAGAATTTTCTGACTTGTCAATTAAAATTGGTTCTATATATTTGTTTCGGTCAAGGCAGATGCTTCAGAAATTAACAAGTCTCAAATATAATTTACTTAACTACTTGATTATTATACAAATCAATAGCTTTGTAAAGTCTTGTTGACTCCTCAGGTTCATCAAAAGAATCTTGAAATTCAGCACTTCATGAATCTTGATTCTTCATAATAAATCTTGAAATTAAAGCTTTGAACCTATATTTGGTTCTATGCAATAGATCTTGTACCTAAAGCTTTGAATATGCAAACTCACTAAATTGTGTAAAAGGTTAATTCAATTAGTGTATGTTTTACAAATCTAGTCATACAAAGTATTAGAATATTGCATACAGCCAATAGAGAGGGGAGAGAAGTTGAAAAATTATGGCAGTCTCGAAGGGAATAGGACTGGCAGAACTTATGACAGTTTGGGTATTTTTAGAAATAAAAAAAAGCGAGGGCAACTTTAGAAGTTTGTATTCTTTTGACGATATTATAAAAAAAATCGGTGGAAAGATAAAGGAGGATCTATTTTAATCGTACTATCCGATTTGAAATTGATGATCACATTCATATAAAAAATGAGCTTCATGGAATTTATATAAGGATATTTTCTTCTTATTTAAAAAAAAGTAAGAAAAGAAAAAAAAAAAAAATTCGGTTTTCAAGTATATTCTCATATGAGGAGGGTTCAAATGTCTTTATTTTTGTGTGCCTCCATCAAGCCTCCATTTTTAGAACTATAATAACTTAAAATTTAAAACTTAAATGTCAAAATATAACCATTAGATATGATCCATATTATTTTCTCTTTGCACACATAAAATATCATGAAATTTCGTTTTTATTTTGATTAGTATCAAGAGCTTGCAAAAATACACCATTGTGGATAAATTTTGGACGTTGATGTTTCGACTTATTGATAAACCAAAATTGAAAAGTGATAATTTTTATGTACATGTAGAGAAAATAATATAATATCACAACTAACGGTTTTACTTTAACATATGTTTTTTTAAAATTGGTTTATTAAAAAAAATTCAAAAGTGCAGGCATTCTGGATGCACAAAAAATGAAGGTATTTGAACCCTCCTTATTTTCATATAAATATCATGTTCAGTAGTTTGGATCAATTCTTTGATCTTTGAAAATGGAGGTATGAATTCATAGTACCGATCATTGTGTGTTATGCATAGCACCATATATAATCTCATGTTCTATTTATATATCAAAATTTTGTACAATATTTTTTTTGACAATATATTTCTAGTTGGGAGAAATTCATGATTGTCGAATAGTTTAATTAGAAATAATATGGACAGTTAAGTAACTTTAAGGGATTGATGAATGAACACACAAAGTTTCTCTTTTTTTGCTCTTTGTAAGGTGTTTGGTAGTGTGGCCTACGCGCATATACCGGATCAAAGAAGGACCAAGCTCGATGACAAAAGCAAAAGGTACATCTTTATCGGTTATGATGAAAAGACAAAAGGTTTCAAGTTGTTTGATCCAATAGAGAAGAAAGTAGTGGTCAGCTGAGATGTGCATGTAAACGAGTCAAGTTCGTGGGATTGGGAAAAATCAACAGAGGTGATACTCGACAAAGAAGAATCATCTACCGGTACAACCGCTACACCAACAAACACACAGGCAAATCTACCAACAATCGATGATAAAGATGAGACAAGACAACCAAGGATGTGAAGCATGCAAGATTTGTACGACTCGACAAGTGAGGTACATTTAATTTGTCTATTGGCAGATGCCGAAACAATTACATTTGAGGAAGCGGTGCGAAATGAGAAGTGGCAAGCAGCCATGAATGAAGAAATAAAAGCAAGCGGGCGAAACCGAACTTGGGAGCTAGTTGAATTGCCAAAAAGAAGATGAACGCTCAAGGTGAGATAGAGCGGTACAAGGCAAGGCTAGTTGCAAAGGGCTATCAACAAAAGGCAGGGATAGACTACGATGAAGTCTTTGCCCCGGTTACAAGAATGGAGACGATTCGTCTTCTCATTGCTCAAGCAGCTCAATTCAAATGGAAAAATTTTCAAATGGATGTCAAGTCAGTATTTTTGAATGGCGTGCTAGAAGAAGAGGTGTACGTGGAGCAACCACCCGGGTACATGAAAATTGGGGAAGAAAATAAGGTGCTGAAATTGAAGAAGGCACTTTACAGATTGAAACAAGCACCTCGAGCTTGGAATACCCGCATCGACACTTACTTCAAGAAGAACGGGTTTACTCAATGCCCATACGAGCATGCACTATATGTGAAAAAGAATGAAGGTAATTTGCTCCTTGTCGCTCTTTATGTTGATGACCTCATCTTTATGGGGAACAATGGTGAGATGATACAGGAATTTAAAAGAGTGATGACTCGGGAATTCGAGATGACGGACTTGGGTTTGATTGAAGTACTTCCTTGGTCTGGAGGTTAGATAGGAAAATACTGGGATTTTTGTGTCACAAGAAAGATATGCAAAAGAAATTCTAAAAAGGATCAAAATGGCGGATTGCAACCTGGTATTGACACCAATGGAACCAGGGGCAAAACTTTCTAAGTTGGACGGTGGAGAACGAGTAGATGCGACCAAATACCGAAGTCTAATTGGGAGTCTTCGCTATCTCACATGCACAAGGCCGGACATTTCTTATAGCGTTGGAGTTGTAAGTCAATTCATGGAGGAGCCGGTCTACACGCATTTAAAAGTGATAAAGAGAATTTTGCGGTATATTCGGGGAACCGAATCTTTTGGGTTATTCTACACCAAAGCCGAAGATTTCATGCTAGTAGGATATTCCGATAGCGATTGGTGCGGTGACGTGGATGATCGAAAGAGTACATCGGGATATGTGTTCTTTTTGGGGGACACGGCATTCACTTGGCTGTCGAAGAAACAACCAGTCGTGACACTCTCTACGTGCGAAGCAGAATATGTGGCAGCAGGAGGCTCTGTGTGTCATGTGATCTGGTTGAGAAGATTGTTGAAGGAGCTAAACTTTGCTCAAGAGAAGGCCACACAAATTTACTTGGACAGTAGATCAGCGATCGAATTGGCAAAAAATCCGGTCCATCATGAAAGAAGCAAGCATATTGACCTGAAGTTCCATTTCATCCGAGAGCACGTGAAGGAAAAGGAGATAGAACTGGTGCATGTGAAAAGCGAGGACCAAGCAGCTGACATCTTTACAAAACCACTGTCCACAAGACTATTTGAGAAAATGAGAAATCTACTCGGCATGAAGGACAGAAGAGAATTAAGTTTAAGGAGGGGTGTTATGAATAAACTTAATTTGCCATTAAATTCTTGACTGCACAGTGGACAGATTTTGTGGCTGATTAATGAGCGAATTTGAAAGGGCAACTATAGATCATTCTGGGCAAATGAGGAGTCTATTTGATGTGTCTTGGAGTCTGGTTTCTGATGGTTCAAGTTTCAAGTCATTTGGAGTTCCCTAGAATAAGTTATTGCTGTTTTAGTAATCAAGGGTCAGAATTTACTGTGTTGCTCTGTATTCTGTTTTGAGTTGTTTTGAATTCTGTTTTGTTTTAATTACTGTACGAATTTTAAGAGTCATGTATAAGGCTATAAATATAGTTGTATTCTGTTGTAAGAAAGCAGAAGAGAGAAAATACAAAAGATAGTTTCAATAATAAAAGAGTTTTGAGAATTTTGTCTCTTCCCTCCACTGAAATATTTATTATTACTAACAATATGAAGCTAAATTAATTATATGTATGGTTGAAGGAATTGATATACAAGAATTGCATGTTAATTAGCAAACAAAATGTACAGTTCTTCAAATAGAGCTAGAAAACATGAATGGAATATAAAAAAAACAAAAGAAAAAAATATAAGTTATACAAAACATCCAGCTAGAAATTTCGCATGAAGCACCAACAAACATAATGCCTTACATCAATCACTGTGTTTGCTGTTATTGTCAGTTTATCTAAATCAACGCCTTAAGAAAGCTACGTCCCACGACTACTTTTCTAAATTAAATAATACGGCAGTATACTTTTCTTCTCAATCATTGTCGGTACCAGTGAAATGTGCTCAATTCACAGCTGTGGAGCCTACTCAGACATCCTAGTCCAAGTCCCGCGCACATAAGTTTTTTTTTTTTTTATATTTAGTAAAATTGAAAAACTCTTTTTTTTTTTTTAAATAACAGATATAATGGCAGCATTGCTTTAGAATCAAAACATAAATTACACGAACTTTCTTAATTTATTTTTTTATTATTCTATTACATAAGCAAATTAAAATAGACATAAGAAAGGAATTCCAAGGACAAAGTATTTTTTTTAATATATTACTGAAATTGAAAGAACTCATTTTTGGACAGAAGATATAATTGTATGATATTTTCAATTCTTTTAGACTAAAGTAGAAAGAACAGTAACTTTTTTATGATTCTTTAAAAAATCCCCTAGACCAGAACGCATGTCTCCTGTTGACAATTATTCTGTACTAGAGAAAGAGACAGATAGTGATCTTGACAGCCGCTGTAGAGTTTTCAAAAACTTCTTTGTCTTGCCCAATGAATATTCAAGGAAGGGAAATTGTTGACGCCCTTGGAAGATGTTTTAATAAATAATTTTGTATTTCTATTTAACATACATGTATATAAATATTGTTAATAAATAATTAAATGGACAGTTAAGTAACTATAAGGGATTGATGAATGAACACACAAAGTTTATATTTTTTGCTATTTGTAAAAGGAAAGAATTTTACATCCATTGACTCCACAATAGTTGGTGTTAGGTCAACACGCGGCATAAACTCTATTAAAGGACTAGTGTGGTGTGTGTAAACTCAACCAAGGAAAAGAGACTAACTATGGATACGCTCTTTACCAGACTAGAAGAGGCCTCTTATGCTGGAGATGTGAATTTATTAAAAGAGCTTCTCGAGAAAGAAAAGCTCTTGCTTGAGAAATTGATTGCCAGAACATCAGTGAGAGATAACCCCCTACATGTTGCAGCAATGCTTGGACATGCTGATTTTGTTCGCGAGGTTATCTATCATAAGCCCGAGCTTACTAAGGAGCTCAACAGCCAGGGGTTGTCACCTCTGCATTTGGCTGCCGCCCACGGTCATGTCACTGTCGTGAAGGAGTTGTTGAAGGTAATTAATGTGATCAGTTCATTTTGATGTTTTTGATTAAGTACTTTGCTTACAAAAAATAGTTCAGTTTAGGTCCGATGCCATCAGAAGTAAATTTGGATCCAATGGGCATTGGAGCCGTGCGATGCACTTTAAAATTCGTGCGCACTAATCTCAGTGCGGTGCTCTCACGAATTTTAAAGTGCATCGGACGGCTCTCATGCTCATCGGAACCAAAATTATATCCGATGGCCATACACTTTGCTATACAAAGAAATGTATGGAAAAACATTAAGATGATCCAAATAAGAGCCCCACCACAATATAGTATGTGCCATTAGCTGTAAAAGGAATGTGGTCTTCTAACCTTCAAGATCTTACGGTTTACAAAAAATGCTTGTAATTCAATGTTCGTTTTGTCTTTCCAGGCTGGCTTGGACCTTTGTTTATTAAGTGAGACACATGAAGGACTACTTCCACTTCATATTGCTGTTACGAAAAGAAGGGCAGTTGTCGTTGAAGTGTTAGTGGATGCCTGTGAGGAGGCAGTGCATAAGCTTACAAATTGTGGAGAAACTATACTTCATTTGGCTCTCAAATATAATTCTTTTGACACAGTTGAGTTCTTGATCGACCGGGTGAATGACCTTAATGCAAAAGATGACAGAGGAAATACTATTTTGCATCATGCCGTGGCAAGCAAACAATTATCTGTAAGCCATAGCTTTCTCTTTGATAAAAAAAAAGGGTGAATACATTCATAACCTTGATGCCTTTCAAAGCATTACTTAACAAATAACACCTTTGCATCTCAGGTAACCAAATTTTTGTTGAATAAAACAACCATCAATGTGAACATCATGAACTTGGCATCCTTAACTCCACTCGATGTTCTGTTGGGATCATGGCTGCAGAATGGAGATCTCGTCCTTGGAGAGATGATACGAGCAGCTGGGGGAAAGACTGCAGCTGAAGTGTTATCCGAAGCAGTACCTGTCATCAGGGATTATTTTTCATGTGGCAGTTCAAACCCAATACCAACTACAAGAATGTCGCTGCGGCGACCTGGTTTTCCCGGCTCCAGAAATGACATAGAAAATGGAACTTTACAGTTGCAAAAGAAGAAAAAGGAAAAGAGGTACGATCCGCAAATTCTGTTGTTGGTGGCGACGTTGGTGGCGACTGTCACATTCCAAGCAGCATTAAATCCTCCAGGAGGATTTCAACCTGATGATAAGGATCATGAGACAACTAAAGGTCAACTTGTCCTCGGTGCTTCTTTAAATTCCTTCCAAATATTTGACATGGTTGCGCTTTTTTTATCTGTTAGTGTTATGATGCTTTTGTTATGTGTGGTCCCTCGGAAGAGAAACATTGTGATGAAGTTCTTGGTGTGGGTGATCTGGTATGCTGCCTTATTCATGGGTCTGGCATTCACTATGGGCATATCTGCAATCTACGATGTCGAATATAATTTTAAACAAGTTAATAAAAAAATTTATAATAATCCTACAAACTGGGCTACAGCCTTATTAATAGGATGGGACATTGTGTCGAAGCTCGCTCTCTCCTGGGTGCTAGTTTCGATTCTTATTTTTGTGCTGAAGAAAAGTGGGTTATGGGAGCCGGTTCTACTGCGTTTTGCTTCTCTAAAAAGAGGATGCTACTTGAACTGGCAACAATTTAGTAATATAACAAACATTATTGGGTCAAATTGTTGTCAGTTGTTCAAAAATGTAATCTGCATTCTATTGATCCTTGGTGTTATGGTGGGCATTAGCTATATATGGTTACTAGGATGGTATTAGTCAAAAAAAATTATTTTTATTTAATAATTCTTACATGTATGTTGCTAAGGGTTATGCATTGTATTAAGAAATAGAAACGTTTTTTTCCACGTTTTTTGATGTTTTTGAGAAATAAAAAAAGATATGTATATTTTTGGGATTATTTGTTAAAATACAAATTCTACAAAACCTTTTAGTTTTCTTATTTTTTCTTTTTAATTTTTTTGTGACACGTAGTAGTGGATACGAATATCAACAAACGGAACTAGAAAAACATCACAATTTCTTTCTATACTATAAAAATATAAAACGATTTTGCCTATTTTTTAGTTGTGAAAACTTAAAAAGAAGCTGAAGGGAGTAGGTATTTCTTAATTTTTTTTCCCTTTTGTTATAAAAACACGTCATTGATGAGAAATTTACGGAGAAGACCAATTTGTGGCGATAGAGGTTCGAAGCTGCTCTAATGGGCGATTCTGAACGCGACTCAAAAGGAGAATAAAAAATCCAACCACACCCACCTCCGTCCACACTCAAAGCACTGCATTTACTCCACCATCCACATTTACGCCTCTTCTTCACTGCATTAACTCCAATCGAAGTCCTTTTCACACAATACAAGATTAGTTAACCCCTTTTCACACTACTCAAGCTGTCTCTATCTCTAACCACAAATCCACTAAGTACAGATGTCTCAAAATCAGGATATCTTCCTCTCACCTCTGGACGAACACCGTCGACTAAAGTTAGAACTTGATCAATCCATAGTATTTCAACCACTTAACAACTCAGCTCCGTCCATCAGTCAGCTACGACAACTCCTGGTATCGCGATATGGGGGATCAAGCCCAAATTGGAATATCAAATCAGTATCAAATGCATACCTTGTCTTCATACCGAATTGGGTTTTTGCTGACGATGTCTACTTGGATGAGGATTTCTGGATGCTCTACCACTGTGAGCTTCTGCCTTGGCAGACGCTGGATCGCTCAGAATCAGACCCCCAAGGTAACAGAATCATGGTCACAATTTTTGATTTTCCTATTGATTTCTGGCATCCGACATATTTTCGACAAGCGACTATCGCTATGGGGGTTATGCTGGGATTTAAAGCAGACACAATGACAACAGGCAATATGGCTAAGGTAACAATACTGTTAGCTTGCATTAATACCGATTTAATACCTCCGAATATCACAGTACACCATGGTTTTGGGTCGACTCAGTGCCAGGTACAATGGGGGGAAGACCCAGTGCCACCAGAGGATCCACCCTTATCCCCACCACAAGGTGGAGACCATGGAGAAGGGGGAAATGGGGGACCAAACGATAACCCACCACCACTGCATATACCTCCACCAACCAACAGGATGAACCCGTTTAGACAAATAATGCGTAGATTACCTATTCCCCAGCTTGACCCGAATAGACAACCCGCCCCGGCAGCGGCGGCACATCTACCAAGTAACTCTGTACTGATCCACCATAGTGCTCATACACCGGAGAAGAAAGGAATGCATACATATGGTCCACAAACACCAATCCCTGCAAAAACCCCAACAACTCTGTCTCCTAGAGGGGATAGCCACGAAACAGTAACAGTGAAAGTGGGACAGGTGGCCATTCTCAAAGGGAAAATATGCAAGTCCTATACACACCTACAGGTGGGCCAATTTCACATCCTCTCACACAATCAGAAAGGTGGGGAACTGTCTCCAGCACAGGAATCTGTCAATCGTGTAGAACCTATAAATCAGGTGGGACCACAAAAACACAACTGCGTGAGGAATTATGATCTGCAACGGCCGAAAGAATACCACAAAAACAATCACTTCGAGCCCCAGTTTCAGTCAGCATTTAATGCCTCCACCCCAAAAATTCACAGCTTTACCCCTACTGTTACACAGGTGCTCACACAGACAGAGAAGGATAGGGGTACGGACCCAATAAAAAATAGAAATATCTCAAACCCTACAGACCAAGCTACTTTAAAAGAACCCAAATATCTCTCCCAGACTACAGATAATCTCAAACCCAAACCGAATATTTCTATCTCTCATCAAATGGGCCTATTAAATACACCTAAAAGGAAACCAACCAAGCCCAAAATATTAAATGCTCTGACCAGACCCATTACTACCCCAAGTACACTCCCCCTCTCTAACTTGATTTATAAGACAGAAGAACAACAGCAAACAAGAAAAACACAAACAAACCAAAATACCTTAGCCATGGAAACAACGGATGAACAATTCATAGCAAAATTTGCAAACTTAAAAGCGTCCACTTCCTTGACCCTACCAGAAAATGCTGTTCAGACGAGGGATTGGTCACTATGTGCTTTGATGAGAGTGGTAACGGACAGACCTGTGGTTGAACAACACTTTGTGAGAATGATGATGAGGGCATGGTCAATCAGTCCAAAAACAGAAATCACAATGGTGGGGAGAAACGTTTTTCTTTTAGTATGTGTAACAGAACAAGACCTAACACATGTACTACACAAAGGTGTATGGACATACAGAGAGGATGCCATTGCAACAAGAAGGGTTAAAGGACCTTCAGACTTGCAAAATCCTAACGTCAACCACTTCGAAGTAACAATGCAGTGGCACCGTTTTCCCGCTGCGATATTTAACAAGGAAGGGCTTATGATACTGGCAGAGGAGATGGGGACACCACTTACAGAAGTAACCGAACATTTCTTTGGGGGGACCCGGTGTTTCAAGGTCAGAATGTCAATCCCGGTTGACCAACCTCTACAAGACACTATGCAGGTACATAACACAACAGTGGGGGATTTTGAGGCTTACATTGTGTATGAAAGAATACATAGAATTTGTATGTTTTGTTCAAACTTGGGTCATGACCACAACTCCTGCCTAGACAAAGTGCGCATGCAGAGGTTACAGATGGATCCTAAGTACAAAAACCGACCTGATATGGCAAACATAACAAAAAACAGAGTTGGCAAGTGGATTAATAACTCAGCATATATTCCACTATATGACAGCCAAAACACAAACACCATTCCAAAACAAACAGAGAGCCGAAGCCCAACACAAAACCAAAAAACAGATCCAAGCCATAGTAACATACCCACAAATATGCAACTAGGAGGAGTTGACCTGAACCAACCCTTTAACCAAGTGCAACCAGGATTACAGTTGAGTAGAGTTAACACATCAAGAGCCATAGGACACTCAACAGGTTACAAAAGAATGGGACCAGGTCAAAGTGAAACAGGAGGGTTTAAGATGGGAGAAGAGGCAGAAGGCAACACGGATTTGACTGAGACAGTTCATGCCAACAAGAAAAGAATCGTGGAGGCGAGTCTAGGACCGTCTCCACCACCTCAATGAGTCTCTTAGCCTGGAACTGTCGGGGGGTTGGGGGTCCTCGAAAGCAACAGTTCCTAAAAACACTTCTCCGAGCAACGCGAGCGAGTATTTGTTTCATTTCTGAAACAAAAAGTTCTTCTTTCAAGTCTACAACAGTTTTACAGCAATTGGAGTTTGAGAATTATACCTTTGTACCGGCAAGAGGCCGGTCTGGAGGTCTTTGGCTGATGTGGAATCGGGAAGTAAAAATTCTAATTCACACTCAGTACAAATCTTTGATTCATGGCACGGTTACCGAATTGGATGGCAAGGAGTGGGAGTTGGTTTGTGTGTATGGAGACCCGAATCATGACGGGAATCCAGTGATATGGGGAAAAATATTACAAATAATTCAAAAAAATGAGAAAGTGTGTGTAGTGGGAGATTTTAATGCGATTACAAATGAGAATGAAAAAGTTGGAGGGGACCCGCTTCTAAACAGGAATAGTAGAGAGTTCAAGAATTTCTTATTCCAAGGGGGGCTTATTGACTTGGGTTTCAAAGGCCCCGCGTTTACTTGGACGAACAAAAGGAACTCGTCTAGAGCTATATTTGAAAGGTTGGATAGAGTGGTAGCAACAGTGGGATGGTTACAAACACATTGCCAAGCGTATGTTAACCATATGCCGAGAGTACATAGCGACCATGCGGCAATACTTTTGAGGCTGAACAAGAAAATGGTTAAACAAAAAAGATTTAGAATGGAGAGTTGGTGGTTTGGAGCGGAGGGTTTCAAAGAGGCATGGGAAGCCGACTGGAGGGTATCAAACAATATTTCTTGGGAAGATAGAATCATCAGGTTGAATGTTAACATAAAAAGATGGGCAAAAATGCATGACTCACCACAAAACAGACTTCAAATAGCCCAACAGAGGCTATATGCGAATCAATGCCTACATCCGAATTACCAAGATTACAATCTGGAGGAAAATTGTTTTAAGGAAATACAAAAGGCGGAGGAAGAAATTGAGATTTACTGGAAACAGAGGTCAAAAGTACAGTGGGCATGTGAGGGTGATCGTAACACGGTATTTTTCCACACAGTGGCAACTAGCAGAAAAAGGCATAACATGGTCCTGCGCATTATGAATGATCAAGATGAATGGGTTACTGAAGAGGGGCATATCCGAACATGTTTCATAAGATACTTTAAAAACCTATACAGCCCCAACCAGATAACAGCAGCCCCAGATTTGAGTACCTATTTCCAACAATTTAATTTGACAGCCACAGAAAAAATTATGCCCGAACACCAAACAGCTATTATGAAACCACCATCTGAGATGGAAATCAGAGAAGTCCTTTTCCGATTGGGTCCAGATAAATCTCCGGGCCCAGACGGAGTTACAGCCCGCTTCCTACAACAATACTGGGATACAGTGAAATACACAATTGTTCAACAGATGAGAGAGGTTTTTCATACAAGATCACCACCAAATGGATGGATGGCCAGCCATATAGTGCTTATACCGAAAGTAGATGAACCCAAGCTGCCGAAAGATTTTCGACCGATAACGGTTGGAAATATCATGTATAGGCTGCTTATGAAAATACTAGCAACACGACTACAAAAACACATGCCGCATCTGGTGTCCAATTTTCAAACAGCCTTTATAAAAGGAAGAAGCATATCGGATAATGCAATACTTGTGAGAGAAGTACTACATTCTTTCGGCTGTGAACAGTACAAAGAAGAAGCTTTCTTGTTAAAAGCTGATGTGGCTAAGGCTTTTGACACTTTGAGGTGGTCATTCGTGTGGGACTCGCTAAGGGCGTTTCACATACCGACTCCAATGATACAACTAATTAGAGCATGCATGGAAATGGGGAAAGTAACAGTCCTCATTAATGGGCATGGGGATGGGTTCATAAAGCCGAGAAGGGGACTAAGACAAGGCTGTCCTTTATCACCATACTTGTTCATCATGGCAATGGAATTCCTAACCAAGAAGATACAAATGGAAGTGGCAAATGGAATCATAAAAGGAATTCATCTCGCAAACACAGCACCAACATTAACTCACAGTATGTATGCAGATGACCTTGTGGTTATGGGACTGGCAACTACAAATGAAGCGCAAGCCTTTATAAGGATTTTTGATGAGTTTGCATTCTACTCGGGTTTGGAGGTAAACCCGGAAAAATCAACTGTGTGGTTTAGTAAAAAGTGCACTGAACAAAGAAGGCAAGAAATACTATATGTGTTAAAGGCAAAGGTGGCAACAGATAGAGAAAGATACCTAGGTATAGTTCTAACACAAGGAAGGACACAACAGAGACAAACAGGAGATTTGCTAATACAAAAGTTTGAACAAAAACTAGCTGGATGGAAAGTCAACCTTCTCTCGCATGCTGGGCGCACACTCCTCATAAGATCAGTTCTAACCTCTGTGCCTGTGTACTATATGTCAATCGAGAAATTGACAAATAAAACTATTGATTGCCTAAATGGAGCCATGAGACGTTTCCTGTGGGGTAAGGTGGGAAAGGAGAGATATCTAGCGATGGTGGCATGGAAAAAAATAACTATGAAGGAAGAAGAGGGAGGTTTAGGTATCAAGGACATCAAATTGTTCAATAGGGCACTGTTAGAAAAGGTGGTATGGCAGTTGGGGACTGAACAAGAAAGGATTTGGGTTAAAGTTTTGAAGGCGAAATATTTCCCAGAAAGGTCACTATGGCAGGCAAATAATAATAGAAGTACGAGTGCACTGTGGAAAGCATTGCAAGAGTTCAAACCGGGGGTAATGGCGCAGGTGATGTGGCAAATTGGGGATGGGGCAAAGGTGCAGATTACGGGCCAGCCGTGGTTTCAGGGCTGGAATGAACTAAGTGTGGGAGGAGTACAACACAGTAATTTCAAGGTTCAGGATCTGTTTGATCAAACAACGGGGCGGTGGAAGGAGAATCTCATATATGATCTTTTGGGTGAAGATGCATACACACAGATTATACAAACAGTAAAAACACCGAAACAGCAGAGTATAGTGGGAGATAGATTAATCTGGATGGGGGGTAGAGGGGGGAAGTATACAGTGAAGGAGGGGTATAATATGCTACAGCAAGCTCAAACCGTGGTTGTCACATATAGCCAATCGAAATTGGATGCACTAAGGGTCATATGGAAAATAAAAAATTTAATACCGAGGGTACGAGTGTTTCTATGGAGAATATTGCAGGATGGATTAACAACGGCAGTAGCAATGGCGAAAAGGTTCCCAAATATACCGGCAGTGTGTTCCCGATGTGGCAAGGAAAATGAATACAATATGCATCTATTCTTCTTCTGCGACATAGCAAGGGCTACGTGGTTCATGTCTCAGATTCCGTTGAGAGTGGAAAACCTGCCGCTAAATTTTTCAGAGGCCCTAAACTATATAGTGAAAGAGCTTCCTGTACCAAAATTACCAATGTTCTGCAACATACTGTGGAATTTATGGAAAGGAAGAAATGAAGAGATGTTCTCTACCACCAAGCCAACACCTACAGGTATACTCAAAAAAGCACTATCCATGCACACACAAAGCTCACAGCAAATTAAAACAAGAACAGTTAGGCTAGAGGAGATTCATATATCTCAGGGGGAAAGAGTACTGCTGGTAGATGGATCTTGGGATCCGAGGTATGGGGCAGGAATAGCAATGGCGGTTTACAACAGAAGGGGAGATCTCGTCTATGTCAATTATGCGCATGTGGAGGTATCTGACCCTTTTCATGCTGAGACAGAGGCGATGTGGTTGGCTATGAGATATATGACAGAAGGTGAAAACAATGGACCTATCTGCATAATCTCTGACTGCAAAACACTGGTACAAGCCATCAAGCATAGAAACACAGAAGATCTCCCATCATGGCGAGCAAAGGAGTTAGTAGAATGCTGTATCCAAAGGCACACGGCTAATCAGAATGCTATGAGAATTGAGTATGCACCAAGAGAAGCAATGCAAACACCACACCGATTGGCTAATTGGGCAAGAAAATATGGAAAGACAGCTAGAGGTACACCACTGCAGTGCTGTACCACAAACCTGGTACTGGAACAAACAATCAATCCACTGTTCAAAATACAGAGAGAATAGGAGTTACGAAATGTATCAGCTTAAATAGGAAGGATGTTTAAGTTAGATTTTCACATTACTTTTCTGCATATCGGTTTTTACTTTGCTTTTTTAATTTGCCTAAGGTGTCCTTCTGTGAACACCATGTAATATCAAATATTGTCTGCAATATAAGTATGCCCACGGGCTTTTCACTCAAAAAAAAAAAAAAAAAAAATTTGTGGCAGAAAAACACCCACGCGTCGAGTTCTAGGGAGTTCTGATTTGTGTTATCTTAACAGGATTTGTTTCAGTGGCACCCGATAACATACCTAAGAGTCAAAGACTAATTAATAAAATAAAAAAAGATGGCCATAGGCAGCTAGATTCCAACTTTTACTGGAACAAAAACAAAAATAAAAAATTCATATATAGATACGCATCCATATCATTATCTAGAGGAAGTTCTCGTTAAGGAGCATACTGTGACCACTTGACTTGATTGTAAATAAATTCAAAAAATAAAAAAATTTATATGAGAACGAAGCTCTCATTAAGGAGATTTGTTTGAACGGTTTGGATTTGTCATTTGAAGCCAATTTAATAGATTTTGAAGGCCGGATGCATATTGTTAATATATTAGAGAAAGCGCGTTAGCCGTACTCTACATATATATATGCACATATATGTATATATGTAAATATATATGTATATGTGTTTGAGTAGAACAAAATCATTATACTAATTCAAAGAAATATATTTGCCGAAAGAAAACAAGTCAAAAATGGTGTCATAGTAATGGCATCTAGACTGCAAAAATGGTGTTATATTGAACTGATGTTGACTTGGATGCATTTATTTGACTTTTTTCTTTGACATGGAATACGTCCCTTGCGTGAGCAGTACTAGTAGTGGTGATAATAAATATTGTCATGATGAATTGAATATATGGTTGGTTTAATGCTTAATTTATAGAGGGGGTTGTTGGGAGTTGGGGGGTGGTCCAACATCTATCTTTTAGAGCATGGATGTTTGTAAGCTCACCAAGTCTAATCGTTGAAGCCAATCTATTTCATGAGTGATATGTATATAAATATTTTTTTATTTCAAATTAATTTAGTATAAAGTCAAGTAGTAAAAAAATGATGAAAATTCAATGCATTAAAATTCCCTTATAAACTATTTTTTTGACCGTTTGACTTTATACTAAATTAATTTGAAAACTTAAAATTTTGAAATGCAAATGTATAATTGATGAAGTAGATCAGTTTCAATGGTTTGGGTTCGTCATTTTGAAGCTCACCAAAGAACTTAGTGAACTTAACTAGTTTTACTCCATTAGATTATCCAAAAATGAAAATTTTATTTACTCTAACTAGAAGCAATTAAAAAATTATGGCTAGTAATTAAGCCATTGTTCAAACAAATTTAGTGTTGAAAGAAGAAACCTCTCTAAAAGTGAATCAAATTCAGTTCTAGCATATCAACGCTAAAGATTTCCAGTCAGTAAAAAAGCTTGATTAATTAGTAACTAAATTTTATCAAAGAAAATAAAAAGGGAAGCTGATTCAACTAATTATAACATATATTTGTTAAACAAAAATTTAATTCCCAGAAGGCGAATATGAACATGGGTTTGGTTTGGGATGGCTATTAATTTTTTTATTAAATCTGACTTGCTGAATATTTATAGACTACTTTAACAGCAATTCTTTTGTGTGGATGTTTTACATAGGTCAATCAAACAAACAACTAATTCTTTAGCTCATAGTGTTTACTGATAATGTTAATTTACGGATAGAACTTACAAATTGCTCCGTTAATCTTCGTGCAGAAGCGGATCTTGCGAGCGTAGCAGTATCACTGGTTCTGCAAGGAATCACAAGCCGAAGCCGGAAACCCTACGTTTTCCACGACCTAAGACCTTCAAGTGTTAACAGAGTTTCTTGGTGCGTTTTTCTCTCTTTCTTGTCAGTCACTATTCTGTTATGATATGAGAGAGTTTAGACAGAAGGACAGGATCTGGTATATATAAACCAACGCACCTCTTCATAAAGGGTCTGCACCTCTTCATAACGGGTCGGGTTTTGGATTCAGGTTTCCCATAACGGGCGTACCAATTAATAAATCCAACATCTCCCACTCGCACAAAATGGGATACCCTCTATAAACTAAGAGAACATAATCTCTTATCTCTGTTAAAATTCATACAAGGAAATAGGCCGTGACCAGCATATTTTAATTTGAGAGCATATGTTGTTATCCAACTGTTAGGTATGTATAACAACATCTAAGTAGAGTAAATATGCAGTACCCCAGATCATCAAGTTACATTTTTTTAAGTATTACAGGATCTCTTTTATTTATTGATACAATCATACTTATATATTCACAATTATGTTACATAAACATAATTGGTGCACCAGTGAATATAACCTAATGTAACATTCAAATGATATTTTTCTTTTATCTAAAATCTCTTCATTCCAAATCAATTGCTATCCAGATATGTTCCATTAGATCGCATCATACATGATCATTAGCAACATTCCAAAATAACTAATTGAAAAAGAACTTCAAGTATTTAGTAAAAAATCGAAGAGTACTATGAGATCCTTTTGATCTCGCGGGTCTCACACAACAAAGAAGAAGAGATCATATCTTCTGTTACCCTGTTGGTCAATTGCACATATGGTATGAAACATATGTTATGGTATTACTCTCCATTTCTTATGGAGCGTATGTCTTAAACTAAAATCCAATAGCATACAAGTGATAGTTCAGATATACATAATATCTAGCTTTTAATTGTACGAGTAAATTTAATAATAATTATTAATAATGGATCCATTGATTGAAGATAATGATGAGTTGATATAACTCAATAACTTCACAATTTCAAAAACATTTACTCTCAATCTCATCTCTCATATCAAATCTATTGTCAAGCTAAATTAAAAGGTGCATCTACTTTAATACATTAGAAAATTTTAATATATATAGGCGAAATCGGTGTATAAGCAGTTTTCTTAATTAAAAATTTGCATATCAAATCTAAGAAAAAACAAAATATATGATGTAAAATTTCTGATATAAGTCAGTTAATTAATTAATTGTAATTACAAACAAATTTATTAACATCTTGACATTTGAATCCACATTTCAAATGATTATTTTGTCCTTCTTTTTCTCCCATTTTTTTTGGTTTCCTCTTTGTTACCTGATTAATCATACTGTACGAATCTGGCAGGGCTGTAATATAAAGCAGCTAAATTAGAGAATTTAATCCCATACCATATTATTAATTAAGTAATTAAGTAATCAAATAATTAAGAACATAAACCACAAGTCAACTTAATTTTGCACCAAAATTGTCACACCCCGCAGCCACGGGTCGCAACAGTCCCCTGCCGTAAACATACAACGCCGTGTATGTTTACAAGGAGAATACCCGTTAAACCCAAATATGCACAATTAACTACTATTAAACACATCCCTATGTATATATATATATACACACATAAATCCATATATAAAGGTACACGGTCTAGTCAAAGTATAATACAACAAAAGTATCTCGTACAGATACTAACCATCAGGCCTAACCCTAAACTATACAACAAAAAGGTAGATTAGGCCATACAGAGGCAACTACCCAGGGTCTACAACTCGCGTGCCTCTCCAGAACCTGACGCCTCAAATCCTGTAAAATAACCCAAGAGTGGGGGGTGAGAATAAATTCTCAGTGCGAAATTTGCCACAGTTTAGATTATTGGACTTGCAATCAAAATCTATATTCAGAAATGAAACCATACAAAAGCAGTTCATACAGATGCATATTCATAAATAAAACAAGTGCATATGATCAACAACAATTCACCAAATGAAACACAAGTTACGGAATTTCCAAGATGAATCTCAAACACACACGTTTTTGGCTTAACTCAGTTTATTTCAGTTGGTAGCACCTACGGATGTCCCACCGAGCTGGACCCTTTTCCAACCCACATCTGTAGTGTCACTGACACCTACAGATGGCCCACCAAGCTGGACCCTTTATCTGACACCCATCCGCAGTGCTTTGGCTTAACCATTAACTAAGGTCTGGTTCATAATTAGATAAAAATTCGTATGCAATAAGCTCAGAATCGTCCATTCGCAACGCGTCAAACCAAACTGTCATTCCTGTCCCAGACTGGATATGACATCATTTCATCGTTTCCTCACAGTCACCCAAAGTCTCCGTCACTATCAGTCATTGCCCAGCATTGACTGATCTTAATCAATCACTGCCCAGCAGTGATTAATTATACTCATATGCGCACATGGTTTCGAATCATCGCCCAGCATTGATTTCGAAACATTACCGACCATCATAGATAGTCATAAATTGTTGGGGATTTTCGACCGTAGTTCCAAAACAAAAGCACACAAACAAACGATATACCATTCAACATGCAAATATAACTGTGATATTCATTACGGACTGAAATGGGGTTATTGCGGCTCGCAACTTAATGACCCGAAAATTTCCAGCTCTTATTGGCATTTTCCAGGCTCTCATTGCGGCCCGCAATGGCTGTGGTTGCGGCCCGCAACAAAGTACTCCATTCTCAGCCAGAGAGTTTTTCATTCTGCTACGTTCATTGCGGCCCGCAACAAAGTATTCAGAGAGTCAGTCAGTCTATATTTTGAGCTACGCTGTTGATTGCGGCCCGTAATGGGAGTTGTTGCGGCCCGCAATAAGGCGATTTCAGTACATATCAGTTCTAATTTAATACGGTTATGCATATGATTCAAACAATTCGATTATGCAATCAATCAAGCAGTTCAACATGACAATTGGAAGCAGTTTAATTCATGAATATAAATTATCAAACAAGTCCAAGAATCCCGCACCTGCTGGCAATAGGCGTACCGCGTGACTACAGATCAGGCGCCTCGGAATGCCCCGCAAACCTTTGCTCAACCGAGCCTACACCTACATTCCACGTATACCATCTCAATTAGGTCTCATTCCTGTACTGGTTCGCTATTCTGGTTTACGCATCAATTCGATTGGCCGGTTGGTGTAACCCTAATTTGGTCGAAACCTCGATTTAACCATTACACGTTCTAACCTTTCCCGATCAAGAGATAACCCTACCGAGGACAAGTCTAGTCGGTCGGACTAACCTAATCAATCAATGTCGCGTTTCAATTCGGGATTTGGTATCAAAACCCTAGAATGGGAAATCCAAAATGGGAGATGAAATCACGGAGAAAATTGGTAAACGAGAGATGAGAAGCTCAAAGGAGTTAGAGTTCGATCAATTCTAACATTAAACTCGGGTTTAAAACGAACAACCCGCGGATTCGAGAAATCTCGGATTTTCAAACGAAGAAGGGAAAAGAAAAATTACCGACGGGATGGCTAGGAGAGATCTACGGATGCCTTCTCAGTTTCAACCTCGATTTCCCGGACGGTGGCGCAATCCGACGGGATTTCGGAGCTCTCCCTCTCTTTTCTTCTCTCTCTCTCTCTTTCTCTTTCTTTCTCTTTGGCCGGCCACACACAAGGGAGAAGAGAGAGGGGTTAGGGTTTATCAAAGAGGGTGCTTCGCGATTCGTGCTAGGTTGAATCAATGGTCCGAATAATTCTAAAATTCAATATAAACCCATTTAACGTGTTTTAATTTCCCATTCCTCGCTCGTCGATCAAATTTCGATTCCGTTTTAAACATTCTAAATAAACAAATGATTTGAATTTTATTATAAAATTTTCTTAACGTGACATTTCTCCCCCCTTAAGATAAAGTTCAGTCCTCTGAACTTAATTTCATACCTGAATCGTCGAATAGTTCGGGGTACTTCTCGCGGATACTTCCTTCACCTTCCCATGTTGCTTCCTTATCTGAATGGCGTCCCCACTTGACTAGAACAAGTTTGATCACCTTGCTCCGAAGTCGCTGCTCTTTTCTGTCCAGTATTTGCATCGGCTCTTCTTGATATGTCAAGTCCTCTTGGACATGCAAATCGGAGTGATCAATGCAGTGAGATGGATCTCGCACGTACCGGCGTAATTGTGACACATGAAACACCGGATGAACCCGGTCCAATGCTGGTGGCAATGCGAGCTCATATGCCACCGGTCCCACTCGCCGCGTAATCTGAAACGGCCCAATGTAGCGAGGACTCAATTTACTTGAGACGCCAAACCGGTGCACGCCTCTGACGGGTGAAACTCGTAGCCAAACATGGTCTCCTTCAGGAAATTCCAACAGCCGTCGATGAACATCTGCATACTTCTTTTGTCTCTCTTGTGCTGATTTAAGTCGACTCAGGATGACTTTCGTCTTTTTCGCGACCTCTTCAAGCATCTGAGGCCCGGTAGGTGAATATGTACCTGTTGGTCCCCACCACAGCGGTGTGCGACACTGCTGTCCCGTAAGAGCCTCCTGTGGTGACATTCCGATACTCGAATGGTAGCTATTGTTATATGCAAATTCCACCAGGTACAGGTGATCCAAGATCCTCGGAAACTCAGGGCACAGGATCGCAGCATATCTTCTAACGTTTGTATGGTTCGTTCGGATTGTCCGTCGGTTTGAGGATGATGCGCGGTACTAAATCTCAACTTCGTACCCATGGCTTCTTGAAAGCTTTCCCAAAAGTGGGAGGTAAATCGGGGGTCTCGGTCGGAGATAATGTTGCGCGAGCAGCCGTGGTATTTGAATTGATACTTCAAGAACATATCAGCTAACTCTCTTCCAGAGGTCTCGACCCAAAGCGGAATGAAGTGCGCAATCTTCGTCAGCCTATCCACAATCACCCAGATGGCATCGTATCTTCCGACCGTTCTTGGGAATCCAGTCACAAAATCCATGGTGATCGACTCAAATTTTCGGGTGGGTATCGCAAGGGGTCTTAGTAATCCCGCCCTCCTCCGTCTATCTGCCTTGACCTGTTGACAAACCTGGCACTTTTCGACATAGTGTTGCACGTTCCGTTTCATCTTTGGCCACCAGAAGTGTTGCTTCAAATCTTGATACATCTTAACTTCTCCAGGGTGAATGGTGTACCCAGAGTCATGTGCTTCTGATAGAATCAGATTCTTCAGTTCTGAGTCATTCGGAACACATATGCGATTGTGGAACCATAGGATACCGTCTTCGCGAAGTTGGAATGGCGAGTCTGCATTCGACTCATAATGTTGTCGGAACTTCTGACATTTTTAGTCTTCCTGTTGTGCTGTTCGAATCTGTTCGTGTAATTCCGGTCGAATTTCGACCGCAGCCAAGATAATCGACGCGACAGTAGACGTGCCTGCCTTAGTACTATTTCCCATCAAGCGGGACGATGTCTCCAATGCGAACTCATGGGATGCA
This sequence comes from Carex kokanica, assembly GCA_025461125.1. Lineage (NCBI taxonomy): Eukaryota > Viridiplantae > Streptophyta > Magnoliopsida > Poales > Cyperaceae > Carex > Carex kokanica. The sequence goes on from JAJGRX010001496.1 coordinate 984,000, forward strand.
CCGACGTACAAATTCATCATTTATTGCGGCCCGCAATGAATTTATTGCGGCCCGCAACAAAGTATTCAGAGAGTCAGTCAGTCTATATTTTGAGCTACGCTGTTGATTGCGGCCCGTAATGGGAGTTGTTGCGGCCCGCAATAAGGCGATTTCAGTACATATCAGTTGTAATTTAATACGGTTATGCATATGATTCAAACAATTCGATTATGCAATCAATCAAGCAGTTCAACATGAAAATTGGAAGTAGTTTAATTCATGAATATAAATTATCAAACAAGTCCAAGAATCCCGCACCTGCTGGCAATAGGCGTACCGCGTGACTACAGATCAGGCGCCTCGGAATGCCCCGCAAACCTTTGCTCAACCGAGCCTACACCTACATTCCACGTATACCATCTCAATTAGGTCTCATTCCTGTACTGGTTCGCTATTCTGGTTTACGCATCAATTCGATTGGCCGGTTGGTGTTTTGGTCGAAACCTCGATTTAATCATTACACGTTCTAACCTTTCCCGATCAAGAGATAACCCTACCGAGGACAAGTCTAGTCGGTCGGACTAACCTAATCAATCAATGCCGCGTTTCAATTCGGGATTTGGTATCAAAACCCTAGAATGGGAAATCCAAAATGGGAGACGAAATCACGGAGAAAATCGGTAAACGAGAGATGAGAAGCTCAAAGGAGTTAGAGTTCGATCAATTCTAACACTAAACTCGGGTTTAAAACGAACAACCCGCGGATTCGAGAAATCTCGGATTTTCAAACGAAGAAGGGAAAAGAAAAATTACCGACGGGATGGCTAGGAGAGATCTACGGCTGCCTTCTCGGTTTCAACCTCGATTTCCCGGACGGTGGCGCAATCCGACGGGATTTCGGAGCTCTCCCTCTCTTTTCTTCTCTCTCTCTCTCTCTCTTTCTCTTTCTTTCTCTTTCTTTCTCTTTGGCCGGCCACACACAAGGGAGAAGAGAGAGGGGTTAGGGTTTATCAAAGAGGGTGCTTCGCGATTCGTGCTAGGATGAATCAATGGTCCGAATAATTCTAAAATTCAATATAAACCCATTTAACGTGTTTTAATTTCCCATTCCTCGCTCGTCGATCAAATTTCGATTCCGTTTTAAACATTCTAAATAAACAAATGATTTAAATTTTATTATAAAATTTTCTTAACGTGACAAAAATTATCTTAATTAGGGTCTAATTAAAATACCATTTCTCGCTGATGGAAACTAATTTTGTTTGAATAAAATTGAATCGCTCCTCCAAATTTGAATATTTCTAAATGAAACCCAATTTATTTAGAGATGTACATGTAAAAGCTCATATGCATTTGCTTGTCTACATCAAAGAAATATTAAATAAAACCAATGCTTCCGTAACTAGAGGAAGAAATTATTTTTGACATATTAGTTTTGTTTTTGTATCGTTCTGATTTTAAGGAAAATGGAGATATTAATATTTTTTCAGTGAATTGTTTTGGGCTTCGAGTATGCAAAATTGGTGAAGTGCTAATGAAATAATGTTAACTAAAGTCATAAAGTCATCAATTATTTTCAATAATTGGAGCAATTTTTAATTATCAATTATTTTCAATAGTTGGAGCAATTTTTAATTATCATTGCATCTATTCATACAACTACAAATGATTTGATATGTGGGCTAATTCTAATTCAGTGTACGAAATTAATTATTTTATTATGTGATGGTCTATTGATGTTTCTGTATATTGTTTTAGCTTACATTCCATTTAATAAAAAAAATCAATTTAAAGATCAATTTTATTTTTAACTTTTTTTTTTTCAGGTGAAACCTAAAAAATAATTCTACTTATAATAAAATATGAATTAGACTAGTCTGTAGACTATTTAACATGTGATTGTTTAATCAGGCATCCAATGGTGAATTATTTAACATATGAAGAAGTACTACTAGAATTATTTAACATATGAAGTAGTACTACTAGACCAATTTGTGGCAAAAAAACACCCACGCGTCGAGTTCTAGGCAGTTCTGATTTGTGTTATCTTAACAGGATTTGTTTCAGTGGCACACGATAACATACCTAAGAGTCAAAGACTAATTAATAAAATAAAAAAAGATGGCCATAGGCAGCTAGATTCCAACTTTTACTGGAACAAAAACAAAAATAAAAAATTCATATATAGATACGCATCCATATCATTATCTAGAGGAAGTTCTCGTTAAGAAGCATACTGTGACCACTTGACTTGACTGTAAATAAATTCAAAAAATAAAAAAAATTATATGGGAACGAAGCGCTCATTAAGGAGATTTGTTTGAACGGTTTGGATTTGTCATTTGAAGCCAATTTAATAGATTTTGAAGGCCGGATGCATATTGTTAATATACTAGAGGAAGCGCGTTAGCCGTACTCTACATATATATATGCACATATATGTATATATGTAAATATATATGTATATGTGTTTGAGTAGAACAAAATCATTATACTAATTCAAAGAAATATATTTGCCGAAAGAAAACAAGTCAAAAATGGTGTCATAGTAATGGCATCTAGACTGCAAAAGGGTTATATTGAACTGATGTTGACTTGGATGCATTTATTTGACTTTTTTCTTTGACATGGAATACGTCCCTTGCGTGAGCAGTACTAGCTAGTAGTGGTGATAATAAATATTGTCATGATGAATTGAATATATGGTTGGTTTAATGCTTAATTTATAGAGGGGGGAGTTGGGAGTTGGGGGGTGGTCCAACATCTATCTTTTAGAGCAACCTATTTGAATTATAAATAGGATCATACATAGAAGATAGCCATTAATTAGAGATATCCTCTTACAACACTTGACAACCCCAAAAAAATGGGCGGTTTACATCTCTTACTTCTCATATGCTTCTTCGCTTTTCATCTACCATCAAACAGCTTTGCCAGAAATGAAACTGATATGTTTGCACTTCTCTCCTTCAAGTCTCTCATGTCTAATAATGGCCCGTTCGGAGCATTATCATCATGGAATGATTCCACCCACTATTGTCAATGGCAAGGCGTAAGGTGCGGCAACCGTCATCCCGACAGAGTAACTGCTCTCTCTCTCGGTTCATTAAGTTTGTCAGGCCGTATATCACCCTCATTGGCAAATCTCACATTTCTCAAAAGTTTGAATTTGTCAGATAACCAGCTTACTGGTAACATCCCAGCAGAGCTTGGTCATTTGAGTAGATTGCAATTTCTCGATTTAAGTGTGAATAACCTTGACGGAAACATTCCATCAACTCTTGGTAATTGTTCCAATTTAGAAGAATTGAATCTATATAGAAATAATCTTACAGAATCTATCCCAAGCACCTTAGGCAATCTTACACATCTATTTCATCTTTCTCTTCGCGACAATAATTTAGATGGTTTCATCCCGCCTTCACTCGGCCAACTAAAGGCTCTCGAGTACCTTTCCCTTAGTGAAAACTATCTGTCAGGCAAGATACCACATTCCATTTACAACCTCTCAGCCATGATTTCCCTGAGTTTAAGTGTAAATCAGCTTGATGGAAATCTTCCTTCTAACTTTTGTGATGCATTTCAGAACCTACAGATTATAGCGTTCTACAAAAATCAACTTAATGGGCAGATTCCAATATCCATATCCAATTGTTCAGCCATAACTATGATTGATTTAAGCTCAAACAATTTCAGAGGCACAATACCAAATAGAATAGGAACCTTACAAAACCTTTTTTTGTTTGACATGTCTTCAAATCAACTCAAGGCCACCAGTGACGATTGGAGATTCTTTGATTCTCTAATCAACTGTACATTTCTACAATCGTTGGATCTTGCAGACAACCAACTCCAAGGCATGCTACCTGGTTCAATAGCAAATCTCTCTACTAGTCTTAACTATTTATCACTCTCAATGAATCCAATTTCAGGAAATATTCCAGCAGAGATAGGGAAACTAACCAACCTTATTACCTTAGGACCATAGAAGGAAAAATCGGAATCGGAATCGGGATCGGCCCCGTCCGATCCCGATCCGGATCGGAAAAATCGGTCGGGATCGGCCGAATCGGATCGGAAAATCGGACTTTTTTGCCAGAAGCTAGTTTATACTAAAAAAATTGAAAAAATTGATAAAAATAATTAAAAAAATTTATTACAATCAAATAATCCACTAATACAATATAATACAAGCATTAACAACTAAAAACATACTCTTTCAATCAAATTTGCTACAAATTTGTGAATTAGAATTAATATATATATATATTAGTTGTAAGATTTAACAATAAACTTTGAATGGTGTAGTGGTAACTATCCAAGACCCAAACTGAAAAGTCACGGGATCGAATCCCACTTGAATCAAAAAATTTTATGTTTCTTTATTAATATGCGTTTCGGCCGAAATTTGACTGAAACGGGCCGGAACGGGCCGAAATTTGACTGGAATGGGCTGAAATATGGCCGAAACGGCCGAAATTTGCCGAAATCTGCACTACCCGCGTAAATCGGTCTGGAATCGGATCGGCACCGTCCGATCCCGCTCCGGAACGGCCGATTCCGCTCCGGAACGGCCGATTTTGCCTTCTATGCTTAGGACTACGTCAAACATTTATTGAAGGCACTATCCCAAAAGAAATCGGCAATCTTTGGAATTTGCAAGGGTTAGGCCTAAATGGGAACTTGTTATCAGGTGAAATCCCATCGACTTTAGGTAATCTCAGCAAGATGAATGTGTTCCATCTCGGGAACAATGCATTCACTGGGAGTATACCAGAGGAATTAAGCAATATGCAAGTACTAAATACCTTAAATCTTTCAAATAATCAATTGATAGGCTCAATCCCAAATAAAATCTTCAATCTTCATTCACTTTCTATCAGCCTTGACTTGTCAAATAACTATTTGAATGGATCACTGCCACCAGAAATTGGTCATTTAAACAATGTAGCAAAAGTTTACCTATCAAATAACAAATTATCTGGTCAAATTCCTAGCACAATCGACCGGTGTCAACTACTTCAGATACTTCATCTTGATGGAAACCAGTTCAATGGGTCTATTCCCTTCTCTTTAAGCAATATGATAGGGTTGCAAGATCTTGATATCTCCAACAATGCTTTATCTGGTCCAGTACCTGAATTTCTTGGTCAGATTAAACTTCAACATTTGAATATTTCTTTCAACAATTTTAAGGGGGAATTGCCGAAAGACGGTGTTTTCAGGAATGCTAGTGCAGTAGACATAAGAGGAAATTTAAAACTTTGTGGCGGAGTACCTGAAATGCATTTACCCAAATGCGTTTTATATAACCAAAAGAAGAAGCACTATTCCAAAATTATCATTGTAATAATCTTTTGCATAGGTGGTATTATATGCTTGTGTATAACCATGTTTGTGATAGCCCATTTTTGTTGGAAAAAGGGATCTTATAATAATCCCCTACCATTTGTGGCCAAAAATTCTGAGTATCAAAAAGTATCATACAATGATATTCTCAGGGCTACAGATCATTTTTCGTTAGAGAATCTGATTGGAAGAGGCAGTTTTGGAGCTGTTTACAAAGCTCCTATGAATTTTGGGAACGTGACAATTGTTGCTATCAAGGTACTGAATCTCAAGCAGCGTGGTGCTTCTAGAAGTTTCTTCTCTGAATGTGAGGTACTAAGAAAAGTCCGACATAGAAACCTTATCAAAGTTTTAAGTTTATGCTCTAGCACAGACCATCATGGTAATGATTTTAAAGCTTTGATTTTTGAGTTCATGCCTAAGGGCAGCTTAGAAACATGGTTGCATCTCGACGCATGTACAAATAGGCCATTTAGGTGTCTCAGCCTCATCCAAAGGTTGAATATAGCAATCGATGTTGCGACAGCTTTGGATTATCTTCATAATCATGGGCCTGCTCCAATCGTACATTGTGATCTTAAACCAAGCAATGTTCTTTTGGATGAAGACATGACAGCACATGTGGGTGATTTCGGACTTGCCAGATTTCTGGTTCAACCTGATTCTATGTCTTCTCTGTTGACAGGAAGTACAGATGGACTTAGAGGTTCCATCGGTTATATTCCCCCAGGTACAAGATTAACCTTATGAGAAATTATTTTTTTAGTAGTGTATAGGTATAAGTAGTTACTTATCAGCTTACAGAAGTATGTGTGTTTATTATTTATATTAACTTTTTACAGAAAAAATGGCTTGAACAAAATTTCTGTCTCATATGTTTTTTTAATTATCTTAATAGATGGTACCAATCCTAGTTAGCTCCTAGCTGTTAAATTGATATGTGAGTAGTAAGTGCACACAAACTTTCAGAAGGCAAAATTAAATTAATGCATCTAATTAACCTTGGCAACATATACATAGTGAAAAAAAGGTCAATTCCTTTTCTCGTAATATTTAGCACAGTATATATGATTGAATTGAAAAGGAAAAACAACACTATGTTACTGATCTTGCTGCATAATTTGTAGAAGGGTATGATTGTAATTTGTAATATATTTTAGAATATGGCATGGGAGGTCAGGCATCGGTTGAAGGAGACGCATATAGCTTTGGCATTCTTCTGCTTGAGATGTTTACTGGCATTGGCCCCACCGATGAGAGATTCAGAGACGGATTGAGCCTGCACAATCATGTTGAGATGGCTTTCTCTGATCATTTTATTGAGATTATCGACCACAAATTGTTCTCAATAAATGATGGAGGAGAGAATGCAAATGCAGAGGACATTCACGATTGCTTGCTTTCAGTGATTCGATGTGGTCTCTTGTGCTCCAAGTTGTCTCCAAAAGAGCGCATTGGGTTCAAAGAAGTTGTCAAGGAGTTGAATTGGGCTCGAATGAAGCTAGCTGCTGAAATGAGAGAGATCATGTTGGAATATACACCCTGACACGCTGATGTGTCTCACAGAAAATCAGAGTAAGAGTGGCGAACAAGGCAGAAGATTGCAGAAGATTTGTTTACCTTCAATGTAATATTTAGGTCATCTTAGATTAAGGAAATAATAATGAAAAGGAAATATGTTGTTAAAGTAATATGTATTGGTTAGGAAAGATGAATTAAGGCAGGATAGATGAGCAATCAGATTTATATATGAGGGTATGCTGCCCAGGAAAAAATATACGAAAAATACTCTGTAAATTTATTCTGAATTAATAAAACAAAGGAAGGAAGGGAGCTTCATGGGAGTGCTTGTGTTTTTGTTCTCTGTTATATTATTCTAATAATTTTGACATGGTATTAGAGCATGGTTGTTTGGTGGTATAGCTAGAGAAATTGTTGCCCTTCTTGTCTTTAACTTCAATTTCTTGTGCTATATTGCTCTAAGGAGCTGTCCATACTGGATAGAATAATTTCTGAATCCAGTGAGACCATCAATCCTATGGATCTGCTGAAGAAACTCACACAACTTACCCAAGCCATAACCCTCCAGCAAACCCAAATGGTGGCTATGCAAAATGCAGCCCTTAATATCCCTCAACCGGCGGCATAACTTGTTGCCATAACTGATGGGTCAATTCATCCTAACCCAATTGATGTAAAGATGGACGGCACCAACTATACTTTCTGGTGTCGAGCAGTTGAGATGTATGTCAAGGGAAGGGATCGAATGAAGCATCTCACGGGGGTTCCTGCACCTCCGGAGGCAAAACATCCTGGATTCCGACAGTGGGAAGTAGATGATGTAGTTGTCAAAGGATGGCTAATAAACTTGCTTGGGCCACAACTGCGAAGCAAGTACATCCGACACCCTACTGGAAGAGACGTGTGGAAAGCCTTAGCAACCACTTTCTATGATGGAAGCGATGAGGCACAAGTGTTCGCGCTAAATCGGTTGGTCTCACACGTCAAACAAGATGGTAAAACTATAGAAGAATTCTATGATGAACTGCATGGTTTGTGGCAAGAAATCGACTTCCGCAGCCCAAATCCTATGGTATGTGCTTGTGACATAGAAATGTTTAACCACTGAATTTATTCAAAAGACTAGGGTATACACAGTCCTTGATGGACTTGATGATTGCTTCAATAATATTCGAGCACAAGTTCTGCAAATGAGCCCCTTTCCATGTCTTGAGCAAGCCTATGCTTATGTCAGACGTGAAGCAAATCGCCAAAGCATAATGGTCAAAAGTGGACAAGAGACGGTGCAAAACTAAGCTGCCATGGCCACACGTGGTTACAGACCTCACGAGGTAAATCAAAACTAACAAGTTTTCTAATTATAGAGATAAATCAAAACTTAATTGTAGTCATTGTGGCGGCACGAGACATCTCCGTGAACAATGTTTTGAATTGGTTGGATATTCCGAGTGGTGGAAAAATACGAAAAAAAGGATGCAAATGAGGTGAATAAAGGTCGAGCAAGCATGGCAGCAACGGGAGGAAATAAGCCTGAATCAGTACAATTGTCCGAAATCGAATGGCAGCAGAGACTTTGATGAATCAATACACGCAGCGAGCAGCTCTGGCGGCACAAACGGGGCACACCACAGCTGAAACTTTAGGTAACAGTACAAGTATAGGTACTTCGGTACAAGGTGAGAAATATAATTCATTCTCTGATAAAATTCCTCAGTCAAAATTAGGCAAAGTACTTCAATTTAGTGAAACTCAGAAAAATTGTGTCATCAGCTCTCAAGATTGGATTATTGATTCTGGTGCGACATACCATATGACCCATGAACAGAAAGACATGATTAACCATAAAAGAACACAGAAAAATGGTATAATGAATGCTAATGGAGGTGTATATCCCGTAACTGGGGCTGGGGATATCAAACTCTCACCACAAATGATTTCTGTGGGACAACTCACTCAAGACTTGAACTGTGTTGTACTTATGTTTCCCTCTCATTGTATTTTTCAGGATCTCCTCACGAAAGAGATAATTGGCCATGGTACTAAGTGGGAGGGACTGTATTACCTAGATGATTTGAAGACTGGAAGAACGTATCTCGCTGAAAGTGTAGTAGAGGAGAAAAAGAGTAAAGTAATGTTATGGCATAAAAGATTAGGGCACCCGTCGTTCGGGTATTTGAAAAAACTTTGTCCTCATCTATTTTTTGTAATAAATGATAGAGATTTTTCATGTAAAACATGTGTTGAAGCTAAGAGTCATAGAACCTCTTATTCTGGTAGTACAAATAAATGTCTTGTTCCGTTTGATCTTATTCATACCGATGTGTGGCCCTCTCCTATTATGTCAAAATTGGGTTGTAAGTGGTATGTTATTTTCATAAATGATTGTACTCGCATGACATGGCTCTACTTATTGAAAAGTAAAGATAAAGTTACACAAACTTTCCAATCATTCTATAGTATGGTTGAAACTCAATTTGAAAAATGAATCAAAATGGTAAGAAGTGACAATGAGATTGAGTACGTGAATAAAACCTTAGAAATTTTTTCAGTGACAAGGGTATTCTACACGAAACCTCATGTGTAGGTACCCCATAACAAAATGGTGTTATTGAATGAAAATAAATAGACATTTACTAGAAGTAACTCGGTCATTGTTGTTTGAAAGCAAAGTACCATCTTATTTTTGAGACAATGCAATCACTTTTGCCACATACCTTATCAACCGAATACCTACAAAAGCCAATGATTACAAAACCCCTTTGCAAGCTCTTTCATCACATATAAACATACCATCTATTTTGAATCTTTCTCCTCGAATATTTGGGTGTACAGTATTTGTTCATATCTTGCAATCTCATCGTCCAAAATTAGATACAAATGCTGAAAATGCATGTTTTTGGGATTCTATCCGTTAAAAACGGGATATAAATGCTTCAATCCTTCCACTCAAAAATTTCATACCTCTATGGACATTACCTTCTTTGAAAATGAATTTTTCTTTGATAAAAATGAGATTTTGGGTCAGGGGGAGACAGGTGAAAGCGACCAAAATATGCTTTTCCTAAATCCACAAAGTGCAGAATCGAACTACAGTACAGAACCAAATCTCATGTTATCCCCGGATAATCTGAGTCACACTTCTCCAGGTCCGATTGAACATGAACCTGGGTCATCAACATCCGCTACTACACCAAAAAGTATGTTAAGTCCGAATGAAAACAGAGAAAACACAGAAGAGTCCACAAAAGCTTCAACTCCAGGCTTGGAGTTATGGATTGATTTGAATGATATAAATGAAGAAGTAATACAGTCCCAACCTAAACAGTCCCAACCTGAACAGTCCCTACCGGAGCCAATATCTCTAGTGGAGGATCCTCAGGTAAGTGTTTCTCAACCATGATTTGAATTACCACCTCGTACAACTAGCGGTCAACCACCAAAAAGGTATGTACCAGAGGATGGTTTGAGTAGGGATGGTAGATATCCCATTGCTAAAAAAATCTGACTTTTGTCATAGTCCCTGATAAACTAGAAGAAGCTGTGAAAGATAAAAGATGTGTCCAGGCAATGGAGTCTGAGATGAACACTCTTAAGAAAAACTGTATCTGGGAAATTGTAGATCTACCAAAAGGGAAGAACATTGTAGGGTGTAAGTGGGTCTACTCCATTAAATATAACAAAAAGGGGAAGTTGATAGATATAAAGCCCGGTTGGTTGCTAAGGGATACACACAAGTCTATGGGATTGATTTTCAGGAGACCTTTTCACCTATAGCGAAACTAAATACGGTGCGAGTTATCTTATCTCATGCAGCAAATTTCGACTGGCCATTGCATCAATTTGATGTTAAGAATGCCTTTCTACATGTTGATCTTGAAGAAGAGATTTATATGGATATGCCACCAGGTTACATAGATCGTGGTTCACGAATCAAAGTTTGCAAACTCAAGAAGGCACTATATAAACTCAAGGAATCACCTAGAGCATGGTTTGGAATATTATGTATGGCAATGAAGAGCTATGGTTATCAGCAAGGAGATTTAGATCACACAATGTTCTTCAAAAAGAAGGGAGTAAGATTGCAATTTTAATAATCTATATGGATGACATGATTTTTACTTGAGATGATGAGATTGAAATTGAGAAACTCGAGAGAAAATTGAGCAAGGAGTTTGAGATGAAAAACTTGGGGGGCTTGAAGTATTTTTTGGGCATAGAGTTTTCTCGTAGCAAAACAGGTATTTCTCTGTCTCAAAAAAAAATACATTCTTGATCTCCTAACCGAAGTTGGCATGGTTGATTGCAAACCAGTAGACACACCAATGGTCTAGAATTTGAAACTTAGTGCTGATTCTGGTCAAGTGCCTACTAAGAGAGAACAATATCAGAGGTTAGTAGGAAAATTGATATACTTGTCACATACTCGACCTAACATAGCATATGCAGTAGGAGTTGTAAGTCAATTCATGCATGATTCAAAAGAAGAGCACATGGATGCTGTGATGAGAATAATTAGAAATCTCAAAGAAAGTCCCGGTAGGGGCATAACATATGGAAAGCACAGGAATACCAACATTGAGGGATACACAGATGCTGATTGGGCTGGTAACATTGTTGACCAAAAGTCTACAGCTGGATATTTTACATTTGTGGGTGGTAATCTGGTGACTTTCAAGCGCCGAAGCAAGGGCATGGTAAAAGAAATTTGTGACCTCCTGTGGTTGAAGAAGTTGATCACTGAACATGGTTTTGAACCAGAAGACCCGATGAAATTATTCTGTGACAACAAGGCTGCAATTGACATCTCCCACAATCTGGTACAACATAATAGAACCAATCATATTGAGGTAGACCGACATTTTATTAAAGAAAAACTTGATTCGAAAGTCTTTTCTTTAAAGAAAAACAGTGATATATATATATATATATATGCGCGCGCACACACACACACACACACACACACAGATATATATATATATATATATATAGAGCTGGGCTTAGCTAAGCCATGGAGTAAAACGACTTGGTGCTCCACGCCTCCTTATTTCCATTTTGAAAATCTAAACTACCGATCCGAACCGCTCAACATGATCTCCATATTGAAATGTTCTGGGAGACCAAATTTTACATTTTTTGAAATTTTTTTACTATTTATTAAGCCACTTTGAAAATCGCTGATCCATTGGTCCAGAATTTTTTACTGTTTTGCTACTGTTTATCCGGATCAACAATTTTCAAAGTGGCTTAATAAATAGTAAAAAAATTCCAAAAAATGTAAAATTTGGTCTCCAAGCACATTTCAATATGGAGAACAACTTGAGCGGTTCGGATCGGTAGTTTGGATTTTCAAAATGAAAATATGGCGTGGAGTACAAGGCGTTTTACTCCATGGCTTAGCTAAGTCCATCTCTATATATATATATATATATATGCCTAGTAATAGCAGTCAATGTCCAGTCCAGGTTCTGTCACATAAAAAAAATGTTCAATATATACTGTACCTGATCAGATTATCTGATCTCTTGAACCAACAGCACACAAAAGTAACCATTGCGAAGAAAGTTTTTAACTTGAGCCAAATTAAAATATTACAGTCATATGACTTGTTTTTTTTTAAGGTCACATTCCTAATATTGCAAGTCAGCAGGTTATTTAAGGTTTAAAATTATGCAACTAATATTGTTATAACCAAGGGTATATATGATATGATTACTTGGTTTACTATCAATTTATCTTTTTGGACACCAGAAGTGCTTCTTATGGTAGTATTCTTACTCTTGTTTTAAATAAAAAAATACTTCTGGAGGTCTTTAATTTAGTTAGACAAGTTGGTGGAAAAATATGGAGCCGACTTACATGCTTTGGATTTTCCTGCCTATATTTTGAGAAAATGTACAATTTGCACAAGTGTTATCTCAGCTAGCTTTTAAAACTAAAAAGTACAAACTTATTAGTTTCACAATGGATAGCAATGGAAACTTGTGCTTGACCGTTGACAAGCTAGATTGATATCAAATAAAATAAATTGTTGAATGCATGATGCTGATCTGAAATTAGGTATATATTTTTTAATTTAATCCTGAAATGAACCCTCGATCCGCAAGCGCGGGATCTAATTGTATTTTTATTTAAATTAGCATTAAGCTTTTTTTATAAATGACACAATATAATTTAGAACTTAATTATTTTTTTTTAAAAAGTTGCACATGTTATTTTCCTTTAAAAAGAGCGCGGCAGAAGAATTAAATTTATGGGAATTTTCTGCACTTTTCTGGTATTAAAAACATATTAGAAATGTGCAAATTTGAAAATGACAGAGGCAAGGCAAGTCATAATTATATAGTTGGATCCAAATCTGCTGAATGAATCAGAACATTATTAAAAAGCATGTACTTGATAGGTTAGATCTTCATATAATATAATTCACACTTGGATCTTGTACAATTCAAATCCAGAATCTATTAAATATTAAATAATTGTAGTTATTATAATCTATTAAATATGATTTTGAGTTGATTTAAATATATTAAAACAAATAACTGATCTAATTAGTTAAATTATTATTTTAATTTATTCTTAATCTAAACATTTATAATATGAAATAATTATATTAACATGTATTATGTATATATTATTTTATTTTAAACATTTTAACTAAAATATTAAATATGATTTGAATACGATTTAAAATCCGGTTACATACAAGAATTTTCAATGCATTTAGTTGGGAGAAAAAATATTGATTATTTATCACGTTTCAGTAATAGATTTTTCGGGAACATCCTATCACTCTTGGAATAATCATTAATAATATTATATGTAATTATACGGCTATAATTTTTTTTTTTTTTTTATATATTTCTTTTATCTTACACTCTATTTACTAACATTTGTGATCACAATTTAAAGATCAAATATTTTTAATACATATTTTTTTGCTCTTTCGAGGCAAAACCCAAAAATTAATTCAACTTACAATTAAAATGTGGATCAATCTAGCATGTAAACTATTTTCATCTGATTGCTTAGGAAATCAATTGTAAATTATAATATTTGAATATGATATTTCACGATATATGCTTGAATTTTTTTTGTCCTATATCGAGAACACAATTGTTGTGAACAAAATCATTTTTTTCATGAGTCATTCATGCATTCATTATTCGTGTGAAACTTTTTCTTTTTATAAATCATTTTATAAACTTATCTACTATACAATTGCGAATGATTATCTACCATGAGAAAAGAAGACTGAAAATAACAACCAAATTTATTATTTATTTTAGATAAATAAATATTACAATTTTCCCCGAAATTTTTTAGTTGACATAGAAAAAAAAAAACAAATTAATTGATTACCACCCCTGTGGGATATTAATTCAAAACATACCACCCATGCATACCTAGTATGCACACCAAATTGGACGGTGCGCGTACTGGGCAGGCGTACCGACCCGGTGACCTGGTGCGTGGACTGGGTAGGCATACCGCGGTAAAAGTAGTATTGTTATTTGGTCCTGGCAAGCAGTGCACAAATCCAGGTAGAGACAGTACGCCTACCCAGTCTGCGCACCGGGTCACCGGGTCGGTGCTCCTGCCCAGTACACGCACCAAACGGTGCGCCTGCCTAGTACGCATACTGTCCAATTTGGTGCGCGTACTAGGTATGCGTCGGTGGTATGTTTTGAATTAACTCCATTGGGTGGTAATCATTTAATTTTGTTTTTTTACTGCGGTAACTTAAAAAAATTCGGCAAGTTTCCTATATAAGATGTCAGAGTAAATCAAACTGTTGCATATTGTTTGATGGTATGCACAATCCCAAATTTTAATTCAAATGATAACTCGAGAAATAGTACCAATCGTGTTACAATCTAAATTTGTAATTAGTCATTCGTGCATTAATTACTTGGAACCATTATTTCTAATCCATTTATATAAACTTATTTGTTATACAATCGGGATTGATAATCATGAGGAATAAAAAGCGTGACAAAAAATAGGATTGATAATCGAGTAGTTATCATTACACAACCGAATCTTTTATGTCAGAACTTTGTAACTATGAGATATTTCATTATTTCAGAGTAAGATAAAAACAACATAAACTGTCTTATTATTTTCTAGACGGTCCAACGCCTGAACCAATCATAGTCAGGCAACCTCTGGACTGGTCCTTTAAGAATAATTATTTCATTTTTTTTATTAAATATGTTAGAGTATAACTTTTGTATATTGTAGATACTTATGTGAATTATTCTCATGATTATAATTGTTTATTTCTTAAATCCATTAATTTAACATGTTTATTTGTGTTCCATAGTTAAAAATAAAATATTAATATGAATTATTTGTAGTTTTGTCTCAAAAATCTTAGTTAACTTATTAAAAAAAATCCAATAAAATTTATATAGAGAAGTTTTCAAACGAAATAGAAAGTCATAATGCCGAAACATCAAATTAGATTATAAAATAAAGCTGTCAAATTTGATAATCAAATCCAATAAAGTTATCAATCACAACAATTTGATTATAAAATGAAGCTACCAAAACAATAAGCATATTGAAACAAACTTTTTCCTGTTCATGTTACTAAGATAAGCAATTGCACTGAGAGTGTGCATTATGTGAAAAATGCAAAGTACTCTTTTATAGTAAGCCCAAGACCAAGCCCAACCCCAAACTATCAAACGAGAAAATTTCCTATATATTTCTAATTTGCCCCATATAATTTGTGCTAAAGTTGTAGCCTATTAAATTTAAACTAATTACTATCCGTACAATCCTCAATTAGTGCTAACTGTCTATGTTAGCATCGAAATTATCTTACGCTAATTTGAAATTAATGCGCAGAACTTTTTGTACTGTCTACTTTTAATTTTACTTTAATTAGTACTAATTAAAAGTGAATGTTTCTCTGTTTGGGACTAGAATATTAATAAATACATTCTGAAATTACAAAACCTGTGTGGGAGTGCCCTTTGTAACATATAAAAGAAAGGCACCAAATTAAAATTTATGAATTGTTACAGATTACGTCAAAATGCGTAGTTGCAATATATACTTAATTATCTTTCTTTAAAATAAATACAGGACCTAGTTAATTTTCAAATAATACAATCTTTATAGCAGTATAAATCGATCCATATATCAGTGCCACAATGTTTGAGAAGTTAGATGAATAATTAGCATTGCAAAATTCCTTTTAATTGCATTTGAACAAAATCATCACTCATCTATTCCCTCTGCAAATTTTTGTTAAAGATTTGATTTCTGAATGAAATCAAATTTAGTTAAAGATGTATATTTAACAGCTCCTATTAGTAACATGTCTATATGAAAAACTAGACGAACAAATTGTTTTTTTTCATTCAACTTAAATTAGAATATTTTTTTATAAATATAATGATCGTTTCTACACCAAAAGATAATTTTACATACATAATAAAATTTCATAAATCTTTTATTTGTTTTTATTAATATATATGTTTAGAAAGAACAAATTCCAATGCTAAACCAAGGTTAGCAATTTGATCAATCGGATGACTTCTCAGGGAGTCACACGATCTTAACTCATATCCACTGTCACAATGGTTCAGACAACCCTCAACTCTCAGTATTGCTACACGAGCAGGATCAATGATAAAATCAACAAAAAAATAATTTGATTTCCTCTAACATTTTAGTAAGAAAACTGTAAGAAATATTCTCCAAAACAAATAACAAATTTTGCTATCATTCTCAATCTTATTTTTTCATGATAATCAGTTTCAATTGTATAACAAATAATAAGCTTATAAAATGGGTTGGCAGTAACGGTTTCAAAATAATATTGAACATAAAAAAATATAGCAATTTCAATTGATGGTTATATAATAAAATAATTTATTTTGTAAATTGCATTAAGTATACCCCACACATTAAATAAATTTCAACCCTACAATTAAATTTGATAATAATTAATTACTATTTCAACGACTGAAAATATGATGACTTGACATGCTTTAGAAGTCTTGAAGCTGAACCACGTTTATGGTGTATATAGTTGGATTTATTGCAAGGTGGCAAAAGATATTATTATTTATTTTCTCTAGTATTATAAGAAATAATAGCATAAAAAACTTGTACTAATTCAAAAATATACAAGTTTACAAATCACAGGTAATATAAAAGATATAATGACCGCCAACCTTTTACTCAAAATAAAATATAAAAGTTATAATAGCAATTCAAAATTACAATTAATGTAAGGGAACACTTTTGGATAAGTGGTTATCTTCGCAGAGAACTCAAAAAAGGTGTTTCAGTAAGCGAATGAATGACTACGTGTGCATTTTAATTATATAAATGTTGTAAATGTTCTATCACAAGTATTTTCAATCGGTTACAGAACTGAATTGCACATTTATTCTGAAAGATCCTTCAGACCATCTAAAAAACACTTCTTAAAGCAATCCATGCATCTCGTCCATTGAAAATGCAATGCCGATCTGAACGTCTCCTCGCTCGTCTCTGCTCTCTGTCAATGATTTTCAATCGAATTTTGATTTGACCTCAAGGGAGTTTTAGCTATTCCTATTTAGTTATTGGAGGTAGTTTTAGCTATTCCTATATAGTTATTGGAGGTTTGTGAAGGAGTAGTAGGAGAGAGGAGATGTGAGGCTATATTTATCAATTTTATTTTTAAAATAACTAAAGAGTGCTATTGCAGATGTCGTTGGTGAAGCCTTCGCAGATACACAAAGTGATGCATTAATTGTTCTTCGTCACAGGGACTCCAGTCCTTGTTCAAGACTCCAGCATTGTTCAAGGGAATTTGCTGAAGTCCTAGCGACGAAGAACAATCCTTCGCTATGTGTGTCCGCGAAGGCTTCACTAGCGGCAGCTGCAGTAGCACTCTTCTTTGTCGCCGCATTTGCACCACAACAAAGAAAAATGTCTCACGCTATGTATGTACGCGACGATGAAAATTAACAAACCAGTTGTTTGCATATATATTCCTGTTAAGAAATCAGATAAACAAGGAACAGAAAACTAGGAGAATGTGGGAATTAAAGAGATAATTAAAAACCTACAATGGAATAATATATATACACACACAGAGATATATTTAGTGGCTTGGCTGGCATTGTAGCTGAAATTAAATAATGCTTTTTTTGGATCGTAAATGATGAATCAATCATTCTTAGTTCCCTCCTATGAATGGGTAATTAATTGTAATCTATTGATGAGATGAGCTGGACAAGTCAAAACTGAGAATGGATTGAGTTGTGTTGGGCCGTTGGGTTGGATTTTAGTTTCCTCATATCTTCTTCTGCTGGGTATGTTTGAATGGGTTGAGAATATGCTATTTTTTTAGGTTAGATTATTCGGAATATTCTATTTCGTGTTTGGTTAAATTTGAATAATTAGAATAGTGAATCCATCTTGTTTGTCTTATTAAAATAGCTTATTCATACAAATAAATTGAATTTAATTAATTATTCTAATAAGACAAATAACAAAATAATAAATCTCTAAAATAGTAAATCTCTTTCTCCCTAAGAGAGAAACAAACTTTTTTGTACCACTCGCTATTTTCTCTACATAATCCTACAACCTTGAATTAATCAAATCGAAGCAATATCTTATTTTTTGTTGGATTTACATTTGGAGAGAAGAGGGAAGAGGGAAGAGGGAAGAGGGAAGAGAATGACAAAAGAGTTGGAGAGAAGAGGGAAGGAGCATACTGGAGTTTAGCAATCTAGGGTTTACGCGACTTTGAAGGAGAAGAGAACGAGAGAGAGAGTCAGGAAAAGGGCTGGTGGAGGGGAAAAGTTTAGCATCTAGGGGTTCTGGAGGGTCTGAGTCGCGTGAGAGAGAGGGGAGGTCAGGGTCTGAGCCGCGTGAGAGAGAAGGAAGAAGCGGGAGAGAGAGAGGGGGTCGGGGTTTGGGTGCGGATTACTCCACTGGACCGTCCAATTCAAATTCCAGTGACACTTTGATATCAGATCAATCTGATCAAGCACGAATCAACAAAACAGATCGGACAGTTTAGAATTTAGCTGCTTCATACCTCAGGAACAAACGTTTTGATATTAGCCACTCCTCTCTCTATCTATCTATCTATATATATATATATATATATATATATATATATATATATATATATATATATATATATATATAGGAGTTGGCTATGGTGCTACGTGTAGCATAGAGGGCCTCCGTGCTACGGCTCAATATTTGAGTTTTCAAAATCCTAACGGTTGATCCGAACCATTCAACATGATTTCAGTATGAATATGTACTTGCAAACCAAATTTTACATTTTTTAGAATTTTTTTACTATTTTTTTAGATAGGTAGAAAATCACTTGATCTGAATGGTATAAAATTTTCATATCAAGTGATTTTCAACCTAGCTAAAAAAATAGTAAAAAAATTCTAAAAAATGTAAAATTTGGTTTGCAAGTACATATTCATATGGAGATCATGTTGAATGGTTCGGATCGACCGTAGGTATTTTGAAAACTCAAATATTATGCCATAGCACGGAGGCCCTCTATGCTACGCGTAGCATATTAGTCAGATTCTACATATATATATATTAGTAGAAATTCATCGGGCATTTTGTGGAAGATGTTACTGTAGCAGAATTGTTATATTAGGAATCTTTGGTTATGAATATTTGGTATGAATCCTTGATTATGCATGAATGTTTGAATAACAAGTTAATTAATTACAGGTTAGAACCTTGGTTCCCAAACGACAATTAAGACGTTTTCAAATAAAGAAAATTATATTGTATAAAAAAAATCTGGTAAGCAAAAATATAATATTTTAGTTTTTAATTTGGAAGTTTTACTGTATATCATGACCACACTGGTATATTCAAATACAGACAAGAGAGTGGCTAGTATGACACCAAATATCATTTTAACCTATATAACACCAACTTCAAAACATGTAGAATTTATTTCAAATGGTGAATCCAAATTGTTCAAAACGATCTACTTCATTAGTTATGCGTTTACATGCAAAATTTATAATTTTTCGAATTTTGTATCAAATCAAGCGGTCAAATGTGAGAGTTCTTAAGTTAATTTTAATGCATTCATTTTTCAACATTTTTTAATGCTTGACTTGATACTTAAATATATAACTCGAAAAAAATAAAATGTTTGCATGTAAACACATCACTCATAAGGTAAATCAGTTTGAATCTACAATTTGTTATGTTCAAAATTAAAAAACTACAATTAGTTATGGATTAATTAAAACTGGACAAATTCAGATTAGACTCTTGTCTTCTCTAACTCTCGCATGTGTTCATTGCACGCTTTTTATAACCTCTTTCGTTGTCTCCCACTTGACTTGCTACTCTATTATTACAACTAGCTTCTGACAGCATGAGTGTTAACGGTTGCAGTGGCTGCTTGTGCGGGGTGGTAAGACGAGTGGCCAAGGTTGTCGTCGCAATGAGGCTAGAATGAGAAGGTGGCAGGAACACATCGGGTGTTATCCATTGTCAAAACGGATACGGAGAGAATGATTTCAATTTGAATTAAAGTCAAAAGACCAAAAACAGAAGAGACCCTAGCTGCCTTTGATCGCTGAGAGTACGGGCTATATATATGTTTTATAGTGTAATGGGCTTGGGCCTTGGGCTCTTCTAGCCCAATAAATGACATGTTCCGACGTTTGGTTCTAAAGACTGTACTGTCCAACAAGGACATAAGATTTCGAAAGTGAAATATGTTAAAAGTTAAATGTGAAAGGAGTAACTGAAAAAGGAGAAAGTAACCAGAGGGAACATTATGGGCCGTCATTTTTATTAATATCCAAAGTTAATTAGAAATTAATAAATAATAAGTCTACAATACAATTGTGAATCCAAGATAATTGTTTCCATTAATATTTGAGATTTGGTTTTTATATCTACAAGAAAAAAAATGCGAAAATATACAATAATCCAAATGTAAATCCAACATAAAAGAAGATATTGCTTCGATTTGATTAATTCAAGGTTGTAGGATTATGTAGAGAAAATAGCGAGTGGTACAAAAAAGTTTGCTTCTCTCTTAGGGAGAAAGAGATTTACTATATATTCTAGAGATTTATTATTTTGTTATTTGTTTTATTAGAATAATTAAATTTAACTTTTTGTATGAATAAGCTATTTTAATAAGACAAACAAGTTGGATTCACTATTCTAATTATTCAAATCCAACCAAACACGAAATAAGCTATTTCAAATAATCTAACCTAAAAAATAGCCTATTCTCAACCCATTCAAACATACCCAGCAGAACAAGATATAAGGAAACTAAAATCCAACCCAACGGCCCAACACAACTCAATCCATTCTCAGTTTTGCCTTGTCCAGCTCATCTCATCAATAGATTACAATTAATTACCCATTCATAGGAGGGAACTAAGAATGATTGATTCATCATTTACGATCCAAAAAAAGCATTATTTAATTTCAGCTACAATGCCAGCCAAGCCACTACATATATATCTCTGTGTGTGTGTATATATTATTCCATTGTAGGTTTTTAATTATCTCTTTAATTCCCACATTCTCCTAGTTTTCTGTTCCTCAGTTTATCTGATTTCTTAACAGGAATATATATGCAAACAACTAGTTTGTTAATTTTCATCGTCGCGTACATACATAGCGTGAGACATTTTTCTTCGTTGTGGTGCAAATGCGGCGACAAAGAAGAGTGCTACTGCAGCTGCCGCTAGTGAAGCCTTCGCGGACACACATAGCGAAGGATTGTTCTTCGTCGCTAGGACTTCAGCAAATTCCCTTGAACAACGCTGGAGTCTTGAACAAGGGAATGCACTGGAGTCCCTGTGACGAAGAACAATGCGTCACTTTGTGTAACTGCGAAGGCTTCACCAACGACATCTGCAATAGCACTCTTTAGTTATTTTAAACATAAAATTGACAAATATAGCCTCACACATCTCCTCTCTCCTACTACTCCTTCACAAACCTCCAATAACTAAATAGGAATAGCTAAAACTACCTCCAATAATAAGAATAGCTAAAACTCCCTTGAGGTAAAAACAAGATTCAAAATCATTGGCAGAGACCAGAGAGCAGAGACAAGCGAGGAGACAGTCCATATCGGCATTGCATTTTCAATGGACGAGATGCATGGATTGCTTTAAGAAGTGTTTTTTAGATGGTCTGAATAAATGTGCAATTCAGTTCTGTAACCGATTGCAAATACTTGTGATAGAACATTTACAACATTTATATAAAATGCACATGTAGTCATTCATTCGCTTACTGAAACACCTTTTTTGAGTTCTCTGCGAAGATATCCACTTATCCAAAAGTGTTCCCCTTACATTCATTTTGTAATTTTGAATTGCTATTATAACTTTTATATTTTATTTTGAGTAAAAGGTTGGAGATCATTATATCTTTTATATTACCTGTGATTTGTAAACTTGTATATTTTTGAATTAGTACAAGTTTTTTATGCTATTATTTCTTATAATACTAGAGAAAATAAATAATAATATCTTTTGCCACCTTGCAATAAATCCAACTATATACACCATAAACGTGGTTCAGCTTCAAGACTTCTAAAGCATGTCAAGTCATCATATTTTCAGTCGTTGAAATAGTAATTAATTATTATCAAATTTAATTGTAGGGTTGAAATTTATTTAATGTGTGGGTATACTTAAGGCAATTTACAAAATAAATTATTTTATTATATAACCATACTTTTTTTATGTTCAATATTATTTTGAAATCCTTACTGCCAGCCCATTTTATAAGCTTATTATTTGTTATACAATTGAAACTGATTATCATGAAAAAATAAGATTGAGAATGATAGCAAAATTTGTTATTTGTTTGGGAGAATATTCCTTACAGTTTTCTTACAAAAATGTTAGAGGAAATTAAATTATTTTTTTTGTTGATTTTATCGTTGATCCTGCTCGTGTAGCAATCATGAGAGTTGAGGGTTGTCTGAACCATTGTGACTCCCTGAGAAGCCATCCGATTGATCAAATTGTTAACCTTGGTTTAGCATTGGAATTTGTTCTTTCTAGACATATATATTAATAAAAACAAATAAAAATTTATGAAATTATTATGTATTTAAAAATATCTTTTGGTGTAGAAACGATCATTATATTTATACAAAAATATTCTAATTTAAGTTGAATGTTCCAAAAAAAAAAAAACTAATTTGTTCTTCTAGTTTTTCATATAGACATGTTACTAATAGGAGCTGTTAAATATACATCTTTAACTAAACTTGGTTTCATTCAGAAATCAAATCTTTAACAAAAATTTCCAGAGGGAATAGATGCGTGATGATTTTGTTCAAATGCAATTAAAAGAAATTTTGCAATGCTAATTATTCATCTAACTTCTCAAACATTGTGGCACTGATATATATATGGATCGATTTATACTGCTATAAAGATTGTATTATTTGAAAATTAACTAGGTCCTGTATTTATTTTAAAGAAAGATGATTAAGTATATATTGCAACTAAGCATTTTGACGTAATCTGTAACAATTTATAAATTTCAATTTGGTGCCTTTCTTTTATATGTTACAATGGGCACTCCCACACAGGTTTTTCTATGCTAACTTAACGTTTGACACCATGCTCGAGACATGTCTGGACACTGATTTCGGGCTTACCAAGCATGAATGCACACTAACTAAAACATTGAATGACATTACACTGGATAAAGGGGCTTACCTAATGTTTGATAACCAAACCTTACCCGAAATTTTCTGTAATTTGTACTTCGATAAGGATTGCTAGACTAGTTTGTAATTTGTACTTCAAAACCAGTCCAATTGTCCGGTATACGGAAAACTGTCACACCCCGAGACAACCCGCCACGTATTTATACGTAAGGCGTGTGCACATCACATACATTATCAATAATAAATACTCATACAAAATTTAAAGTCAAACAAAGTCTTTTAAAATTATAAATAGTTCAAGTACATAACATACATTCAACATGAGATCAAGACAAACATGACAACAAACCGATAATTGCCATGTCAGTCAATGTATCCACTTTCAAAAAGAGAATTTAAAGTTTAACTAAAAATAAAATAAAAGATACATGAGCCATCTACTCGTTGTTCACCCGATCTGCATCCCTCCTATTTATGCTCCCTGTTGGCCTCATCATTTCTTGGAACCCACATAAGAGTGGAACGGGTGAGAGATCGAACAGTCTCTCAATATGGGATTTAGTTCCAGTCCCGGAGTTTGTCAAATTAACTTTTTAACACAAACAAGATATCAAAATTATATCCTCACATGCAATCTTACTAGTGCCTATTTAAAATACACACACTTCTTTAATTATCTTTCAAGTTTTTAACTGCCTCACCAAGGGGACTCAAACCCCACTAGATCTTGGCCATGCCACTAGACGGGGACTCAAACCACCGCTAGATCTTCTTTGCCTCACCAGGGGGACTCGAACCACCCCAGCTATTGGTGTCTCACTAGGGGGACTCGAACCACCACTAGTTCAACTGTCTCACTCAACGGGGACTCGAACCACCGCAAGATATTGACCCGTGACGGGAAGTCCAACTAACGCCACGTTAACGAGGGGTCCAGTCGACTATTAGACCCAATGTATACATTCCAACATGCGTTCAACGCACATTGACTCCTTTCCTTTAACTTATCCATTACTTTTTCACGTTCGTTCGTTTAATCACATAAAGATCATACGCAACACAACACATCTTATAAGTCCGTTGATCAAATGAATAATCCTATTCTATTATTCTCTAAACAAAGCCAAAGGGATCGTTCGATTCAACATGCATAATTCCATAAATAAATAAATGCAAACAAAACGATAAGTAACAATTTGACAATGTCCAGGAAACCCGTACCTGATGTCGAAGTGAATCCTTGATTGTCTCGTACGTCGTTAAAATCTTTAAACTTCGAATCTAAAGCATAAACATATATTTAATTAACGCTGTTTGAATTTCATATATATGATATATGATGTTATATATTCTCTTTATTAAAACTCTGACAATCTTAAATTTGATTAAAATAATTAAATATCTAACCTCAGTTTTTAGTATAACGAGGATGAAAAGAATAAAATAAAATAAGATAAAAATATGATCAATGATTTTGCTTCTGTCACTTTGATCATTTTTATAACCGACAGTTTTGACTAGGATATAAATTAGCATATACTATTAAATATGAGTAGGTTTGAACTTCTAATATAATAATATAATTTATCATAGAATAAATTAGCATATACTATTTTATTCAAACATAGTTTTCAATTCTACAAGAATAGGAGTTAGAAATTTTAGAAATTAACTATCCACTTCAAAACAAATTTAATAAGAAGATATATATATTAAATACCATCATGTACATACATAGATCAAAATGATTTATTTATATCATTCCAACAATGAAAGCGGATTTGAAATAATTAAAATACTAATAATAACAATTTATATGACCATCTGTATTATCGCAAATGAATAAAAATCAAGAGAATGGTTTTAGAATTTTGATAACTAAAGGAATTACTATAAACTAGAAAATTTCCAGATTATAATTGTTGGGTTTTGAGGCTACCCAAAGCCATTAGGCTTAAGCTGCGGAAAGACCGTAAAACAAAATTTTTACTTCTAACTCAAGCCAAAAGAATTGAAGTGGTATGTCGGATAATCTACCGAGAGTTGCATACCTGTTCAATCCTTTTCTTAGATTAAAAGCCGTAAGTAAAACTTTACTCATTCAGATCATAGATTAAGTAGTATGTCGGATAATAACCGAGAGTTACATACCAGATTAATCCTGTATAGACCCAAAGTAGTAAAACCGTATTTACTTGTATTTTAATAAGTTTATAGATCTACTCCTTTGATTGATTTCTAAAAGATTAAATCTATTTAACAATTAAATAGATTAATATAACATTTCTTTACCTTGCTTCCAAATTCAAATTGGAATGCAGTCTGACCCGGCTGTCTGACCCGGTTAAGTAAGCACCAAAAATATAGTGCCTCTATCGGTTATCCACCAGGAACACTACCAGAGAGTTGGTATTTCTTTTGCCATAAATACTATACCAACGGTATTCGAAAAGTCGCAGTTTTCGGTAAATCACTATTCACCGAAAGTACGAAATTTCTGACAAAACACTATTCACAAGAATAACTTTTATTCTCGCAAAAATATATATATGGATAATCAGATTTTCTGCAAATCACTATTTGGGAGAGAAAATTAGATACGAATCGAATCGGATTTTGATTCGTACTTTGATTTGGACTTCAAATTGATTTCTTATTTTTCTCTCACCATTCATGCCATTATATAGCAATTAATGGCGGTTCAAACAAGTCGGTTTTAGAAGTCGGTTTTAGGATGTCAAAACCAAATTGAATTTGGCTATATTTGTTTAATATATTTAATTAAACATTTTCATTTAATTTATTTAATTTAATTTAGGCTTTTAATTAAATTCTAAATTTAATTAAGGCCTAAATTCAAATTGGACTTTTTGGTCTAAAATATTAATTCATAATTAATATTTTAATCCATATAATATATATATACAATTATTCTGAATAATTGTATTTCTTGCGTTTGCGATAAATTTATACGACGTGTCATACACGTTTATAAATTTAATTCGGTTTAAGCATGTCATCTCCATGACATATATTTTATTCTTAATTATAACACTTTATAATTAATCATAAAATTTCTCTGATTACTTTCCTATTGGTGTGACCCTATAGGATCTGTGTTATGTTGGCAAATAGAATTAGAACTGTTCTAACTTCTATAATCATAGGTGGCACCTGGCAAGTACATTATGACACCAATTACACAGATGATGCTGTACCGTACAATATCATGATCCAGTAAACGATTTACTTCGTGTTAATTCTTTTGTCTCATAGCTATCAGATTAGTTTCAAGGTAGGTGTGTGTCATCCTTGAAACTTAATCTTTTCTTGATCCTGAATAGATTATCAAATATGTTTACTCTTGTAATCATACTGGATCCAGATAATCATATTCTATCAAGGGGCCCAGTGATGCTATAGCTCGTATTGAGATACGAGGGACAATAGTACTTTTGATAAATCATCTTTTCCTCCGCATAAGCTATGTATACCGAAGAACTACCCTTATAGCTATTTTTTACAGATAGCGTTAGATAGCAATCACACATATACATCTCTTATGTAGGAAAAATGAATATCTCATACTTTAGAACTTAACACTAAAATGAAAATATTAATGACACAAACACAATTCCATTTAATGTTTCATTTGGGGTCTGTCAAATATCATGTTCTCTAACATGTATCTGTGTGATTAAAATGACAACTCTTTGTCTATGGTTTGTAAAACTTAACCATCATTTAATCCACACACTAACCTTATCGCGGTAATTAGTGTTCCTGCTAATTACCTTGGTTAGAGACTTTTAAGAGTATTATCATCTATATTATGAAGTTTCACAATTCCAGTCATGAACTCGAAATGATTCATAAATTCAATAATACTCAAGGTAACAAAATGGTTAAACACAAAATGTTTAAACATTCAATTCATGAACAAAGCTTTATATAACAAATTTATTGTATTATTGACTTCTAGATTATTACAAACTAACAATCTCCCACTTAAGCTAGGAGCCAATCATCGTAGGCTCTATCTTATACAAATCTCTATTTTCTAAAAATCTCATAGATCTAAAGAAAATCTCATACCCAATCTCCTATGTGTCTCAGACCCATAGAAGCAATATGCATCTGATGCTTGGCTTGAGGAAGAGGTTTTATAAGTGGATCAGCTGTGTTGCTGGCTGTGTCAACTCTACAGATCTTTACGTCACCTCTATTTATGATTTCTCGTATGAGGTGATAACGGCGTAGAACATGTTTGGATTTTGAGTGCGATCTCTGTTCCTTGGCCTGGGCTATAGCTCCATTGTTGTCACAGTAGAGGTCCACAGGGCCTGGAACACTGGGAACCACTCCTAGTTCGCTAAGGAACTTCTTAATCCATAAACCTTTTTTTGCTGCCTCGGATGCTGCTATGTACTCAGCTTTGGTGGTTGAGTCTGCAGTAGTTTCCTGCTTTGAGCTCTTCCAGCTCACAGCACCATCGTTGAGTATGAACACATACCCGGACTGTGATCTCGAGTCGTCTCGGTCTGTTTGGAAACTTGCGTCTGTGTAACCATTTACCACGAGTTCTGAGTCACCATCGTAGACGAGAAACATATCATTAGTTCTTCTCAAGTACTTAAGGATATTCTTTGCAGCAATCCAGTGCTCCATGCCTGGATTAGCCTGATATCTACTCGTAACACTCAAAGCATACGAGACATCAGGGCGAGTGCACAACATGGCGTACATGATAGAGCCAATAGCCGAAGTGTATGGTACTTTACTCATGTTGCTTCGCTCATCAGTTGTTGAAGGACACTGATTTTGCTAAGCTTTGCGTCATGATTCATTGGCAGGTATCCCCTTTTGGAATCCTGCATGCTGAACCGATTCAGCACTTTGTCAATGTATGTGCTTTGACTCAATCCTATGAGTCTTTTCGATCTATCTCTATAGATCTTGATGCCTAATATATAGACTGCCTCGCCCAAGTCTTTCATTGAGAACACTTTCTTTAATGAAGACTTGGCTTGTTGCAATAACGGAATATCGTTTCCCATCAGGAGTATGTCGTCTACATACAAGATTAGAAAGGCGATGGCACTCCCACTAGTTTTTATGTATACACAAGGTTCTTCTTCACATCTGACGAAGTCAAACTTTTTGATCTCTTTGTCAAATCGAAGATTCCAACTCCATGACGCTTGCTTCAATCCATAAATGGATTTAAGAAGCTTGCACACCATCCCAGCATTCTTTGGATCTTCAAAACCCTTGGGCTGTATCATATACACGTCCTCTTCTAAATTTCCATTTAAGAATGCAGTTTTGACATCCATTTGCCATATTTCATAATCATGAAATGTGGCAATTGCTAGGAGCATCCGAATTGACTTAAACATAGCCACGGGCGAAAAAGTTTCATCATAATCTACACCGAGAATTTGTTTGAAACCTTTCGCTACTAGCCGTGCTTTGTATATAGTCATATTACCATCCATGTCTGTTTTCCTTTTGAAAACCCACTTGTTATCTATGGGTTTTACCCCATCAAGTGGTACAATTAGGTTCTAGACCGTGTTGTCATACATGGATTGTATTTCGGATCTCATGGCCTCTAGCCATTTTTCGGAGTCGGGTCTATCCATTGCTTCCGCATAGGTCAGTGGATCTTCAGTGTCAAACACTGAAATCTCGTGTAATCCTATGTACCTTTCAGGTGCATGGACTATCCTTGCTGACCTACGTAGCACTTTTTCTTCTGGCTGTTGAACTTTATCCACAACTGTTTGTGGGTTCAGTTCTACTTCAACTTGAGTCGAAGTATCTGAGCTCGGGACTAGAATCTCTTCCACAACTACTTGTGGATTTGGTTCTTCCAGATGCTCATCAGCTGAAGTAACAAGAGGTGGGTTTATCTGATCTTGTTCAGATATTATATTGTGTGATGTATCTTGAACTTCTTCAAGTATTACATTACTCCCACTACTTCCTCTTGTAAGAAAATCTTTCTCCAAGAATATACCATTATGAGCAACAACTATTTTGTTCTCGGATTGGTAATAGAAGTAATATCCTATCTTTTCCTTAGGATACCCTACGAAAAAGCATTTATCAGATTTAGGACCAAGTTTGTCAGACGTCAGGCGTTTGACAAATACTTCGCAACCCCAAATTTTAAGAAAAGATATGTTTGGAACTCTTCCAAACCATAACTCGTACGGAGTATTTTCTACTGATTTAGATGGAACCCTAT
The DNA here is from genome assembly GCA_025461125.1 of Carex kokanica. Lineage (NCBI taxonomy): Eukaryota > Viridiplantae > Streptophyta > Magnoliopsida > Poales > Cyperaceae > Carex > Carex kokanica. Next base: position 1,013,783 of record JAJGRX010001496.1, read on the forward strand.
TTATCGTTAGTGCAGCAGTTTCTAGTGCGTGGCCCCAAAACGATTTTGGTAGAGTGGCGTTACTCATCATGGAACGAACCATGTCTAACAGAGTTCGATTCCTTCTCTCAGAAACACCGTTCCATTGCAGTGTCCCTGGAGGGGTGAGTTGTGAGACTATCCCACATTCCTTTAAGTACGTTTTAAACTCATAACTTAAGTACTCGCCTCCACGATCTGATCGTAAGGTCTTAATACTTTTATTCAGTTGATTTTCTACTTCAGCCTTGAATTCCTTGAACTTTTTAAAAGATTCAGACTTATGTCTCATCAGGTAGACATAACCATATCTACTGTAATCATCAGTAAAAGTGATAAAGTAGTAATAACCATTTCTTGTACAAGTACTCATAGGTCCACATACATCGGTATGTATTAGAAAAAGGCGCTTTGGTCATTTTTCCTCGTAAACAGGATTCGCATGTGTTAATTGATTCAAAATCAAATTTACCAAGAAGTCCTACTTCTTGTAATTTCTTAATGCGTTTCTCGTTTATATAACCAAGACGACAATGCCACATGTAAGTCGTACTTTCATGAGATGTTTTGAGTCGTTTGTTATTATTAATGTTAAACACAGGTTTATCCATTTCCAGCATATAAAGACCATTTATCATATAAGATGATCCATAATATAATTCATTTTTATAAATAGAACAACGCTTGTCTTTTATAACAAATGAAAAACCATTCATCTCTAAACATGAGATTGATATGATATTTCTGGAAATGTTAGGAACAAAATAAACATTTTCCAGTTCCACTACAAGCCCGCTGGGCAAACACAACTCTATACTACCGACTGTAATGGCTGCAACACTTGCTCCATTTCCAACTCGGAGTTGTACTTCCCTATTGCCAAGTTTTCTTCTATTCTTTAATGCCTGCATATTTGAACAAATATGAGCACATGATCCAGTATCTAATACCCAATCATTAATAGAGGTAGCAACATTAACTTCAATAACATAAATACCTGAGGTTGAACCCTTGGAGACCTTTCCAGACTTTACATCCTCCAAATACTTTGGGCAGTTTCTCTTCCAATGACCTTTGCTATTACAATAAGAACAGTCAGAGGAAGCAGAGACCTTTACCTTGGGAGCGTTCTGTTTAGGAACCTGCTTCCCTTTGCCCTTGTACTTCGGAACCACTTTCTTCTTTGCCTTATTGATCTTTTTCTTACCCGCTTGGATCATGAGAACAGAAGAACTTTTCTTCATGTCTCCATCTGCAATCCTAAGCATCCCCTGCAGCTCCTGTAAGCTCCTTTCCATCCCAAGCATGTGGAAGTTCATGATGAACCCTGAAAAGCTGGGTGGAAGCGAGTTCAGGATAATATCCGTAGCAAACTCTTTGCTCAACGGACTATTAAGCTTATGCAGCTGCTCAATATCACTCGTCATACGGAGCATATAAGTGCCCATAGAGCCGCTCTCGGCCAACTTGTGACCTAGTAGGGACTTGGTTACCTTGAATCTCTCCACACGTGCCTACTCTTGAAACATGTTCTTAAGCTGGACACACATGTCGTTGGATTTGGTATCTATGAATCGCCTCTGCAATTCAGGACCCATAATCCCAACTATGAGACTCTGTACATCAAGCTCATCTTCCTTGTGCTTGTTGTACGCTGTTAACTCATCAGCAGTAGCACCTGCTTTGAGTTCATCAGGGTAAGGGGTATTTAAGACATATTTCCTTTTCTCGCGCCTTAGTACGATCATGAGAGCACGGAACCAATCAGTAAAATTAGTCCCGTCTCCTTTCAGCTTTTCTTTCTTGAGCAGGGAGCACAACGAGAATGACGTTTCTTTAGAAATGTTCTACAATGTTAAATGTAAAGATTTTAGTTTTGTTCATGTAATGTTTTATTTTTTAACAATAAAACTCCCACTGCAAATCTGTTCTATTCCCATTTTGCAGAAGGACCAAGATCCCTGTCTTTCATTAATAGACGAGTCGATTAAGAATCTTGTCTATTAATTATTTTTAGGTAAGCAACTCTTTGCTAATCATATCTCTATATGACTCTTGGTTTCGATAAACATCGTATGTTTTAACGAAAACTTTGTCCCGAGCCTAAAATGATTTTGGAAATCACCGGTAAGTAACCTCACTCTATTTGGTTTGTTATGTCGAACATAACCCTCGACCACCAAAGGTAAAAGGCGACGTCTACTGAGCAGTCCGTCAACCAATGAACAATGGTTTGAGAATGATAGAGTAGGAAGGGCATACTACTTAATTAGATGGGTTTGTTTTATGCTTTAAACCTTGTAAGCAACCTTTAAAAGAGGTCTTGCCAGAAAGACAATCGAAGGTATCCACTTCCAGTCTTCCTTTGACTAAGACACTCTTTCACATGCTTGACTTTGTTTTAAGCATGTTTATCTCATAAATCTGGTTTTAGACAGTCTTACGGATACGTGAAAAGAGTCTGCCAGAAAGACAACCGAAGGTATCCACTTCCAGTCTTTCTTTGACTAACGACTAATTTCACGGTTCCTTGAAAGCGATAAATCTAATTTGTGCATTTCATATCAAAGCAGTAAATCCTATTTATTTATATACGTGACCAAGTTACGTATACAACTTATCAGTTCCTAATTCTTTATTTTGCAGCTATGCTCAATTCTTTAGTTATACCGTTTGAAAGCATATAAACAGTATATATGTTTTTAAAGCAGATATTCTTTTTGGAGTAGAGCTAAGGTGCTCTTAAGCTCACCAAGCTTTCCGTGAGCTTAACTCAAAAACCTATCAATCCGACTTCAAACGACATTTTCAAACCGTTAGATGTTCAATCTATATTAAAATGTGCTTGGAGATCAAATTTTACATTTTTTGGAATTTTTTTACTATTTATTAAGCCGGTTTGAAAACCGCTGTTTTTATTAAAAATCTGCACCATTAGAAAACAGCGGTTTTCAAACCGGCTTAATAAATAGTAAAAAAATTCCAAAAAATGTAAAATTTGTTCTCCAAGCACATTTTAATATAGATTGAACATCTAACAGTTTGGAAATGTCGTTTGAAGTCGGATTGATAAGTTTTTTGAGTTAAGCTCACGGAAAGCTTGGTGAGCTTAAGAGCACCTTAGCTCTACTCTTCTTTTTGGCATGTAAAGCAATTTGGTAATGTGACAAAGTTCCTTTTGGGCCAGCCATTAGGACACAAAAAGGGGCTCCCAGGAAAGACCGGGGTCACGAGGACCGCTTTAGATTCGGTCTTTCCTAGACAGAACCATCTCTTTTACAGTGTGGAAATGACAGCTCTTACTCAGGTATTTTATTGCTTCATCACATTCTTCGATGAACTTTACAAAACCAAAGGTTTTCGACAAGGCGAAAGAATTACATTTTGCCATGCTTCGACAGTAGTAAAGCAATTTGGTAATGTGACAAAGTCCCCTTTGGGCCAGTTTATCAGGACACGTAAAAGGAATAGGATTGGCCAGAAAGAAAACCGCTTTTATCCAAGACCATCTTTCTTTGACTCAACCTTTTCCCTTTTACGGTGGAGATAAACAGTTCTTACTTGGGTACTTTATTGCTTCATCACATTTTTAGATGAACTTTACCACAGTCGAAAGTTTTTGAAAACGAAAACATAAAGAAAACATTAAAGAAAGCTTAAATCTAATTTAACTTTCTCAGTCGGAAAACCGAACCAAGAAAATCTCATTTCTAATTGGTTTTGGACTTAAGCTGCAAATCTAAGAATTAAACCGATACACGATATATGCAAACAATTTGCATAAGTTATAACTTTTAGAAAATCAATCAGCAGGAGAGCCTTAAGCTCTGATACCACTGTTGGGTTTTGAGGCTACCCAAAGTCATTAGGCTTAAGCTGCGAAAAGACCGTAAAACAAAATTTTTACTTCTAACTCAAGCCAAAAGAATTGAAGTGGTATGTCGGATAATCTACCGAGAGTTGCATACATGTTCAATCCTTTTCTTAGATTAAAAGCCGTAAGTAAAACTTTACTCATTCAGATCATAGATTAAGTAGTATGTCGGATAATAACGAGAGTTACATACCAGATTAATCATGTATAGACCCAAAGTAGTAAAACCGTATTTACTTGTATTTTAATAAGTTTATAGATCTACTCCTTTGATTGATTTCTAAAAGATTAAATCTATTTAACAATTAAATAGATTAATATAACATTTCTTTACCTTGCTTCCAAATTCAAATTGGAATGCAGTTTGACCCGGCTGTCTGACCCGGTTAAGTAAGCACCAAAAATATAGTGCCTCTATCGGTTATCCACCATGAACAATACCAGAGAGTTGGTATTTCTTTTGCCATAAATACTATACCAACGGTATTCGAAAAGTCGCAGTTTTCGGTAAATCACTATTCACCGAAAGTTTGAAATTTCTGACAAAACACTATTCACAAGAATAACTTTTATTCTCGCAAAAATATATATATGGATAATCAGATTTTCTGCAAATCACTATTTGGGAGAGAAAATTAGATACGAATCGAATCGGATTTTGATTCGTACTTTGATTTGGACTTCAAATTGATTTCTTATTTTTCTCTCACCATTCATGCCATTATATAGCAATTAATGGCGGTTCAAACAAGTCGGTTTTAGGATGTCAAAACCAAATTGAATTTGGCTATATTTGTTTAATATATTTAATTAAACATTTTCATTTAATTTATTTAATTTAATTTAGGCTTTTAATTAAATTCTAATTAAATTAAGGCCTAAATCAAATTGGACTTTTTGGTCCAAAATATTAATTCATAATTAATATTTTAATCCATATAATATATATATACAATTATTCTGAATAATTGTATTTCTTGCGTTTGCGATAAATTTATACGACGTGTCATACACGTTTATAAATTTAATTCGGTTTAAGCATGTCATCTCCATGACATATATTTTATTCTTAATTATAACACTTTATAATTAATCATAAAATTTCTCTGATTACTTTCCTATTGGTGTGACCCTATAGGATCTGTGTTATGTTGGCAAATAGAATTAGAACTGTTCTAACTTCTATAATCATAGGTGGCACCTGGCAAGTACATTATGACACCAATTACACAGATGATGCTGTACCGTACAATATCTTGATCCAGTAAACGATTTACTTCGTGTTAATTCTTTTGTCTCATAGCTATCAGATTAGTTTCAAGGTAGGTGTGTGTCATCCTTGAAAACTTAATCTTTTCTTGATCCTGAATAGATTATCAAATATGTTTACTCTTGTAATCATACTGGATCCAGATAATCATATTCTATCAAGGGGCCCAGTGATGCTATAGCTCGTATTGAGATACGAGGGACAATAGTACTTTTGATAAATCATCTTTTCCTCCGCATAAGCTATGTATACCGAAGAACTATCCTTATAGCTACTTTTTACGGATAGCGTTAGATAGCAATCACACATATACATCTCTTATGTAGGAAAAATGAATATCTCATATTTTAGAATTTAACACTAAAATGAAAACATTAATGACACAAACACAATTCCATTTAATGTTTCATTTGGGGTCTGTCAAATATCATGTTCTCTAACATGTATCTGTGTGATTAAAATGACAACTCTTTGTCTATGGTTTGTAAAACTTAACCATCATTTAATCCACACACTAACCTTATCGCGGTAATTAATGTTCCTGCTAATTACCTTGGTTAGAGACTTTTAAGAGTATTATCATCTATATTATGAAGTTTCACAATTCCAGTCATGAACTCGAAATGATTCATAAATTCAATAATACTCAAGGTAACAAAATGATTAAATACAAAATGTCATAATTTAGAGTACCTTTTTGGTGGCTATAAAGAATAAATGAGAGAGATATTGCGGCAGCCGGCAGAGAGTTGAAAGGATGTATGGTTTCAATTAACATATATGAGTCATGATAATATATATAAGGGGCAGGATTTGATCAAGGTGCGTAAGTTATTACTTTTAGCAGTTATTTGATCAAGGGTGCCGGCGGAGAATTTGAACAGGGATTTGGTAGTTATTTTAGAAGTTATTATTTTAATTTGAGTAATTCACAATATATATATTGTGGGCTGCTGAAACTAATATGTTAAATCGGGTCTGGTGTGTGTTTGGTTAACTTATAATTATATACTATTTAAATATTGATATAAATCGGAACATATTGGTTTTTATTCAAGGTAGAGTAATTTGTTAAATAGATCTATCTATATGAAGGGAAAAAAAAAGAATAATAAAATAGAAAGACAAATATATATATATATATATATATATATATCAATTATTTATGTCGTACCTTAATTTAGTATTTCGATTTACGTGGCGTTACATCCTCCCCCTCTTTAAAAAAAATTTTGTCCTCAAAATTCGAACACTAAAATATAACTGATTGATGATGTGTTACAAAAACTAGACAAGTGCTTTGAGAAAAAATGTAGGTGAATTTTTTACACTTATTGAATTTTTACTGATCCTAGATATATGAAATTGTGTGTTGAATAACGAGATACTTTGATTTTGTAAATGTGATACATGGATATATGATATTATTATTGTGTTATTTAGTAATATTTTGATATAATTTAGTATGATTAATTGGAATATATGATATTATTAAAATTAAATATGTCTTGTTATTGGCAAATACCTCAAATTTATGTTTTCATTTGTATGCTTCATTTTAAATATCTCAATTTTAATACTGCTGGCTACTGCTATTTAGTTTTGTTGAACATTCAAAGGGACATGTCAAATAAACAGAAATGTAGCTGTCTCCAGAAACTTAACTTTTGCAACGGTAGCCCCATTAAAATAAGATGTCTCACTACTTCCATCTTATTTCCAAGGGTAGCTCATGAGGTATTTCCATGGGCTATCAATAAAATATAGTATTCGGTCTGTTTGGCGGGTCATGGGTCATGCAAAAGTATTTCCAAGGGTAGCTCATGAGATATTTCCATGGGCTATCAATAAAATATAGTATTCGGTCTGTTTGGCGGGTCATGGATCATGCAAAAGTATTTCCAAGAGCAGATAAGGAACATTTCCAAAGGCAAACATCAAGAATTTCATCGAAGACTATTTCCATGGGACAGCCGTTGGAAATGGTTAAGTGTGTCAGAAAACTCGATTTCTTTTCTAAGAGCCCGTCCAATCTTGGAAATAACATTGCTACGCTTGGAAAAAACAGAAATTCTAGTAGTGAATGGCTTAATTACTAGCCATAATTTTTTAATTGCTTCTAGTTAGAGTAAACAAAATTTTCATTTTTGGATAATCTAATGGAGTAGAACTAGGGTGTTCTTAAGTTCACTATGTTCTTTGCTGAGCTTCAAATGACGAATCCAAACCATTGAAACTAATCTACTTCATCAATTATACATTTGCATTTCAAAATTTTAATTTTTCACATTAATTTAGTATAAAGTCAAACGGTCAAAAAAATAGTTTATAAGGAAATTTTAATGCATTCAATTTTCATCATTTTTTTACTACTTGACTTTATACTAAATTAATTTGAAAAAAAATAAAAATTTATACATATCACTCATGCTGCAAATGATTTGGATTCATCATATCAAGTAAATCTAATATATTTTGGAGTCAAGCTCACTAAAAGACTTAGGAGCTTACAAACATCATCGTTATACTCGATGTATTCCACATTCTATCTATAAAGTTAGGTGTTGGACCACCCCCCAACTCCCCCTTCTATAAATTAAGCATTAAACCAACCATATATTCAATTCACCATGACAATATTTATAATCACCACCACTAGTACTGCTCATGCAAGGGACGTATTCCATGTCAAAGAAAAAAGTCAAATAGATGCAACCAAGTCAACTTCAGTTCAATATTATAAAAAATGTTGGAGTAAATCAAACTTTTACATATTGTACTTGCTTATTTGTGTACTAAACTAATATTTTTATTTACAACAACAATAATAAATCAAACGAATTTAAGATAAAATTATGAAATCTCATAATCAAATAAAAGAATAATTTATAATCACCAAAAATTCAATAATGTCAGAACTTAGTGGTGAAACAAACACAAATCCAGCGCAAATTCGGCACGAGAATGTTCTCTTCACTGATGTTTAATAATAAATGCATTAATGCGTCATGAAAAAATTGATTATGTACATTCACAACAATCGTGTTTCGATACGCACAATAGGATGAAAAAAATTCCAACATATATGGTGAAATGCCATATTTAGATTTTATAACAATTAACAATTAATTCCCTAAGAAGTCATTTGTAAATTAGTTTACACAGTAGATTAATTTATATATTACTTCAAGTAGAATTATTTATTAGGGCCAATGCTGTATCTTGTTCTGATCGAGCATCTTGTATTAATTGTTATACCACTTTGTGTTCTTCAGCAAATATTATATAATTCCTCTTGCACCATAGGATCCACATTCCTGCTGCATAGACCATGTCCCAATCCGATTCTTTCTAGCATAATCAATTCCTTTTTTGTCATCTGGTGACATGACTAGTGTTCTGCAGAGACTTTCAATTAGAGTGTTGTATTAGGGATGAAACTACCCTCTTAAATTGCCATCTGGAGACACTCCTAGAGTACCGCAAAAACCTTCAATTGGAGTGTTATATTAGAGTTGCAATTACCCTCTTCTCTTGCTCCTAGAGACACTACATGTTTTCGGCAAAGACTTTCAATTGGAGTGTTGTAAAAGGATTGCAACCATCCTCGTCTGTCGCCATTTGGAGACACTACTAGTGCACTGCAAAGACCTTCAATTGGAGTGTTGTATTGGGGTTGCAACTACCATCTTCTCTTACCATCTGCATACACTATTAGAGTGTTGCAAAAACATTCAATTGGAGTGTTGTATTAGAGTTGCAATTACCCTATTCCCTTGCCATTTGGAGACACTACTAGAGTGCTGCAAAGGCCTTCAATTGTAGTGTTGTATTAGGGTTGCAACCACCATATTCTCTTGCCATTTGTAGACACTATTAAAGTGATGCAAAGACCTTCAATTGGAGTGTTGTATTAGGGTTGCAACTACCATATTCTCTTGCCATTTGTAGACACTATTAGAACGATGCAAAGACCTTCTATTGGAGTGTTGTATAAGCTTTGCAACTACCCACTTCTCCTGCCATATGGAGACACTACTTGAGTGCTCCAAAGACTTTCAATTGGAGTGTTGTATTAGGGGTTGCAACCATCCTCTTCTGTTGTCATTTGGAGAAACTACAAGTGCGCTACAAAGAACTTCAATTGGAGTGTTTAATTGGAGTTGCAACCACTCTAGTACTATCATCGTATGGATAGAGAAGAGGGTAGTTGCAACCCTAATACAATACTCCAATTGAATGTTCTAGCAACACTCTCTTAGTATCTATGGACAGCAAGAGAAGAGGGTAGTTGCAACCCCAATACAACACTCCAATTAAATGTCCTTGCAGCACTCTAATAGTGTCTGTTGATGGCAAGAGAAGAGAGTAGTTGCAACTCCAAGAAAACACTTCAATTAAAGGTCTTTGCTGTGCATTAGTAGTTTCTCCAAATGGTAACAAAAGAGAATGGTTGACACCCCTAATACAACACTCCAATTGAAGGTCTTTGAAGCACTCAAGTAGTGTCTCCATATGGCAACAAAAGTGGGCAGTTGCAAAGCTAATACAACTCTTCAATTAAAGGTCTTTGCAACACTCTTGTAGTGTCTCTAGATGGCAACAGAAGAGGGTAGTTGCAACCCTAATACAACACTCCATTTGAAGGTCTTTGCATCACTCTAATAGTGTCTATAAATGGCAAGATAATATGGTGGTTGCAACCCTAAGACAACACTCCATTTGAAGGCCTTTGCAGAACTCTAGTAGTGTCTCCAACTGGCAAGGGAATAGATTAATTACAACCCTAATACAACACTCCAATTGAATGTTTTTACAACACCCTAATAGTATCTGCTGATGGTAATAGAAGAGGGTAGTTGCAACCCACATACAACACTCAAATTGAAGGTCTTTGCAGCGCAATAGTAGGGTCTCCAAATGGAAACAGAACAGGATGGTTGCAACCCTTTTACAACACTTCAATTGAAAGTCTTTGCGGAAAACAAGTAGTGTCTCTAGAGAGTAAGAGAGGAGGGTAGTTGCAACTCTAATATAACACTCCAATTAAAAGTCTTTGCGGCATTCTAGGAATGTCTCCATATGGCAACTTAAGAGGGTAGTTTTATCTCTAATATAACACACCAATTGAAGGTCTCTGTAGTACACTAGTAGTGCCACCAGAGGGCAAAAGAAGAGGGTGGTCACAATCCAAATACAACACTCCAATGGAAGGTTTGTACCGCACTCTAGTCAGTGTCTATAGATGGCAAGAGAAGAGGGTAGTTGCAACCCAAATACAACATTCCAATTGAAGGCCTTTGCAGCACTCTAGTAGTGTCTTCAAATGGCAAGGGAATTAGGTAATTGCTACCCTAATACAACACTCCAATTGAAAGTTTATGCAGCACAAAAGTGGTGTGTCCATATGGCAATAGAAGAGGGTTGTTGCAACACTAAAACAACACTCCAATTGAAGGTGTCACACCCCAGATTTTTACCATCCAGAGCGTGATTATAACATCATCATTGCACTTTTCCTTGGCCCGTCAACCTACGTCGCCAACAGAAAAGAAAAACAAAATAACAAACGGAGTCAACTACAAAGCTCAGTAACCGGTTATTTAACGACGCTCTTCTCTATAATTGGCTTAATTTAACAACAATTCAAACAGACCGGATTAATCCACACAAATACACATTAAATTATGCATGCATATTTAACCGGCAATAGCACGTCAGTCTAGGTTATCCGTAAAACAAGTCACATCATATTCACACATGTGTAATCCCTGCCACAGGCGATTCCCACATTCTCATAACACAATTCCTTTAAACCACCAATCCAATGGAAAATCCATCCAACATTGGAAGGCCGCCAACCCACTGGGAAATTCAACCAACAGTGGGAGGCTACAATCACCATTCAAATTCTAACCTCATACCCGCTATCCCATTAAATATGCCATCATAATCCAATATGCAATATCAATATTCAAATCAACCATACAAAACGAAAACACAAATTATAGAGAAGTCTAGTTACCTGATAGCGAGAAATTCAGAATTTCGAGTCAGATTGCAATGATAGTTCATAGTCATGGCGACGTTTTCGAAATTCAACTCTGACATACATATTTTTTTCTTGATCGAGGAAAAGAGGAGCGGGAGATATGGTGCGAGAGGGAATTCCTCTTTGATTTTTAGCAATGTCCCACTGCTAATTCTATTCTTTAATTAACATATAGAGAGATCATGGGCGGTTTTCAGACTAGAAACAAATTAATTATTTCTTAGTATTCGATGGTATCTTCAAATGGGTTTTGCATTGGACACAAATCAGAGAGTGGGTTAGCGGTTTCAGAAAGAATTGAAGGGGTTCGGTAATTAAATAAAAGATGGAAGGGTATGGTTATCATTTATGCAGATGCCACGAATGGCCGCATGGTAAGGGATGCCATCTTAATTCCCTTTTCTTTTTTTAACAGAGATGAATATAGTATATTTAATATTATAACAATTGTCTTTAAGCATAAATAATTATAACTCAAAATTTTCAGAATGTTACAGAAGGTCATTGCAACACTGTAGTTGTGTCGTCGTATGGATAGAGAAGAGGGTAGTTGCAACTCTAATACAACACTCCAATTCACTAGTGGAAAAATAAGGAATCAGGATCGGTTATATCGCATATCAGTATCGGAA